>OZ038312.1:39296494-39616494 GCA_964035775.1 Osedax frankpressi | reverse complement strand
TACACTTAATGTACTATTGTAGTTGCGTACCACCAGGGCAACCCTTAAGAATATAAAAGGTTCAATTGACAGGCACCACAGACCACACGGAACCACTCGCGGAAATATTCGTTACCGCCTACGAGTACTCTGAATCTATGTAAAGGCGATCTCGAATCCCTTTTCCTAGCGCTTCGCTATCTGTTCAAACGCAATACCGAAATCTAATTTGTCATTAATTGTCGAATACAATAAATATATACGCGCGTAGTATCCCTGCTGTTACCCACACAGCTAACAGTTTGCAGGTTATCCCGCTAATGTACATTCTTTCAACATTACCCTTTTCAATCTCTAGATGGTAGATATACCTGATCCTACTTATTACCGTTATGCACCAATACGCCATGGTAATATATAATCCCTACGCTAACGACATATAATTACATGTAACCACCGACTGACTGACTTGTAGAATTGCATGACTGATATTGAAAACTAGTTGACGAACGTCTCCCTTCTTCTTAATGCTAAAATTAATGAACTCATTTATATTTCTACTGACCATAAGTTTACTTTCCAGATGTATCCATAAGTCAATAGAGATTCATTCCCACTGAATCTTAGATTTAGCTTGATTTTACTTTTGATTATAGACTAAACATAACAAATACTTAAATAAACTGAAACATACTACAACAGCACACATCTTCAACTAACGAAAACTTAATCCATACATCAATTACAAAACAGTACTACTACTACCACTACTTCTACTACTACTACCACTACCACTACCACTACTACTACAATTAGCACTACCACTACCACTACCACTACCACTACCACTACCACTACCACTACCACTACCACTACCACTACCACTACCACTACTACTGCCACTACCACTACCACTACCATTACCACTACCACTACTACTACTACAACTAACACTAACACTACCACTACCACTACCACTACTACTACCACTACCACAACCACTACCACTACTACTGCCACTACCACTACCACTACTACTACAATTAGCACTACCACTACCACTACCACTACCACTACCACTACCACTACTACTGCCACTACCACTACCACTACCACTACCACTACTACTACCATTACCACTACCACTACTACTACTACAACTAACACTAACACTACCACTACCACTACCACTACTACTACCACTACCACAACCACTACCACTACTACTGCCACTACCACTACCACTACTACTACAATTAGCACTAACACTACCACTACTACTACTACTACTACAACTACCACTACTACTGCCACTACCACTACCACTACTACTACAATTAGCACTAACACTACCACTACTACTACTACTACAACTACCACTACTACTACCACTACCACTAACACTACCACTACCACTACCACTACTACTACAATTAGCACTACTACTACTACTACTACAACTAACACTAACACTAACATTAACACTACTACTACAACTAACACTACCACTACCACTACCACTACCACTACTACTACTACTACAATTAGCGCTAACACTAACACTACCACTACTACAACAACTAACACTAACACTAACACTACCACTACCACTACCACTACTACTACAATTATCACTAACAGTAACACTACCACTACTGCTACCACTACTACTACAATTACTACTGCCACTACCACTACCACTACCACTACTACTACAACTACTATAACTAACACTAACACTAACACTACAACTACTACTACAATTAGCACTAACAGTAATACTACCACTACTATTACAACTAACACTAACACTAACACTACCACTACTACTACCACTACTATAACCACTACCACTACATCTACCACTACCACTATCACTACCACTACTACTACCACTACTACTAAAACTAACACTAACACTAACACTACCACTACTACTACCACTAATACTAACACTAACACTACCACTATCACTACCACTACCACTACCACTACCACTACCACTACCACTACCACTACCACTACCACTACCACTACCACTACCACTACCACTACCACTACCACTACCACTACTACTACAACTAACACTACCACTACCACTACCACTACTACTACTACTACAATTATCACTAACAGTAACACTACCACTACTGCTACCACTACTACTACAATTACTACTGCCACTACCACTACCACTACCACTACTACTACAACTACTATAACTAACACTAACACTAACACTACAACTACTACTACAATTAGCACTAACAGTAATACTACCACTACTATTACAACTAACACTAACACTAACACTACCACTACTACTACCACTACTATAACCACTACCACTACATCTACCACTACCACTATCGCTACCACTACTACTACCACTACTACTAAAACTAACACTAACACTAACACTACCACTACTACTACCACTAATACTAACACTAACACTACTACTATCACTACCACTACCACTACCACTACCACTACTACTGCAATTAGCACTAACACTAACCCTACCACTACTATTACAACTAACACTACCACTATCACTACCACTACCACTACCACTACCACTACCACTACCACTACCACTACCACTACCACTACCACTACCACTACCACTATCACTACCACTACCACTACCACTACCACTACCACTACCACTACCACTACAACTAACACTAACACTACCACTACCACTACCACAACCACAACCACAACCACTACCACTACCACTACCACTATCATTACTAGTATAATAAATTTCCAGTTAGTTTATTATTTTTATTAATCAATGTATTATTGTTACTATGTATAAATTTTAAACGATTTTTATAGTAAACACTTCCTATAGACATAGCAGATCTAATTATATTTTGAGTCAATTATACAAATAACTTATAAATATAAATATTAGTATATTAAAAGTATTTTAGAAGTTAAAAGTTGTTAGAAGTAGTAAGAGGCAATGATTATAGTTATACGTTTTATAAAATACATGCTAATATATATTATTATTATTAATATATATATATATATATATATATATATATATATCATAAGCTAATGTTATAATTTACTAATTGATACACAAATTACATCACATATAATGATTTACAACATTAAAGCATTAACGTGGTTTCCTTAAAAGTGTGACTTAATACTTTACAAATACATATACAAATATTCACATTCACGGTAATGTTATATGACATTTTAGAATATTAACGATATTGTGCATAATTTAGATTAGTATAACATTTCACTGTACATATAAACCTCTATAGGTAATTACGAAATAATCGGTTCACACTAAAATATATCATAACTGGTATGTTGTTTGCATACTAATATATTGTATTGATTATTAAAATGTAATATGTATCTATATATAAATATAAAAATATCACTAGATATATACAAAACATTTACAGAATTTTGTTGAACACGTTGTATTTGTAACGATTCAAAATTATTGTAAAATATTTATATTGCATTTAGTTTTCTTTGTACGCATTAATAATCATTGTCATATTGTATATATTTTAAATGTTGTATTAAAAATGACATATTGTATTGGTAAGATTACTTTGAATTACTATTTGCATTGCAAATATGCTTTAATGATTACAAATTGTTTAGTGTTGAATATGTTATTTTGTTACATTGTTTTACTGGGAACAACATTTATTTGACAGTTATACAGTAATTCGTATTTATTTAGGTTTATTTTAGTTAGTTGTATACATTTTTAATATACATTTGATTATTTGACGGATCTTCGTATACGTAGGGATCTATGAGTGAGGGTGTATCTAATATTCCTGTAAATTCCTAAAACATATTACTGGTATATTGCTTTGAACTATATACCAAGGAAGTATGTACTGCTTTTCTTAATAACTTGTAATCCTGTGGTTTACATAAATATTTGAGTATAGTTGATATATATATATATATATATATAGATATATATATATATATATATATATATATATATGATGTATATGATATATCGAAAACAAATCAAAAATTAAATTATAATGCTTGAAATCCAAAAAAGAAATAATATTAATAATAATAATAATAAATAATCTGTTTGAGATATTGAACATTTCATATATTTCCTTATAATTAAATGCATATCAATGTCTACATAAATAAATGCCCTCGATTACCAGATACTAGATACATCCGTTATCTCTGGAGCATAGATCGATCATTATAAAGTCGTTTTTGTTAAGCTAGATTTAATATCCATTTGGAAGTAAACATAATAACGCATTCATATAATATACAGCATAGTTATACCCTATAAGATAGAACTATTGTTATAATCACATATGTACAAATGAAGTAAGAACAAATAACCAAAAGTAAGTCAACTTTTAATAATCATTTTAGTTTGACTTTGTCAAATCTGAAAATAAGTTTAAAGTTGAATATTGACGAGACCTAACAATGGTGTGTCATATTCTAATTGTTTAAACAATTTAAGTATTACATGTAAAGTATATATGCAAGTAAAGAGTAAATCTATTTATTACGGAAACTGAAGTAGACGGCTGCAATGTATTAGATATGCTGTAAATTAATCGTTTCAATAATTTATATATCTTTTGACGAATGTATGCACCTATATAGTTATTAATTATGTTTGATATTAGATATAGGCATTCTATAATAATTACATATTTCTTATTTTACGTTTAAATATTCATAAGTTATAACTAAATCATTCTCTGGACTAGTTAATCCTTATATTAGTAAATGAGAATATATATATATATATATATATATATATATATATATATATATTTATTTATATATTGTTTGTCGTTTATTTAATTTATGGTATCATATATATGATACCATTTTGTATACCATTTTGTATTATAATACGAAATAAAATGCATGCAACTTATAAATATATATAAATATATGTGTGGGAATGTGTGTTTGAGTATGTGTATACGTGTGTGGGTGTGGATGTGTGGATATGTGCGTATATGTATATATATATTATTATTTTTGCTGATACATTTAATTAATTTAGGTCAAGTTTTTAGAATGTTTTGATAGTCGAATCAGATTCAAGTAAGTTTGAATGATCTTTGAATTCACCAATTCATTATTTTTATTTCAATTCTTCTTTTTGTCCGTTAAAATAAAATAAATGCATGCTTATTATTGAACAAATAAGGCAGCATTGGATTAAATCAATAAATGTAGATACTACTGTAGAAATGATATCGTCTGAATTATTAATTATGTAATTAGTTGGGCTTCTGAATATTCTGAGTTTAATATTTAATTTAATTATCTTTAATTTAACTATGGTTATGAAATTAATTAAATGAATATAAATGTACTTACAAATATTTTGCAATAATAAACGTAACATAATATAATTAATAAAAACGAATTATACAGCGAAATAAATTAGACATTTCATTATCAATATTTGCATAAATATTACCATAACACGTGTAACTCTCCATTTAAGACTAAATGTAGTTGGTTTAACCTACCAGATGATTCATCTAATTCTAAATCTAATCCAAAATACTAGACAACATTATAATCCAGTTATAATATAAGAAGTATACATATATGACTAAATGACATTGCAATAATGTAATTCATAACCAACAGAGTATTGCAATAGTTTTATAAATTTCTTTATTAATTTACAATTATTGGATAATAAAAAAATGATTATGCAATAAAAACAATTTACCTGGGTTATTTACCGGACTATCCCGGCAAATATTCCAGGGGCTTTTAGTTTTTATATTATATAATAAAAGAGAAAATTAATTTTATTTGTATTTAAATTATATTATGATTTTATTTAATTTATAATAAATTAAATAATACTTTATAATAGTTACATCATCTGGTTTCTTGGGTGGTACTTAGGCAATTAGTTTATGTAACTATTATACAAACGTATATAATTATTTTAAAAAAATAATATATTTATGCTATAAGTTATTTAATTAGACATAACTGCATGCAGATTCGATTAAGAATTACGTCAATTCAGTTATCATTGCAAAGAATATTACAATGAAATTATATAATCTAATTTATATAATCAATACTATATAAATTATTGGTATTAATAAAACTAATGATATATTTGTTGATGTACTTAATTTAATATTAAAATTAATAATCATAACATAATTAAATTACTTAATGTAATAATGGAGTCAAAATTTAACTTGAAAGAAAACATAAAATGAATTCAAGTGTAATTATAATATATATTATATGACAGTTAAATAGTAGTTACGATATAATATATATTTTATACCGTGTCTATATGTATTGTAAGATTGATACACATATTACATAGTAATTTGATATATAATGCTTAAACATTAATACATAATTAGGTAACATGTAAACAATTGATTCGAACACTATGCTTATATTAACCAGCGATGAATTAATTAGGAAATATGACGTTAAACTCGGTTTTCATTGATATTATCTCACAATAATTAGGAAATGTAATTCTGAACTCATTAGTACTGACATAAACAATCACATTTGCTTTCTATAATTCGCGTAGATCTTTTGGAATGGAAAACCCAATTCTGTAATTCGTAATATACGAATTGTCTATATTCATAAAGGTAATGCGCTGAATTATTAAACTTTCATAAATACATTCTACGCAATAATAATTATAATTTCAATCATCTTATTGTGGAGCTAGTTATAAGAATTTTCCGACTTGTAATGTCAGGGTAATCATCTAATATCATGGTAATCATCTAATATCATGGTAATCATCTAATATCATGGTACTCATCTAATATCATGGTACTCATCTAATATCACGGTAATCATCTAATATCATGGTAATCATCTAATATCATGGCAATCATATAATATAATGGTAATCGTCTAATATCATGGTACTCATCTAATATCACTGTAATCATCTAATATCATGGTAATCATCTAATATCATGGTAATAAGCATACTATCAAACAAATACATTATAATTCCTATGCACGATGCACGACTATAATGGACTGTGCCTCGATCTCAGTAGATTTAACATACATGTAGTCTGCTTATCCCAAATGTACCTATGACTATGACGAGTACATCGTGTAATTGAACACGATGGTGAACTCATTATGGTATGCATAGTTGCGAGCTACTTACCGTATTTAATGTAATATATGTTATAATATACAAACGATATTGTTTGAATTCAATGCTCCTAGTGACTTGGTCATTTTTTAGGCGTATTTACTTCGTAGTTACTAGCCCGATATCGTTTATTTAGGTATTCAAATAAATAGTATTCTGTGAAAACAAGTAATGATCACATATACATAAATCAATTTATTTGCGTTCAAATTTCCATTAAATATTGATTAATATCATTATTATTTCACAAGTAGTTTAAATCAATAACACGATATTGGTTTATGTCGAGTTGTATGAAATATTATATTATCTGATAGAAAACCACACAAGGCCACCTCGTGCCACACCACTCCGTAGACTACCGCACCGCACCGTACTTTACCGCACCACTCCGCACTACTCCGCACTATTTCAATATTCCAAATCCACCTCAAAAACTAATATATCCTCCACAATTTACACTATATTAAACCATTTATTAATTTCATCACGCCAGACGACATGCAAATTCCCTAATGCTACGTCGCCTTGACCACTGCAAATCTTCCTATACTATTCCTCTTCTTCCCCGCTGTGCGATCTCCAAGCTCCAACTTCTTCAACACTCCGAAACTTGATGTCTATGTAATATAACCAGATACTCCAGAAAACTGATATCCCCTCATATTAATCCTACACCGGCCGCCAAGCAAGCGTAGACTGTTGTACGCGAACACTCGTACCACCATACACCGTAACAAACCAGAGTACCTTACTGAGCTTCTCCTTCCCGATATAACTGTCCGAAAGCGAAGAACAGCGAACCCACTATAGCTAAAAACTAAAGTCGTACTTCGCCATAACAACTTTAAATCTGCAGCAACCTAACATCAACAACCTAACATCCATAACCTAACATCCATAACCTAACATCCATAACCTAACATCAACAACCTAACATCAACAACCTAACATCCATAACCTAACATCAACAACCTAACATCAATAACCTAACATCAACAACCTAACATCCATAACCTAACATCCATAACCTAACATCCATAACCTAACATCCACAACCTAACATCCATAACCTAACATCTATAACCTAACATCCATAACCTAACATTCATAACACGATCAACTGCCACTTTCAAATTAAAACTAAAACACATCTATTTTTTATATACATACACTTGAATAATATATAAACTATCGAAAACCGTAATAATGAAGCTGATGATAGTACCTAAACTATTAGATAACAGAGAACTCCGCACCGTACCAATCCATACCACGTCATACCATGCCATACCACGCCATACCACGCCATACCACGCCATACCACGTCATACCACGTCATACCACGTCATACCACGTCATACCACGCCATACCACGCCATACCACGCCATACCACGCCATACCACGCCATACCACGCCATACCACGCCATACCACGCCATACCACGCCATACCACGCCATACCACGCCATACCACGCCATACCCCGCCATACCACGCCATACCACGCCATACCACGCCACACCACGCCATACCATGCCATACCACGCCATACCACGCCATACCACGCCATACCACGCCATACCACGCCATATCACGCCATATCACGCCATATCACGCCATACCACGCCATACCATGCCATACCACGCCATACCACGCCATACAACACCATACAACACCATAACACGTCATGCCACGCCATATCACGTCATACCACGCCATACCACGTCATACCACGCCATACCACGTCATACCCCGCCATGCCACGTCATACCACGTCATACCACGCCATACCACGCCAAACACGCCAAACACGCCATACCACGTCATACCACGCCATACCACGCCATACCACGCCATACCACGCCATACCACGCCATACCACGCCATACCACGCCATACCACGCCATACCACGCCATACCACGCCATACCACGCCATACCACGCCATACCACGTCATACCACGTCATACCACGCCATACCACGTCATACCACGCCAAACCACGTCATACCACGTCATACCACGCCAAACCACGCCATACCACGCCAAACCACGCCATACCATGCCAAACCACGCCAAACCACGCCATACCACGCCATACCACGCCATACCTATATACTCACACCGCTCTACACACACCGTACATATACACATCACATCTCCGCACATTCAAGATTACATAACTCTACCGTTATATAATTACACTTCACACCGCTTCTTGTACATGTCTATCAATACATATTGATTTTGAACTTAATAATGCATGGCCATTGATTCTATTAGAATATCGGTGAATGAATATCTGATTTAACATTTTAACATCGGGAATGAGCATATACATTTGAACATGTTACTATTTACATTTAACTATATATTCACTTAAATTACAATGTAAAATTACACAAAGGGGGTTATTAAAGCACGGAAAATGTCCGTCGGGCATTTATATTAGAGACTGTAAGTTACTTTGTGTATATATATATATATATATATATATATATATATAATATATATATATAGTATGTAGGGGTACTGCAATGGTTACACAAACATTACGACTGGTATAGGATCATAGAGGATCATTTATTATAATTACTTGTTTAAAGACAATGGCAGTTAGCCGTTATAATTGGCACGGAGGACAATGACGAGTATCGCATAGAAATTATTGATCATATCTAACTTGTTGATATTAGATATTGATCCAATAACTATAGTATACTATAGCTGGTATATAATCGTAAACTTGTTTGGACGTGTATTCTCACTTGAAATAGCGAGGTATGGAAAGAAACTAAAAACTGAAAAATGAATATCCAATTATAATATAGTAACAAATGTTACATTTTATTAACGTATGGTACATTTTAATAACGAGCTAGAAATTATTCAGTATGGGATAAATAGTACAACATAAGAATATATATATATATATATATATATATATATATATATATATATGTGTGTGTGTGTGTGTGTGTGTGTGTGTGTGTGTGTGTGTGTGTGTGTGTGTGTGTGTGTGTGTGTGTGTGTGTGTGTGTGTGTGTGTGTGTGTAGAGTATACCTATATTAAATACTTTTGTTGAAGTATTTTAAAGTATTTTCGAAATTAAAAAAAACTAATGACAAAAGAAAACAGATGATATAACCTAACTTGTTTACATAATATAAACTTAATATATTTGTAATGCAAATATAATATATCTTCAATATTATTATATATCAAAAACTAAAATGTCCTGGTTTCCTGGGTAATTAATATAAAATAATAAAAATAAAATAATTAATAAAAAATATATCTACTACTAAAAATAAAATAATAATATAAACGTAATTAAACAATGTAAGCCATTATATGACATGTATTTTTTTTCTTATGGTGATTTCAATTGATTGTTTTTAGTAATAGTTTGTTATTTTATTAGATGTGACATTGTAGGCCCCTTTATATATGGTGTCATTGTAATAGTCGGTATATTTGCAATTATACTAGTTGCAAATATGAGTATGACTATTTAGATTTTAGTAAGTATATTATATGTAAACATTGTATTAACTTAATATTAACTTTATTGATATTTCCGAATGTGAATATTTCATATGTTACTATACCGATTTTCAATAATATAGTGACAATTCCTCTAAACCGGGCTTTGGAAAATATACAATATAATATTATATAACTATATTAAATAAACAATAGCTTTGTTTTCTTCATATACGAATTAGTGTTCACCTTAAATTTGATGTGTTAAAAAATCATGGTGGAACATAATTTATTAATATGCACATTCAGTATTATTATATAGTTTATTTGCATATAACTGAATATGAATTTTGATAAATATATAATATATCATAAATAGCTATATTATTAAAATATAATTCTATCATTGATAAATGCATTTCAATTTCAAATGTATCATTAATAATTATGATATATTTGTAATATTATATATATATATATATATATATATATATATATATATATATGTATATATATATATATATATATATATATATATATATATATATATATAGTATATGGCTAAGTATATATTAACCTTAATGGGTGTACATATATTTTAATCAATAAAACTTTAGAATTAAAATTAATAAAACAATAAATGAAATAAAATAAAATATGTGAATTAAAATTGAGGGTAGTTTTGCTTACAACTGACATTTAACTTATAATTCCCGATATAATAATAACGGATATTTTATGAGTTATCGCGCCGTTAAGTGAAGCACGGGTATTGTTATTGAATTGCGTGTGTTTAGTTCGTTCCTTGAAAACATCAACAATATAGGTGGCGTTGAATCCCGTGAAATCGTATTCTAGGAATATGTTATTCAATATGTTATTAAATAGTTTACGGTATATATCGTACACTATATACAGTGTGCGCCGTAAAGTTTACAATTTGCAAAGTAAATATTACAATTTACAATGTATATTATATATCATATATGCACATTATACTGTAAAGAATATATTGCACAGTTTATATTATATAGTATAGAGTATTTACAACCTAATAAAGTGTATATTGTACATTATACATTATACATTATATATTTTACTTATAATTGTATGATTTACAGTATAATTGTATCGTATATATAGGTAATGTATACATTATAAGTAAATGTAAATTGTACAGTGTATATTTTAAACTGTAACATGTAATATATACACTAAACAGTGTAAACTGTAAATTATTAAGTCCAAATTACTTAAAATAAATTGTTTTTCGGAAATTTTAATAATAAAATACATTTAGAATTTGAATAAAACCTATTATGTATAAGGCTTATCTACGATAATTTGTATCTCATTTCTCAGAAATAAGTTTCCCAGTATCAATTAAGAAACATTTAATTAATTCATTGATATGGCATGGCCTACTTGTTGTAAGATAAATGCAGAGACTTCGAGTACTTTTAGAGCTATGCTTCTAGATTAGCATGTATTTTATCAATTCTTAGTATTATCTTAAGTATATTTTGGAACTACATTTTTCAATTGGTAATAATATCATTGTTATTAATATGTACATATATTATTTCATGTTCTTATCTGTGGTATCTGATTTCAATATACTAGATAACAGTTAACCTATATCGAATATGTCATCATTCGGGAAGAGGGAATTGGATTAAATTTAACAAAGAATATAAGAGTTTGTCAATACATGTAAATATAATTTGTATTTAAAAATACGGAAACTATAAAGTTTCTTAATGTCTTCGGGAACTTTCTAATTGTATTAGATGTATTTGTTTAATATGCTAGTCGAAATATTCAATAGATTAACGTAAAATACCATTTCTACGATGATAAAGTTAATTATACGTCGATTTATCCATCAAGAAATAAAAAGATAACTAATCTAATGCAACTAAAGGTGAAATACACACGCAAATGGTAACTTCTATTAAATTAATATGAACTCAAATTATAACCAAATAAACGGAAATAATGCTTATAGAAATAAATATTATTTATAATTATGATACATCAATATCTAAAAATAATGGATTTAAAACGAAAAGTAGAGTTCGTAATCTGGGTATATATCTAAATTTAACTTTAAAATAGAAAATAGTTTCAATGGTAATCTTATACTGTATTCGGAAAATCAGAAATAGCATATGTACATTGTACATTGTACACTGTACATCGTACACCGTACACATGTACATTGTACACCTGTACATTGTACACTTGTACAATGTACAAGTGTATAATGTACATTGTACAATATGTGCATTGTACATTGTACACTATGTACATTGTACACCTGTATCTAATCATGGATTTGAATTTCTGTTTGTTTTTTTAGGTTACTACGTTTAACTATATATTTTTCTTATTATTGATACATCTTGTGTGTATGCGATTTATTGAAACAAAAGAAAATAAGTTGTTACGCGTTGGATTGTATACTGAAATTGTCTTCTAATTAGAATTAATATAATTGTCTACGCGCAGTTACTATAGCCTATTATTAACCATATTCATAACGTATATAACTTACTCGAATTCTATTAACTTAAAGTAAAATACTCGGTCGTTCCTATAAAATATATCCGTTACCACGGGTAGACCGCAAACGAAGGTTAAACTATCTACACGTGTATTCCGTCGTAGTTTGGATACTTTCTAATCTTCGAATGCATCCAGTGAATCGACATCAGCGATAACACTCTTATATTAGTTTTGAAAGTACTGGTTATTCGACTATTTAATCAATATGGCGAGTATACGAAGAATGTATTCCACTATACGCCTGCAACATATATTTAATTTTATAACGTAATCTGATCTGGAGAACGCGATTGAGTATCTGATTATAGAAATATAATTGCAAATATAAACAAAAGAGTAATTCTTTTCTGCGAAAAAGTAACATTTACAATTGCAATATATACAAGCAATATATATATATATATATATATATATATATATATATGTATATATATATATAGGTATATATATATATATATCAATAATATAAAGAGAAAACTTATGTATAATATCCATATATAACTATACATAGCACCATTAAAAGAAATTGAACTAGGGTTTTTGATTAATTATTAGAAATGCTGACCTAGTAGACAATACCCTTCGACGACTAGCATTGGTAAGAGCATATAGAATATATAAACCTAGGGGAATATGTTGGTGAAATTTTAGTTAGAATTATCTCTCTTGAATACGAAATCTCTCAAAGTACACTACGAATACAATAACATAAAACAAACAAACCGTACTAGAATCAAAATAACCATCATTTCGATATTCGGAAAATAATATACGAATAGTAAATGTATTTTTAACTAAGTTATTAATATCTCGAAGTCCGCTGGACGTTATCCGGTTATACTGTAGAACACTATTAAACTGTACTAGTTGAATATTATATAACATATACTATTATAATAATTGTGCGAAGTAAGTGGTAAGTACATTTGTTTATTTACGAGGTGCTACTATTTTCCGCGATCTTTAAATACTGAAATGAATCCGCGTAATCAACGGAATGTTATTATACGTTTAATATAGAAGTATCATTAAATGTATTAATATATAATACATAAAGTTAAATAGTTTTTAGATATTAATACGTTTATTCTATACACGAAGTGATCTAATTAGAGGTTAAATCATTTCTAATTCGAACTTTAAGTTTAGTTAAACATTATTACGTGATTTATATAAATATCATTATATAGAAACATAATTAATGGGTTAATATATCAGTTTAAATACCGGAATATCATATAAATAATCACTACTACTAAACTAATCAATATCAAAATTGTAATTTATGAATTTAAGAACAAGAAAACATTTAATCATATTTTGAATATTTAAAATATCAGATATTCACATTACCAAAGTTACCCAGTAGACAAAAGTTATACAGTAGACAAAGCCCACAGAATATTGCCTATAAAATATCCACCAAATGCTTATGGAAACTTATTGCATTCTGGCACAATGGCATATATTATATTTGCTGATAAATATATAAATAGCCTCTAGGTATTACATAGAATTCACTAATTCAAGATATAGTTATCTAGAATAAATTTTTTTTGATGGCTTCCAGCATTCCAAATTAAAACGTAAATTGCTTCATTGCATATATGTTATTTGTAATCTCACATTCTATAAGATGCAGCTATCTAACGTTTAATAGATGTGTAATATTACATCACCCGGTCGTCTTAAATCATGAGTCAAGTGTAAAACTAACCACACTGAAAAATAACGATATATATAATGGAATACAACGTAAAACATACGGAACAGGGGAAATAAAATGGTATTATTAATTTTAATTTATCATGAGATTAAGTGGATGTTAAAAATAAATACACGAAATATAAAACTAAATGCGTATATTTTATAGATAATTTGTTGCAATACGGTGTGATGGATAAAGTAAATATGTAGGCTTAGGTATATGATATCATTTATTAACACGAATAATGACAGTATTGTAAAACGTATTGCTTGCTCTACGTTGTCATGAATACACTCTTATTAATGTGTTTACCATAGCAGGCATTAAAAGTATGGTATTATTTGGTTAGTATTACACCAATATAGAATAGCTATTAGTAAGTCGATAGTACACTAATTCGGTAATACTGTTATATAAACTGTTATATATGTAAGAAATATATACTAATTTTAAAAGTACCTGGTTGAATAATCAGAAGTTTTTATTTCGCCGATGATATAAGAAGGGAATAAATTGAACTACTTAATTAATATACCATCAATTAATATACAGTTAATTAATATACCGTTGATTAATATACCGTTATATACGTGCTTTAAAATAATATTAATTACAGAATTTCTATTAAATGGCGTTTTGGACATACTCAGTAGTCATTATTTATTTTGTATCGAAAGCATCTACATAATAGAACAAAGTACAAATAATGATATGTATGGAATTTGTATTAGGAATGCTTTTTTCTGGGGATCCAATAATAAATGATAAAATACAATATAATAGGTATATTAACGCATACATATGGGTATTGATAATTATAGATACAAAATCTTAACAAGGTGAATATAAAAAAATTGATTTCTTAACAATTGAATATATATATATATATATATATATATATATGAGGATTTATTTACAGATTTTATCTGTAGAAATATTTGAAGATTTAAAAAAGATCATTGTCCAATAACAACTCCTTTCTGCAACATGATATTGCCGTATTGCGCTGTTTCTCTGAAATTAGGTTAAATTAATTTAAAACCAATCCTATAAAACAAGATTAAAATCACTTATTAGTAATAACTAATAATTATAATTACACTAGGTTTATAAAAATGAAGACTATAATTAATTTATATTTTATGATATTAGAAATATTTATCAAAGGAATAACTTCAAGATCCAAGAGTTACCATATATGGAATAATACCTACGTATATATCAATATTACCTCATAATAACTAACCCAGTATGGACAATGACAAAGGCTGTTTTTGCTGCTTTGTAAAATACATCTCTATCGAATTTTGCAATAAATTCTTCCTCCTAAAAATATTTATCCAATACAAAATACAAAATATACAATGCATGCAACAATGCTTTTTGTTGATATCAAAATGAACTTTATAATTAGATATGCTTGCGAAAGTATGGTAAAAAGAATTGCAAGTGTTTTTATCTGTAGATTTTAAAACTATCGACAAGCCCATTATCTCAAGGACAAAGAGGATAAATCATTATTATAACGCATTTAAAACTCTTTGGTCTATAAATAATTGGTTAAAAATAACACGCTTTTTAAAACAACTGAAACAATAAGAAATTTATAATTTTAATGATTAATTAATTGAGTTATAAATGATATTAAGAGTAATATAAAGGTGAATTGTAGTAACATAATATCAACAAACTAAATCGAAGCGATCTCCTCCTTTCTTAGATTTCAATCCTCCTTTTAAGTATAACAAATCACGGTAAGTTGTCCATATAGGAACGGCCAAATCGACATCTCTATCCACTTTCTTCATCAAAGCAACCTTTCGATAATAATCATAAGTGCAATATTTATAGTAGAATATAGTAAAAAAAAGTAGTGAAAAATGAATGTATTAGTTGTAGGATATATAATATATATTACAATAAACACTGTACATTATACACTACATTATATACATTATACATTATACACTATCATACGACTATTATGGAGGGAAAATGCACCAAAAGTATCGCAGAGGTTACTGGGTTTTTGATATACGTCAATAGATACGTCAATAGATACATCAACAGATACGTCAATAGATACGTCAATAGATACATCAATAGATACATCAATAGATACATCAATAGATACATCAATAGATACATCAATTGATACATCAATAGATACATCAGTTACCAGTGGAATATACAAATTGATATCTCAGAAATTCCTTGCATCTCGTAAAACACGCTGCCAACTTCAAATAACGATTTAACCAATAGGCTTCTAGCATACTTAATTGTCTATTAACTAAATAGGAATAATATAGGTACTATATTATATGTACTATACTAGAAGTACTCTATTTTAAGTACTATAGTAGAGGTTCTATATATAAGAGGTACCATAATAGAGGTACTATACATAGGGTATTATAATAGATGTACTATATTATAAGTACTATACTAGAGTTACAATAACTAAGGTACTATAAAATAGGTACTATACTAGAAGTACTATAGTAGAAGTACTATAGTAGAGATACTATACTAGAGGTACTATACTAGAGGTGCTATAATAGAAGTACTATACTAGATGTATTATAATAGAGGTATTATGATAGATGTATTATAATAGAGGTACTATAATAGAAGTACTATACTAGATGTACTATACTAGAAATACTATACTAGAAGTACTATAATAGAGGTACTATACTAGATGTACTATACTAGAGGTACTATAATAGAGGTACTATACTAGAAGTACTATACTAGAAGTACTATACTAGAAGTACTATAATAGAGGTACTATACTATAAGTACTATACTAGAAGTACTATATTAGAAGTACTATACTAGAAGTACTATATTAGATGTATTATGATAGAAGTACTATATTAGAAGTACTATACTAGATGTATTATAATAGAGGTACTATAATAGAAGTACTATACTAGAAGTACTATACTAGATAAACTATAATAGAAGTACTATAGTAGAGGTACTATACTAGAAGTACTATACTAGAAGTACTATACTAGAAGTACTATACTAGAAGTACTATATTAGATGTATTATAATAGAGGTACTATATTAGAAGTACTATACTAGATGTATTATAATAGAGGTACTATATTAGAAGTACTATATTAGAAGTACTATACTAGATGTATTATGATAGAGGTACTATAGTAGAAGTACTATACTAGATAAACTATAATAGAAGTACTATAGTAGAGGTACTATACTAGAAGTACTATACTAGAAGTACTATACTAGATGTATTATAATAGAGGTACTATAGTAGAAGTACTATATTAGATGTATTATAATAGATGTATTATGATAGATGTATTATAATAGAGGTACTATACTAGAAGTACTATACTAGAAGTACTATACTAGAAGTACTATACTAGATGTATTATAATAGAGGTACTATACTAGAAGTACTACACTAGATGTATTATAATAGAAGTACTATACTAGAAGTACTAAAGTAGATGTACTATAATAGAAGTACTATACTAGAAGTACTATAGTAGAGGTACTATACTAGAAGTACTATACTAGAAGTACTATACTAGAAGTACTATACTAGAGGTACTATACTAGAAGTAATATACTAGATGTACTATACTAGAGGTACTATACTAGATAAATTATAATAGAAGTACTATACTAGAAGTACTATATTAGATAAACTATAATAAAAGTACTATAGTAGAGGTACTATACTAGAAGTACTATACTAGAAGTACTATACTAGATGTATTATAATAGAGGTATTATGATAGATGTATTATAATAGAGGTACTATACTAGAAGTACTATACTAGAAGTACTATAGTAGAAGTACTACACTAGAAGTACTATACTAGAAGTACTATAATAGAAGTACTATACTAGAAGTACTATACTAGAAGTACTATACTAGATGTATTATAATAGAGGTATTATGATAGATGTATTATAATAGAGGTACTATAATAAAAGTACTATACTAGAAGTACTATACTAGAAGTACTATACTAGAAGTACTATACTAGATGTATTATAATAGAGGTACTATAGTAGAAGTACTATACTAGAAGTACTATACTAGAAGTACTATACTAGATGTATTATAATAGAGGTACTATACTAGAAGTACTACACTAGATGTATTATAATAGAAGTACTATACTAGAAGTACTATAGTAGATGTACTACACTAGAAGTACTACACTAGATGTATTATAATAGAAGTACTATACTAGAAGTACTATAGTAGATGTACTATAATAGAAGTACTATACTAGAAGTACTATAGTAGAGGTACTATACTAGAAGTACTATACTAGAAGTACTATACTAGAGGTACTATACTAGAAGTAATACACTAGATGTACTATACTAGAGGTACTATACTAGATAAATTATAATAGAAGTACTATACTAGAAGTACTATATTAGATAAACTATAATAAAAGTACTATAGTAGAGGTACTATACTAGAAGTACTATACTAGAAGTACTATACTAGATGTATTATAATAGAGGTATTATGATAGATGTATTATAATAGAGGTACTATACTAGAAGTACTATACTAGAAGTACTATAGTAGAAGTACTACACTAGAAGTACTATACTAGAAGTACTATAATAGAGGTACTATACTAGAAGTACTATACTAGAAGTACTATACTAGATGTATTATAATAGAGGTATTATGATAGATGTATTATAATAGAGGTACTATAATAAAAGTACTATACTAGAAGTATTATACTAGAAGTACTATACTAGAAGTACTATACTAGATGTATTATAATAGAGGTACTATAGTAGAAGTACTATACTAGATGTACTATAATAGAAGTACTATACTAGACGTACTATACTAGAGGTATTATAATAGAGGTACTATAGTAGAATTATTATACTAGAAGTACTATATTAGAAGTACTATACTAGAGGTATTATAATAGAGGTACTATAGTAGAAGTACTATACTAGATGTACTATAGTAGAGGTAATATACTAGAAGTACTATACTAGAAGTACTATACTAGAAGTACTACACTAGAAGTACTATACTAGAAGTAATATACTAGAAGTATTATACTAGATAAACTATAATAAAAGTACTATAGTAGAGGTACTATACTAGAAGTACTATACTATAAGTAATATACTAGAAGTACTATACTAGATAAACTATAATAAAAGTACTATAGTAAAGGTACTATACTAGAAGTACTATACTATAAGTACTATACTAGAAGTACTATACTAGAAGTACTATACTAGATGTATTATAATAGAGGTACTATAGTAGAAGTACTATACTAGATGTATTATAATAGAGGTATTATGATAGATGTATTATAATAGAGGTACTATACTAGAAGTACTATACTAGAAGTACTATAGTAGAGGTACTATACTAGATAAATTATAATAGAAGTACTATAGTAGAAGTACTACACTAGAAGTACTACACTAGATGTATTATAATAGAGGTACTATAGTAGAAGTAATATACTAGATGTACTATAATAGAAGTACTATACTAGAAGTACTATACTAGAAGTACTATACTAGAAGTACTATACTAGAAGTACTATACTAGAAGTACTATACTAGAAGTACTATATTAGATGTATTATAATAGAGGTACTATATTAGAAGTACTATACTAGATGTATTATAATAGAGGTACTATATTAGAAGTACTATACTAGATGTATTATAATAGAGGTACTATAGTAGAAGTACTATACTAGAAGTACTATACTAGATAAACTATAATAGAAGTACTATAGTAGAGGTACTATACTAGAAGTACTATACTAGAAGTACTATACTAGATGTATTATAATAGAGGTACTATAGTAGAAGTACTATACTAGATGTATTATAATAGATGTATTATGATAGATGTATTATAATAGAGGTACTATACTAGAAGTACTATACTAGAAGTACTATACTAGAAGTACTATACTAGATGTATTATACTAGAAGTACTATACTAGATGTATTATAATAGAGGTATTATGATAGATGTATTATAATAGAGGTACTATAATAAAAGTACTATACTAGAAGTACTATACTAGAAGTACTATACTAGAAGTACTATACTAGATGTATTATAATAGAGGTACTATAGTAGAAGTACTATACTAGATGTACTATAATAGAAGTACTATACTAGACGTACTATACTAGAGGTATTATAATAGAGGTACTATAGTAGAAGTACTATACTAGAAGTACTATATTAGAAGTACTATACTAGAGGTATTATAATAGAGGTACTATAGTAGAAGTACTATACTAGATGTACTATAGTAGAGGTAATATACTAGAAGTACTATACTAGAAGTACTATACTAGAAGTACTACACTAGAAGTACTATACTAGAAGTAATATACTAGAAGTACTATACTAGATAAACTATAATAAAAGTACTATAGTAGAGGTACTATACTAGAAGTACTATACTATAAGTAATATACTAGAAGTACTATACTAGATAAACTATAATAAAAGTACTATAGTAAAGGTACTATACTAGAAGTACTATAGTAAAGGTACTATACTAGAAGTACTATACTATAAGTACTATACTAGAAGTACTATACTAGAAGTACTATACTAGATGTATTATAATAGAGGTACTATAGTAGAAGTACTATACTAGATGTATTATAATAGAGGTATTATGATAGATGTATTATAATAGAGGTACTATACTAGAAGTACTATACTAGAAGTACTATAGTAGAGGTACTATACTAGATAAATTATAATAGAAGTACTATAGTAGAAGTACTACACTAGAAGTACTACACTAGATGTATTATAATAGAGGTACTATAGTAGAAGTACTATACTAGAAGTACTATACTAGATGTATTATAATAGAGGTACTATAGTAGAAGTACTATACTAGATGTATTATAATAGAGGTATTATGATAGATGTATTATAATAGAGGTACTATACTATAAGTACTATACTAGAAGTACTATACTAGAGGTACTATAATAGAAGTACTATAATAGAAGTATTATACTAGAGGTACTATAATAGAAGTAATATACTAGATGTACTACACTAGAAGTACTATACTAGATGTACTATACTAGAAGTATTATACTAGAAGTACTATACTAGAGGTACTATAATAAAAGTACTATAATAGAAGTATTATACTAGAGGTACTATAATAGAAGTACTATAATAGAAGTACTATACTAGAAGTACTATATTAGATGTATTGTAATAGAGGTACTATATTAGAAGTACTATACTAGAAGTACTACACTAGAAGTACTACACTAGATGTATTATAATAGAGGTACTATAATAGAGGTACTATACTAGAAGTACTATACTAGATGTATTATAATAGAGGTACTATAGTAGAAGTACTATACTAGAAGTACTATACTAGAAGTACTATACTAGATGTATTATAATAGAGGTACTATACTAGAAGTACTACACTAGATGTATTATAATAGAAGTACTATACTAGAAGTACTATAGTAGATGTACTACACTAGAAGTACTACACTAGATGTATTATAATAGAAGTACTATACTAGAAGTACTATAGTAGATGTACTATAATAGAAGTACTATACTAGAAGTACTATAGTAGAGGTACTATACTAGAAGTACTATACTAGAAGTACTATACTAGAGGTACTATACTAGAAGTAATACACTAGATGTACTATACTAGAGGTACTATACTAGATAAATTATAATAGAAGTACTATACTAGAAGTACTATATTAGATAAACTATAATAAAAGTACTATAGTAGAGGTACTATACTAGAAGTACTATACTAGAAGTACTATACTAGATGTATTATAATAGAGGTATTATGATAGATGTATTATAATAGAGGTACTATACTAGAAGTACTATACTAGAAGTACTATAGTAGAAGTACTACACTAGAAGTACTATACTAGAAGTACTATAATAGAGGTACTATACTAGAAGTACTATACTAGAAGTACTATACTAGATGTATTATAATAGAGGTATTATGATAGATGTATTATAATAGAGGTACTATAATAAAAGTACTATACTAGAAGTATTATACTAGAAGTACTATACTAGAAGTACTATACTAGATGTATTATAATAGAGGTACTATAGTAGAAGTACTATACTAGATGTACTATAATAGAAGTACTATACTAGACGTACTATACTAGAGGTATTATAATAGAGGTACTATAGTAGAATTATTATACTAGAAGTACTATATTAGAAGTACTATACTAGAGGTATTATAATAGAGGTACTATAGTAGAAGTACTATACTAGATGTACTATAATAGAAGTACTACACTAGAAGTACTATACTAGAAGTAATATACTAGAAGTATTATACTAGATAAACTATAATAAAAGTACTATAGTAGAGGTACTATACTAGAAGTACTATACTATAAGTAATATACTAGAAGTACTATACTAGATAAACTATAATAAAAGTACTATAGTAAAGGTACTATACTAGAAGTACTATACTATAAGTACTATACTAGAAGTACTATACTAGAAGTACTATACTAGATGTATTATAATAGAGGTACTATAGTAGAAGTACTATACTAGATGTATTATAATAGAGGTATTATGATAGATGTATTATAATAGAGGTACTATACTAGAAGTACTATACTAGAAGTACTATAGTAGAGGTACTATACTAGATAAATTATAATAGAAGTACTATAGTAGAAGTACTACACTAGAAGTACTACACTAGATGTATTATAATAGAGGTACTATAGTAGAAGTAATATACTAGATGTACTATAATAGAAGTACTATACTAGAAGTACTATACTAGAAGTACTATACTAGAAGTACTATACTAGATGTATTATAATAGAGGTATTATAGTAGAAGTACTATACTAGAAGTACTATACTAGATGTATTATAATAGAGGTACTATAGTAGAAGTACTATACTAGATGTATTATAATAGAGGTATTATGATAGATGTATTATAATAGAGGTACTATACTAGAAGTACTATACTAGAAGTACTATAATAGAAGTAATATACTAGAAGTAATATACTAGAAGTACTATACTAGAAGTACTATACTAGATGTACTATAGTAGAGGTACTATACTAGAAGTACTATACTAGAGATACTATAGTAGAAGTACTATACTAGATGTACTATAATAGAAGTACTATAATAGAAGTACAATACTAGATGTACTATAGTAGAGGTACTATACTAGAAGTACTATACTAGAGGTACTATAGTAGAAGTACTATACTAGATGTACTATAGTAGAGGTACTATACTAGAAGTACTATACTAGAAGTACTATAGTAGAGGTACTATAATAGATAAATTATAATAGAATTACTATACTAGAAGTACTATACTAGATGTATTATAATAGAAGTACTATAATAGAAGTACTATACTAGAAGTAATATACTAGAAGTACTATAATAGAAGTACTATACTAGAAGTACTATACTAGGAGTACTATAATAGAGGTACTATACTAGAAGTACTATACTAGAAGTACTATAATAGAGGTACTATAATAGAAGTACTATAATAGAGGTACTATACTAGAAGTACTATACTAGAAGTACTATAATAGAAGTACTATACTAGAAGTACTATAATAGAGATACTATAATAGAAGTACTATAATAGAGGTACTATACTAGAAGTACTATAGTAGAGGTACTATACTAGAAGTACTATAATAGAAGTACTATACTAGAAGTACTATAATAGAAGTACTATACTAGAAGTACTATACTATGGGTACTATAATAGAGGTACTATAATAGAAGTACTATAATATAGGTACTATAATAGAGGTACTATAGTAGAGGTACTATACTAGAAGTACTATAATAGAAGTACTATACTAGAAGTACTATAATATAGGTACTATACTAGAAGTACTATAATAGAGGTACTATAATAGAGTTACTATAATAGAAGTACTATAATAGAAGTACTATACTAGAAGTACTATAATAGAGATACTATAATAGAAGTACTATAATAGAGGTACTATAATAGAAGTACTATAATAGAAGTACTATAATATATATACTATACTAGAGGTACTATAATAGAAGTACTATAATAGAAGTACTATAATAGAGGTACTATACTAGAAGTACTACACTAGAGGTACTATAATAGAAGTACTATACTAGAGGTACTATACTAGAGGTACTATAATAGAAGTACTATAATAGAAGTACTATAATAGAGGTACTATACTAGAGGTACTATAATAGAGGTACTATAATAGAAGTACTATAATAGAGGTACTATACTAGAGGTACTATAATAGAGGTACTATACTAGAAGTACTATAATAGAAGTACTATACTAGAAGTACTATACTAGGGGTACTATAATAGAAGTACTATATTAGAAGTACTATACTAGGGGTACTATACTAGAGGTACTATACTAGAAGTACTATACTAGAGGTACTATACTAGAAGTACTATACTAGAAGTACTACACTAGAAGTACTATACTAGAGGTACTATACTAGAAGTACTATACTAGAAGTACTATACTAGAAGTACTATACTAGAAGTACTATAGTAGAGATACTAAGTAGAGGTACTATAGTAGAAGTACTACACTAGAAGTACTATACTATAAGTACTATACTAGAAGTACTATACTAGAAGTACTATACTAGAGGTACTATACTAGAGGTACTATAGTAGAAGTACTATAGTAGAAGTACTATAATAGAGGTACTATACTAGAGGTACTATACTATAAGTACTATACTAGAAGTACTATACTAGAAGTACTATACTAGAAGTACTATACTAGAAGTACTATAATAGAGATACTATAGTAGAGGTACTATTGTAGAGGTACTATACTAGAAGTACTATACTAGAAGTACTATACTAGATATACTATAATAGAGGTACTATAGTAGAAGTACTACACTAGAAGTACTACACTAGAAGTACTACACTAGAAGTACTACACTAGAAGTACTACACTAGAAGTACTATACTAGAGGTACTATAATAGAGGTACTATAGTAGAAGTACTACACTAGAAGTACTACACTAGAAGTACTACACTAGAAGTACTATACTAGAAGTACTATACTAGAGGTACTATAATAGAGGTACTATAGTAGAAGTACTACACTAGAAGTACTACACTAGAAGTACTACACTAGAAGTACTATACTAGAGGTACTGTACTAGAGGTACTATAATAGAAGTACTATAGTAGAGATACTATAGTAGAGGTACTATAATAGAGGTACTATAATAGAAGTACTATACTAGAAGTACTATACTAGAGGTACTATAATAGAAGTACTATACTAGAAGTACTATACTAGAAGTACTATACTAGAGGTACTATAATAGAAGTACTATACTAGAAGTACTATAATAGAAGTACTATACTAGAGGTACTATAATATAAGTACTATACTAGTGGCAGTATTCGAATAGACATAAATAATATATATAAATAATATAAATAAAATATAAACTGAATAATATTGCTTTGTTTACATATTATTGGTCTAGGATTTTAAACTACCAATAAGTCTAGGTGCCTGGGAGATATGTTCGGTAGTTATTATTTACTTCAAATATACGATTACATTTATTTACTATTCTATGTAATAATTAACATATTAAGTTGTTGTTTTATATACCAGCTAAGATAATTATGTAATATTATGTAGAATGTTTAAAATGTAAATGCATTCTGCATGTTTTCAATAGAAAGCAATTATAGAAGTTAGACAATATAAAAAATCGCATTGCCTATTTTGTTTGATAGGTATCAAATCTCATTCTAATATTTTCAAGATACGTCAAATTAAGTCATATATAATACGGGCATATGAATTTACAACGTCTAATGTATTATTTGTATACAGATTATACAGATTAACATTAACATAATGCATATAATTATATTTAATATATGGAGTTATTAGAATGTCAACATAAATATATAAACATGGTTATCAATTCAATCTTATACTAATACATTACATACATTCCATCTTATTATGACACTATTTAATTTTAACAGTGAAATAGATAGTAGTCTGCAATCTATTTATTGGACTCGGCAATATTGCACACATAATAATATATATATATATATATATATATATATCAGCAGACTTCTTACTACTATTGTTATGATGAAATTATTAATTTCATCTTTATATATCACAATACATATCATTTTATTTAAATTTATTATAAATCTAAATATACATTGATATATTATAATAATAATAATGTGCAAATTGCACAGTTCAATACTATATGTGCATTTAATTGCCTATAAATCATAACATTATATTATTATTAAATTAACATAATAGTTTATCAATAGATCATTTATTAATTTAATAATTTATATAAATATTAAATTAATAATTAAAATTGATCTTAAAATAAATTACTGTAAGATTTTACATTATTTTAAAAATGATATCCAAATATTGTTAAAAATATATTATGGATATATATTATGGACATAATATGTACATTGTCGATTTTATATCGTTGATGCCGAGGGGTTTTTTCAATTGGATAATTAATAAATAAATAAATAATTAATACATTTTAGAAAAATGAATATTTATTATCTATAGTTTTCCTATCTTAGAATGTGAGATCTCAAAATAAAATAAATTTATATATTCCTATCAAATCCTATAGGATATTAAATATTGTCTAAATTACTTGGCAGCGTATTTTAATATATAAGTGAATGGATGTGAATGGATGTGAATGGATGTGAATGGATGTGAATGGATGTGAATGGATGTGAATGGATATACGGAATATATAAGGAAATATACGCAATATCTACGGAATATATACGGGAAATATACGCAATATATACGCAATATATAAGGAAATATACGCAATATATACGCAATATATACGCAATATATAAGGAAATATACGCAATATATACGCAATATATAAGGAAATATACGCAATATATACGGATATTGTAGATACTGGGTACGATATATTATAATGTATTCATAAACCGAACACTTTTGCTAGCTTCACTCAGGTTTACTTTATATTATAATAACAAATATTGCCATTCAATACCTAATTTATTCAAAAACCAACGTCTAAATAAACCCAAACCTATGCCCTATATAATATATAGTATTAATATACGTTAATATACGTTAACATATAGAATTAATATACGTTAATATATATTATTAATATACGTTAATATACGTTAATATATAGTATTAATATACGTTAATATATATTATTAATATACGTTAATATACGTTAATATATATTATTAATATACGTTAATATATACGTTAACATATAGTATTAATATACGTTAATATATAGTATACACAACTCGATTATACTACATACCACTATAAATTATATATACTATTATAAATGTGCATCACTGCTGGCCCAGCCCAAGTGATGGGGGTTCACACGATTACGTAATTAGTGTCATTACGTCATTACGTTGCAGCCGTGTGCGGTTCGTAAATCCCGCAAGTCGGAGCGATGGATTCATTCCGGCTCGTTAGTGTCACACCTCGGTACTCAGGGCAATACGACAGACACGTTACGTTACTTATGTTACGCTACTTATATTACGTTACTTTCGTTACGTTACTTACGCTACGCGTATCGGGAGATATCAGTTACTATATGGCTACATCGATATTCTCGTAATTATACACACACACGCACACGCACACACACACACACCCACACCCACACCCACACCCACGCACACGCACACGCACACACACACACACGCACACGCACGCACACACATACACACACACACACACACACACACACACACACACACACACACACACACACACACACACACACACACATACACACAACGGTTACAATGTATAGACATGCGGGTGTAGTTTATATGGCTATACTATACGCTAGTATCATATGTACGTTGCATAATATGTATCATATGTACGTTGCAAATGCTACATAATGCATGTACAAACCGCTATATTAAAATCGAGTGTATTCGTCGATAGGTACAATCTCAAAAGTTGCATTAGAAAACATGTTAAAAGTATAATATAGATTAGTAATCCTATAGGATAAATACTCGAATATAATGTCTTAGTAAAGATGCGTCCAATATGTAAGACAAGGGTTTTAGATATTTAAAAATGATATAAATTAATAGCCGAACATTTGTAAAAAATTGTAATAATCGAAAAATGTTATTTTCAATTTCAAACACTATTTAATATGTGAAATACTAATTTACTTTATATAAACGCATATGATGGATATATATAATGTATATATATATATATATATATATATATATATATATATATATATATATAATGTATATCAAGGATATGTGGAGTATTTTATTAGCTATCGATATACGTAAATATATGTTGATAATAATCCATATTAGTCGAGTAATCTAGCGCGAGAGACCATATGCGCGTCTAGGTTCTTACTTAAATGGTATGTAACGAATACGTAATAGGTACTTATCGTGTACTCATCGTGTACTCATCGTGTACTCATCGTGTACTTATCGTGTACTTATCATGTACTTATCGTGTACTTATCGTGTACTTATCGTGTACTTATCGTGTATTTATCGTGTACATATCGTGTACTTATCGTGTATTTATCGTGTACATATCGTGTACTTATCGTGTACTTATCGTGTACTTATCGTGTACTTATCGTGTTCCATTGCGTGTGCCTAAACATGATCGTATATAAACAATATTACCACGATATTAAAATTCCACGATATATCTGCTATATATCTTCTATATATCTGCTATATATCTGCTATATATCTGCTATATATCTGCTATATATCTGCTATATTTCTGCTATATATCTTCTATATATCTGCTATATATCTGCTATATATCTTCTATATATCTGCTATATATCTGCTATATATCTGCTATATTTCTGCTATATATCTTCTATATATCTGCTATATATCTGCTATATATCTGCTATATATCTGCTATATATCTGCTATATATCTGCTATATATCTTCTATATATCTGCTATATATCTTCTATATATCTGCTATATATCTGCTATATATCTGCTATATATCTGCTATATATCTTCTGTATATCTTCTGTATATCTGCTATATATCTGCTATATATCTGCTATATATCTGCTATATATCTTCTATATATCTTCTATATATCTGCTATATATCTTCTGTATATCTGCTATATATCTGCTATATATCTGCTATATATCTGCTATATATCTTCTATATATCTTCTATATATCTTCTATATATCTGCTATATATCTGCTATATATCTGCTATATATCTGCTATATATCTTCTGTATATCTGCTATATATCTGCTATATATCTGCTATATATCTGCTATATATCTTCTATATATCTGCTATATATCTGCTATATATCTGCTATATATCTGCTATATATCTTCTGTATATCTGCTATATATCTGCTATATATCTTCTATATATCTTCTATATATCTTCTATATATCTGCTATATATCTTCTATATATCTGCTATATATCTTCTATATATCTTCTATATATCTGCTATATATCTTCTATATATCTTCTATATATCTGCTATATATCTGCTATATATCTTCTATATATCTTCTATATATCTGCTATATATCTGCTATATATCTTCTATATATCTGCTATATATCTGCTATATATCTTCTATATATCTGCTATATATCTGCTATATATCTGCTATATATCTTCTATATATCTTCTATATATCTGCTATAGATCTTCTATATATCTTCTATATATCTGCTATATATCTGCTATATATCTTCTATATATCTGCTATATATCTGCTATATATCTTCTATATATCTGCTATATATCTGCTATATATCTTCTATATATCTGCTATATATCTGCTATATATCTTCTATATATCTGCTATATATCTGCTATATATCTTCTATATATCTGCTATATATCTGCTATATATCTTCTATATATCTTCTATATATCTTCTATATATCTTCTATATATCTGCTATATATCTTCTATATATCTGCTATATATCTGCTATATATCTGCTATATATCTTCTATATATCTTCTATATATCTGCTATATATCTGCTATATATCTGCTATATATCTGCTATATTTTCTAAATACAAATATTCTCAGATCGAAATAGAGTGGAATTCTAAAATATGTTACACACCCCTGTAAATATATAAAGCCCATCCACTTATTAGGCAAATACATTGTCAATTAAGGTGTTATCTCATATTGGAAGTTTATTGTTAGTTTATCTTATCCAGTATTGAAAAAAAAATGTTATTAAAAATATGCTATATATAATATATATCATATTTTATCATTAAAATAAAATTTGCTTCAAATGTAGTGCCTTGATTAATACAATGAGAGAAGTCATAATAAATGAACTCCTGAAAAAGATTTTACGAAATACTGTTTTAAAATATTTTATCAAAATAAAATTATTTTCCTTGAAAAAAGCTATTTCTACTTAATAGATTTGTATTTTATTTTCTATATTCTATATGTTGATATATTATTTAAATAAATATTCACTCTGTACAAATATATTTAAAATACAAAATTTAACATTTAAAAAAATCAGAATTGATGCTAAATCTATTAATAATTTACACCCATGATAATTAAATACATTAATTATTATGTGTATATGTTGTTTGTGATTTACAGAATATAGATAATTATTATGTAGAATTTAATAATAAATTCTATTTTTATATCTTAATTGTATGCAGTGGTTTATAATTACAATATTAATATAAATTATGCTAAGAGTGCTGAGAATGTAAAAGCATAAATATTTGTTATTGTATTCAATAAAGTTTTATAAATATTAAAAATGTAGACGTTAATTATTTATAATCCTAATTTAAACAATCAGTGATAGTTTATGTTGTAGTGGCATATTGCAGTACTACTTACTGGCGGTTTAAACTATATCAGTATATATAGTATATTATATATATATAGTAATATCAGAATAACTAATACTAAACTATAAAGTGGTAAATACAAGTAAATAGAAACAATGGGTTAACAAATCTACTAGCTTGATTATATTTATTGGTTACAATTAATTATAATTATTTATATTAATATTAATATATGTGGGATATTAAATACTATAAGGAGGAAACAGCCAGTAATTAGATGCAATACAATTTAAATAAACATGATTGTTTAAATTACAATTCCAAGTATTCCCTTTAAACATTTTTCATTTATCTATATTTAAAAAAGTAAATAGTCTGAATATTCTTGAAATTATATAGAATATGTTTATGAATGGATTGCTATGTTGATATCCAGGTCTACAAAGATACCTAGAGGAGAGAAATTCATCATTGTAGAAGTATTTGGTTACACCCACTTGGGGCTTGATATTAACATATTTAATTAAATTGTTTTTATATAAACATCATTTATATTAAAAAATATTGATATTATTTTTAAAATTTTATAATCATTATTTATTAAAAACCGTAATATTTTCTATACAATATAATAAGTAAAAAATTACTTTTATTATCTTGCGGGTATTAATTACCCATATGTTACTATGATATAGAAGAGATAGGAGACTGGGTATCTTTGTAATCTCGGTTGATGTGTTAATTGATAATGAACGATGGATTGAATGCATGCATTATTCAATTGCTGTTATAAAGAACACTAGGATACCATTGAAAACAATTGTATAATGTATAATGTATAATGTATAATGTATAATTATAAATAATAAATTGAATTGAATACAGTGATTTAGTTTTAAAAGGCTATTCAAATGAATAAAGTGAGTTAAATGAATAAATGGTTTAAAATTTACTAACGGGAAAGTCGGCATATTGATCGAGCGGAAATAAATCAAGGATCGCGGAAAGTAGTTTAGGAATTCTAACACCTGATACAATGTGGTAGATTAAATGTAATTGAAATCATATTAATACTAATATCTAAATCAAAGTCATTTACAGGTATACATTTTTTATAAAAATAAGTAACAATGAAAGATTAAGTTAGCCTTTTTATTAATATAATATAATATAATATGTAATATTAAGTAATAATAAAATAGTAACATCTATTTATTACACCTTTAGTAGTTAATTTATTTATAAATGAATTCAAATCTAAAATGATCATTAAACGCGGTAATTAAACGAAGCAATGAAAAAAGCCTTAACGCCACACATGGGCTACGTGCCTCCGAGCTAATTAATGCACCGGCGATTACCAAGAGGCATGGCGGCGTGTGTTTCATTACATCAAGACATTATATAATGGCGTCGATATTTACCGTCGAGTCGAATTTCTCGAGCGGTTCCGGTTTTGCAGATCGACGACGTCGGGAAATGCGTGTCGGCCAAAACTGGAAACAATTGAAGTCGTCGTTACGCGAGGTGGTTACGCGTTACAACGGTTATTGCGGGTTTGCTACGTTTCGACGGGTTAAATATTCTATAGAAACCATAGAAACGCACGGCGACCTCGACTGCGTCGGAGAGCAACGAGGTAATTAGTGGTTACGATTTAATTAGCGATGGTTCGTTAAACTGGCAACGTAGAGTCATGTCCAGATACGGAGACTATAGTCATTGCGATGCAGTAGAATCGGGTATACTCACGATATTAACCTGAAGTTAAAACGCTTCGGATCCGAAAGATCCGAAACTATAAATTATCAAACTAACAGAACACCAGACAAACAATCCTATGACTTTATTTATTAGTGAACAGCCCAAACCCAAACCCTAATTACTTTATTAACTCGTTGATAATAAGATGTTTATAAAAAGCGAGAATAATTAATGAAAATCGGATCTCTTACATTATTGATCTTATTTCATATTCGGCGTGGGTATTTCCTCTAACCGTAAACGAATATGTCAAAATACGTTGTCATATCAGAATGTCAGACTATAAGTTATAAATAAAGTTACGTATTAATAATTATAATTTTCGAGGAAATGCAAACAAATAAAAAGAAATCGCAGTGAGATATTTTTCATTCGAATTATATGTGTATTAACAATTACAAAAAACAATTACTTCAATGATTGATGATAATAGTATATTATAACAAATCAACCTTTATAAAAAATGTAGAAATATTAAACTAAAAAGTCTGCATAAGTACAAAAAAGTTTTTATATAATTTATGGATAAGTCATATACTCAAAATAACAATACAGTCAAATTGGAATTTCTATTGTCAGTCTGTATAAGTAGACCAAAGTAGCAAAACTAAAAACTGTTGCACTATTCTATTGTTACAAAATCAGTAGGCTTGCTAGACAGCAAACATTCCTGATAACTAAATTTTTTGCATTGAAATTGTTGTAATTCGTACCAGCACCTTATACCTTACTAGTTACATAAATCAAAATGCTAGTTATATAAATCAATACGGTCACAACGTGTAGCGTATTTCATATCGTCGTCGGTAGGATACGCGTTACGTATACGATTGAACCGGTGAACTGTAGCGTGTCACTATTGCGTAACGCCGAGCCGCTTGCAGTTGTAGCGTGGCACTATTGCGTAACGCCGAGCCGCTTGCAGTTGTAGCGTGGCACTATTGCGTAACGCCGAGCCGTTTGCAGTTCTAGCGGGCGGAGGAAACGCGAACGGGGTAAAAAAGAACTAAAAAAAAGAGTTCGCGGGAGTTTTCCACGGCGCATTGTCGCCAGCCAATGGGCTTGCAGCAGACGACTACTACTCACGCGCGTTGTACGCACGTGATGTACGTAGAAGCCGCAAATGTGTACGGGTCTAACGGGTAACACGCGTGAATTCAATTACATGATAAATATAAATATGTATACAAAGGTATATATATATATATATATATCTATTATACTGTACCAACGAGAGTAATAAGTACTGTGTAGGCATAAAAGTTGTTGAGAAAACTCAATTAGATTACTGTTACTTTAAATTTGTGGTAACGCTAGTTTAACAAGATTTCATATATATATATATATATATATATATATATATATATATATGTTGCTTTGAGCATCTGTTGTGGAAACGGAGTAATTCTATGAATCATAAACTGTATAATTGGTGAAACATTGATAACGTGGGTTTTGATTTTACTTGGAATATATATCCAGGCACGCGTAACACGTGATGTTCACCTAATCACTACAGTTACACTACTGATGATTTATGAAACCCTTAATAAAGTCTTAATAAACCAGTAAATAGGTGTAAATAATTAATATAATACACATATATTATATATAGCATACGTTTATTTATATATATGTATATTTCTAATTATTAAATATCCCTATTTATTTAAAATATAAATTATAATATATGTATACAATAATTACAATATATTATATACTAAATATTACAATATAATAACTGTATAGCACCATATTTGATTGTATACAATATTGATGCAATGACTAACAGTTTAATAAATAAATTACCGGAAGAATAATTAATCAGACTATATTTAATGAATCACAATAAACATAAAAATAACATAATAAATATAGTACAATGATCTCCGATGGAACAATGGTTACATGATAGATCATTTAGTTAAATCAATGATGTATTATATATTAATCTCATCCGGTACTAGAGAATCTTGATTGATGAAAGCACAAAGGATGCATTCACAGTCCGTTTGATTCTCAGTGCTCAAGACAGTTGTCGTGCTACGAAATAGAATTCGCTACGGTGTCCGCAACGTACCGATAAGAATATATCACGTATTTAGTGATTCGCGATTTTATAAATAAAATAGCCAGACATTTCCGGTAATTGGTAAATACTACACGGAGAAAGTCGTATTAAACTTGCAGCCAATCAGCGAGCTCGGAGAAGACAGCAACACCCCCTTTACTACGTGTGACGCGCAACCATTTAAAAGCGATTTTTAAACCGCTATCCGCATATTTTCATAAACTACTGCACCGTACCTGGCGAATTATACGAAGGATTAATAAATGGATACTTTCATAACTATAGGTAAGAAACAATCGCGTATGAATACTTGACATCATATTTAAATGTACACGTATATTATATCGAATTAATATATATCGACATAGAATAGAAATAAATTAACGAAAATAAATAATATTTCAGTTACAATATTCATCTTGGTGACAATTTCACGGGAATGTAAGTCGGCACCGGTGAGCGTCGGCGGTTCCGTTAGTACTACGGAGAGCTCGGGTCAACCAGAGGTCACGATGACCTGGAGGACGCCCTGCGTGATCTCGCGTCCGGCGCGCGACGTCGAAGTGCTTCCCGGTTCCCCTGGCGGACGAACGGACGACGACGACGTCGAACGATTGTCGATGCTCAACGCCATCGTGAGGTCGTGCAGGGAACAGAGGGAGCTGTGGATGAACACCGTACAGCACTACGTTAGTCGGCGCGACAATAACGGGTAGTCGTCGCGGGCCTATTGTGTATTCAATAATGGAATAATAACTCAGATAACGAGTGATTAATTGGGCACGATATACAATAATAGTCGTCCACATTAATTGTTGATCATTATAAAGTGAGTAACTTTAACGGCGACCGGTAAAGCTTATATTGGTACAATGTACATTTGAAATTGATGAACACTATATAAATAATATACATTATCAATAAATAACGCAGTGGATATAAGATATATATAGCTGTGGAAATTGTATGTAGAATAATGTATTGAATTTATAAAATATGCTGTTAAGTCAGACAATGATATAATATATATGTCATAAATTATTAGTAGGTCACTTGGTCAATATTACGTAAGCACAAAAGATATATATTCAGTCACGATACAATAGTTTTTTGTTATACATTTAATGAATTACTTTTAAAATATGTGCAGACTTAAATATTACGTAATACACATTCTTTTAAAATAGATTATTGAATATTCCACAATATACTATTTCAATTCAACATTTGATTATATGCGTTTTTATAGAATATTTAAGATTATAATTATTGACTTATTTGAATGCAGTGTATTTGTAGATGATTATGTTATTATGTAATGGGATTTGATATTATTCAAATGCCAAATATAAATCATTATTATGTATGCAGTAATATGAACATTATTTTTAAGCATTATAAATTAAGAATCTTCAAAATATCATTATAAATCATTATTTTGTAATGGGGTTTAGGGATTTCATATCACCATTATGTAATAGAGTTTGGGGATTTCATATCACCATTATGTAATAGGGTTTGGAATTATTCATATCATCATTATGTAATAGGGTTTGGGATTATTCGTATCATCATTATGTAATAGAGTTTGGGATTATTCATATCACCATTATGTAATAGAGTTTGGGATTATTCATATCACCATTATGTAATAGGGTTTGGGATTATTCATATCATCATTATGTAATATGGTTTTGGATTATTCATATCACCATTATGTAATAGGGTTTGGGATTATTTATATCATCATTATGTAATAGGGTTTGGGATTATTCATATCATCATTATGTAATAGGGTTTGGGATTATTCATATCATCATTATGTAATAGGGTTTGGGATTATTCATATCATCATTATGTAATAGGGTTTGGGATTATTTATATCATCATTATGTAATAGGGTTTGGGATTATTCATTAAATATTCATTAAATATTGATAACAATGATTTCAGAGAAAAACAGTTATAAGACTTCCAGCTTTCTTTTTGCAATCAATGTCAAGGGATGACAAAGATGATTTAGTAAATGGTATGCCTTCTCCAAGAGTGAAACATATCTACGCAGAACATACTACAGTTAGTACAATGCAATACTTATTATAATAACTGATTGCAATATTATATTGCGCTAATTGTATGAAAATACGAGTAATTTACTAGAAAATATTTATATTTATTATCTTCAGATAATAAAATCTATAGAATTTCTGTTGCTGTCAAATATCGCTAAAATGAGGAGAATGTTTGAGTTATTTTTAAGGTTGACGATAATAATAGATAATATTTGTAATAGCAAACCGGCACCGGTATTCCTACCGTGAGATAGGACAATGCTTCGTAACAGTCGTTTACGCTGGAGTTAAATACGCAACTTAAAAGCGTACGGCATCGTAGCGTAATTGGTACACCTAAAACAAAGCTAACACCGACCCCCCGCCCGCAACAGGACACCGAAATAGAGGAGACCATGTCGCTCTACCTGACGAGGGCGTTGCGGTACTTCGAGACGGTGAGGTCGAGGCACTCGGTCGTCGACTCCGGAGTTCGGTCGGGAATGAACCACCTGTCGGCGGCGGCGTTGACGCGGTTGAATCGCGGAGTCGGCGACCTCCTCTGCAGCGTCGAGCAGTTTCGCGGAACCCCGCTGACCGGCGGACAGTTGGCGCGAATCGACGACGTCGACATCCGACCCCTGGCCAACGGTTTCGTGGCCCTGCGGACTCAACGCGCCTACTTCGTGTTGCACCGGATGCTGCGGGTGATTGAACGCGTGCTCGAGGACTGCACGGCGATGAGGGATAGGCTGATTCGCTGACCGCGGTCGGAGAGGTCGGAGAGGTCGGAGAGGTCGGAGGGGCGATACAGTATTATCTTATTACGAATTACCATTACAGAATGTACGAGAACATTAGCTACTTTATACTAGTCAAGCTAGCAATTCTATTGATCTTCATGCAGTTAGTCTATGGCCAGTTACATAACTATTTTTATACTCATATTACTCAATGTATTATTAAAACCCCTATACGCTCATATTATGAAGGGTAATATTATTTATTATATATTTATTTATTTTGAAATTATTATTTATTATTATTATTAAACTTAATTTATTACATAAACAATTATTGTATATAGAACATCATTAATAAATCATAATTACATAATATGTAAAATAAGAATTACACGTTATTATTTATTTACTTAATAAATAACTTTAAATACATTATTTATATGTAAATTAGTTAAATATTCGGTAAGAAAAATGTACTTTAATATTCATCTGAAACTATTTGCATATTAAATATATAATCGGTTTAGATAACAATGTTTTTGTAAACAATACTCAATCGTATTAAGGAGTGTGCATTTATGCTGTATTAATGATTTAATACGATTAATTGTGAATGATACAATATGAAATTCAATGGAATAATCTAAATATTGATCTAGAATAGTCATAATTTAGAAAATATTTCTAAATTATTTCAAAAAAACCTACGTAACAAAGAACCTTATAATAATAGAGTTAATTATTTTTTAAAATAATGTACGTAAAATTGTATCGTTCCAACATATTTGATGATATCAAATTATATATTAAATTGATTTAGAAATATTTTCTCATTGATAAATTTAACTAAAATAAATAATCAAAAAATCATACATGTTTTATAAGTCAAAAATAAATATATATTTTAAGGTATTTTTAAATAAGCATATCATATAAAATTCAATATATCAATTATTGAATAAGACTCAGATTTAAAGTCTTGATATATTTTCATGACCAAAATATAGATTAATTTTCTAAATATTTATATATAATCCTCATGATTATAAATTCACAGAATCTCGATACGCAGATTAATCGTAAAATTAAAAAAATATATAAATATTTTAATACAAAATAAAGTTATGATATAAAATGAGTGAAAACAAAAAAAATAAATCTGGAATCATATTAATTGCCTCAGTTCATCTCAGAATCATGTAAAATTGATATTATTTACCATACTAATATCAATTTAATTTTAAAATGTATGCATAAATAATTATTATTTATGTTTAGTAAGTAAATATTTAGTTGTATTTACAATAATTAGATATACATAAATTATAGTTCAATTAGATTTTAACAAGGTTAAAGATTCATGTTTATTTTTTGAAAAAATTTAAAATAATTTATTAAAAATTAACTAATATAAAATAACTTTAGGTAATTATTGAAGCCTTTTAATTTTATTTTGACAACAGTAGCAAATAGATATAATATGTTTTCAATGTAAAGACTTGGTTTGCGTTATTCATAATATATTGCATATACATAAAAAACGACCTTTTCAAACTATACAGGAGATATTAAATTACACGTAAAAGTGAATTATCAACCACATAAAATGGTGCGAACAGGATGAGAAATATTTGCTTTGTAGTTTTTTTAGTCTCTTTTTATGTTTTATAAACAGTCATAACAATACATAATTATTAATAATTAACTTTTTATGAGGTATTTCCACATCACATATTTATTACAATATCGCAAAAGAACAATTTTAAATGACTATATCTGTCTTTAGTCAAGTGTAGACAATATACTCTATAAGTCTATATACATTTTAAGTATTTAACTATACATATGATACATATTATAATAAATTAATTGAACTCGATAATTTAATTTTCAAATTAATATTATATTTAAAGTCAATAACATATACATAAAAAATGGCCTATAAACTATATATTGTCATGTTATATTGACAGGAAATTATAAATATATTGATAAGCTCAATTCTATTATACAACTAAAAAATATATAGTACTGATATATTATATATCTATTGAAAGAGATCAAAAATAGATATAATTTCTTTTTAAAAGAAAGTTTAATATCTGTTCGTATAACTGGCATAAAATCTTAAACCTTTGTATAATATGCTAGTTGAAATTACTAAAGTATTAATAAATTCTAACAAAATGAACAGATACGTATTTGCTTACCAACATAACCACGTACACTAAGAGAAGGACATTAAATAGGATTCTGCTTACGGGATTGTCAAACACTTGGATACGTCGTGAGTGAAATAGAATGTGTGGTATTCCGCGTTTTTGTGAACACAATTCTATAACACCATAACTATTTGATTTGCCTTAGAAGTGTTAGAAGTGTCTTGTAACATTATAAATGTGACGCACACTTCATGTGTTAGGCATATCATATACATAATCGCCGTAACAATACACAATAGCCTAACTAGCGAATTTGAAAATCATACAACAAACATATTTACATGTAATACATCGATATCAATATTTCGATTGAAATGACTGAACCCAGAAGAAATAGTTAGTGCTTTGATATTAATATAATTAATATGGTAGCACATACAACACGACATAACATATAATTTGGAAATACCAATAAATAATTAAATACAAACGTTTTAATAGCTTAGGTAATCAATTATCGAAAGTTATAACAAAAATACATAATATTATAATTAGATTATTTTCAATGTGATATATATAAGTTATTAAACTTAATAACTGCGTGTATCCTATAAGTATTTTATATTATATTGATACTTTTTAATGATTATATTTTTAAAATCATTTCATTTTTATTATAAATTTATAGAATTGCATTAATTCTGCATGAAATTTTATAACATTATTTACGTATTGAATTCATGTCATTGAATTTATGTTTCGCAAATTTGTATAAATAAATGAATAGATTATGTCGTGTATAAAATATAAATAATATTATGAAAATAAATATTATTTAAGAATACAATTGATAGACGTATAAAAACCATTATTAATATTAATATCTTCAATGGTATCGAATAATATAGTAATACAATTGTTATTCAACAGTTATGATAAAGATATAGACATATCGATAGCAATCTACACCAATACAATAATATAGTAGATTTTTTTTACATACTTCATAACATATGCAATTTGTATCATAATTGGATTAAATAATATAAGTCAGTCATTTATCGGGTAAATAAATAATCTAGGTCATTTTATTTTAGGAATTGCATAATTCATTTTGTTCTATTTAACGATTGTAGTCGATAATGCGTTTTATAAAACTACTGCATAATTGCGTTTGCAGGGTAACGCTCAGCTCGGAACGACCATAGAATTTCTTAGAAACTAATGTGTCTCCCTCTATGGTGAAAATGTGCTTTCTTCGGAAACAAAATGTAACTATAAAATACCCGTAAGGAATAAAATATTAACTGTAATCGAAATAAAAATTTGAGTGTGAGAATGGTATTCAAAATCAGTTAATTTCGGTTGGAATGACCGACATAGTATATCATAGGTTACTAATTTTAAAAACAAATTTGGTGATACATACATGTTATTCTAGGGCTCTAATATGTCAATCAAAGTAAACTCACATATGATATTATACTACGATTTTAATTATGAAACGCATGCAATATATATATCAATATAACTAGTTGATATTTATACCAGATAATTGTATTAATAAAATATATATAAAATATCTACTGATTTAATTATTATTAATAAATATTATTAATTAATTAAAAATATGTTGTTCAATAATCTATTGATTTTGGTTTGGTTGTGGGTTAATCTGATTAATGTAAACAAAAAAATGTAACTGTATCAAATATACTTCTTTTAAAGAAATAGTTTATTAGAAAGTTAAAATATGATTTTGATTTAATTAGTTTAATAATTACTTACTTAGTAAATAAATAGATCTATTTAAATTATTTAAACAATTAATATATCATTAACATAAATGTAAAATAAATTGGTATTCAAATAATTAGAATATATCAATAGTAAGTTTCTACCGAGTCTTAGTTTACGGATTAAGATTTCGTTTGGCATTTTTGAGCTGGCGCTGTAACGCATACAATCAAATTGGTGTTACAAATTTCAGATTACTTTAATTATCATCAGCGTCATGTGTCATCTTACAAAGCTAACCGTATATAACCTACGTGTAGAGTATGATTTATAATATACACATTTTAAAACATTATATATATACTATTTAAAATAGCTAACCTAGTACATCTCCATGCCCCATTGATGCAAGAGCATGAAGTAGATCTGGGGATAGTATAGGATGTATGCCTTTTAAAGGCATTTTAATAATTTCTTAAATATAACAGTAAACTTAAATTGTATTTGATGTAATAAATAGTTATAATCAAACTTATTATGTTCTAATAAACTATTATATTAAATAAATTCTAAAAACTATTTTAATTTGGTATATTTGTTTATTTATTTATTTACATAAATATAAAATCAATTACCAATGATGAATTAAATATAACAATATTATTTAATATAATATGTATTCACTTCAAAAACAGATAAATTAAAATATCAAAATAAAATATCTATTTGATAACACTGAAATAAATTAAAATCAAAATTGATTTTATTTATTTATTTACTATTATTCTCTTTAAAATTTTAATATAAATTTTTTTGGCAAATTCATATTAGTAACCCACATAAATTACTATTTTTCTTTTTTACTATTATATAAATATGTTTCAAGCCTCACTTAATCAATTTTCCTCAACCGTAGGTGATAGTAATTTAATTCCAGTAACTTCTCTTGATGAAAATAAAAAATTTAACGTTTTGAATATTGTATTTGAGAAGTCTAAAGGAAGATTTTTGTGGCATAAATCTATTTATAAAACAACTAATTATATGTTACACGACTTATTATCAAAACCTGATAATCATTTCGAAAAGGATATAGATGTTCGTATTACTACCGATAACTATAAGTGTAACTCTAAATAACTATTGATTAACTAATCAATTCTAGTTATTAAATATTTTAACTGATCTCATTTACAAATATACTATATTGAATATTATATTACAACTCTCTACATATGGTGTATTTCGTATAGTTTATAACTATTCGATTTATTTATACCATCGATATGGAACGATTTTATAAAAAAAATGTTCTCAACTTTTTTTGCCTATATCAGAGTATCTATACTAGGTAATCAGCAGGGTACATGTTCTGTTATATAATAAAAGTTAAAATCTATTTTATTTGTATTTGAATTATATATCCTTTAAAATAATTATATAAGAATTTATAATAGTTACATCATCTGGTTTCTTGGGTAGTGCCATTATAATAATACTCTATACAAAAGTTAACATAATGAACTAAAACTAAAACCAAAGTCTCACTATTACAGATCAACATGTTAAATTAAATGACCAGATATATTTTGTGATGTATATGAAAATGATTTAATAATTTGTATGTATTGACAAAATTATGCATTTTGACAAAATTATGCATTTTGACAAAATAACTGTCAGAGAGAAAGAAATATTGGAGATATGCTGATGATGAATAGATGATATTTTATATTAATATTTTCAAATTTATTTTAATAATGTTAATTGCATATATATTATATCCGATGATTTTTATATCATTGGACTTTGCAAAAGATGGTAAACTTTTAAAAATGTTGTAATATAATTTATATTATATAATAATTATATATATTTGTATTAAATTATATAATAATATATCAATCATACAAAAATATGTTTTCCAATAGTGTTATAAAATTTGCTTCCTATTATTTCTTTTTGTCTTAGTATTTACTATTCGGTGGTATGATTCCATTGTTAATTCCATTGTAATAGTTTAATTTAAATATATTAAATTGATATTTTCAAATAAAATACCTGGTCATATTTTGATATTTAGATTTATTTCTTATAAAATGGTGAACAATAGAAAATGTTGAATTTGTCATCATCCTGTGAATGCTGACAAGCTTGCAAACTGATGTAGTTTAGAAAATAATTGTTTTTGGAACACTATTTTAACTTTCATCAATTATGATTGTTGTAAAGTATAATTTGATATAGACACATATACAAATATATAATCGTTTAGCATTCTATTATCGCCGTGGTTACGGATTTCTAAAATATTAAAAACATGGGAAAATTTTAACATTTGGCCATTTCGATATTAATATATTCCTTCTAAATTATATTACTGTTTTTGAATTCTACATAAGATCTGGAAGGGAATTCCTGGAAGAAGCTACTAGATTGAAGAACAAATTCAGAAATGATTTGGATATTTGATTATTATGTGTTTGTGAGTCCACGAGCCCACACATTTATAGGAGTTGGGAAGCTTAGCTCGTTGCCGAACATTACCTCTAGATTTGCGACTATCCAAATAGGTTGTTTACTGCGTTCAATTCGCATTGCGACGCACTCGAATAACCATTGCATAACTCGAAAGGAACACATGTCACACCTGGAGATTTTTCGGCCAATTGTCTTCTTTCGATTTAAAAGTAGCGCGAGTCTAGCTTCGTCGGCAGAAAGTGATAAGACGGGCGTGTGTCATACGCAGAATTATATAAGTAAAACTCGATGGTTTGGGTTTGGGTTTTCTTCGTTTGCAAGCGTCCAATAAATTAGTGAATGGTCATAAAGAATTTGATTACGCAAGTTTGCAGTTCGAAACAAATTTAATAAAGAAATATAGAATTTTAATGTCAAGTATTTTACTTTACATTTACATATAATAACAGCCTGATCTAAAATCTAAAATCTGATCTAAAATGTCTTCTTATAGTTAAGACCTTATTTCTTGATATATAATTTCATATGTATTTAGTTTGTTGGTTAATATTGTAATTTATTTTTTCATATTATTGAATTCTACGATAGATAAATTCTGATTCAATAGTCTGCAATATTCTTAAATTTTAAAGTTTGATACATTACAACGTAGTAATTATACTCTTAATTAATACATAATACAATGCATACTTATTAATACATAATACAATTAAAATACTCATAAATTGTTTTCTCTTGATTTTTTTTTACAAGTTTAGATTTATTAATTTTTAATAAATTAATTGAATTATTTCAGAATATAGATTAAATTCAACATATTATATTCAACATATTATATTCAACATATTATATTCAACATATTAAATTCAACATATTAAATTCAACATACCTTATAAGGACTTTGGCTCGCCGCAAAAACAATAGTTTTTATTCTCTAATTTATACATCAAATATTCTTGAGGAGTGAATTATTTTCATTAAATATGAACATTTATTTTAAACCTTTATATGTGTTGCCTATTCTGAATAATGTATGTATATATGTATATTTATATATATATATGTATATATTTATATAACTTTAGTTTAATTAATTATCATCTAGTAATTCTTTATTAATTCTATTTTGTATTTAATTCCTTGATATTAATGTGCAGGTTGCGAAAGAAGAGGCTTTATTTTCTGTATGCAATAAAAAAACATTTAATGCCCATGGCAAAATCGGAGGAGAACTGCTTCACCTGGTCGAAGCAAGTCTATCAGCGGACGATACAGTAAGATCATTGCAATCAATTACCTTTTCACGGTTGAATCATCATAAATTGCATTAATTTCTAATAAATATGATATATGTATTATCAGGGCAGCCTTTAGCTTTGTGAATTGATATGAAGCTATTAAGAATCTTATATATATATATATATATATATATCAATATTGTGTATTTACTATAAAAAGTTATCCTAACAGTTTATTAATAACTATTTATGTATATAAATCTTTAAAATCACCAGTGGTTTTTATATTTTTATGAAAGATATTAAATCCAATGTATATTTAACAATGTAATGCACATTTACAAATATTTACACAGGTAACTGTAAATGCAGATTTTGGAGATATCGATAAGGAATCCGTTGATCTGAAATCGCTTGAAGACAACCTGAACAAAATGTTTAGTGAATAAATAAAATCTCAGCTATACACAGTTTTATTAACACCTCGAAGGTTTAAAAGTAAAGGTGAGGCTTGAGGGGTTCGGAAAAGTAATGGAGAACATATCAAATATTTCATATCAATATTGTTGATATCAAATTAATCGTTTATGCAACGCATGAAAGTGTTCTTGTTAAACGTTCTTTTATAATATCAACAGAACTATAAACATGGATTGCGAGCTCATCAACGACTTGCAACTGGATTCAAATTTGAGACTATGCATCATCACTGAAACTTTGACTACCCACGACGATGTTACGTTGACATCTACTTCTAAGTTACACGAAGAGGAGAGTGTATCGACTAAGGTTATTTTCGATGTTGAATCATTTGATTTTGTGTTATCCGCGAAGCAAAGAATCAACTCATTCGTCTCCAATGCCTAAATGTTCCATTCCACGCGTAAATAATAGCCATTCGTTATCTTTAATTTCACTAAGCATTAGTATATTCGCACCCACTACCAACAATAGATTGTTATAGGGCATAGTGCTTTATTATACATACAATCTCATATTGTTTAACATTATAGAAATAACAAGTTCATTCCACTACGATATTGAGGATATCAGAAATAAGCAGTTTCCTTATTAATAATACATATATATATATATATATATATATATATATATATATATATATATATATATATATTGATATATATATATATATATATATATATATATATTGATATATATATATATATATATATATATATATTTATATTGATATATATATATATATATATATTTATATATATTAGCGATTGAAGTATTTACTATTTCTATATCTAATGATGAACTATCAGAGACTAATAATACATCTTTTCATTATGATAAATCAGCTCCGAGTGACAGATACAAAACGTAGAAAACGTAAATGTGTTTTAATTTTAGATTACCATTAGTGTTATATAAATAGTAGTTTTATTATTTAGTTATTGATTAAGGTTAAATAAAGACTCCGCCATTTGTACTAGGTAAATTATGAACGCGTAGTTCATCTATTTATCTACATATACTAATGTGCGGCTATTTGCCCTGCATTAAACGACTGTGACTCGATTAAGTTCTGATTTGGTGAGTCATAGCGTTGATCATATTACTGGCGATTTATTAGAATATTTCTAATTTTGATCATTGTTGTGAAACCATTTTCTGTGGGTTTTATTTGTTTAGTTGCTTCGCAAGACGTCCTGTAGCTTCTACCTATAGCTACCTATATCTTCTACCTATAGCTTCTACCTATAGCTTCTACCTATAGCTTCTACCTATAGCTACCTATAGCTTCTACCTATAGCTTCTACCTATAGCTTCTACCTATAGCTTCTACCTATAGCTTCTACCTATAGCTTCTACCTATAGCTACCTATAGCTTCTACCTATAGCTTCTACCTATAGCTTCTACCTATAGCTTCTACCTATAGCTACCTATAGCTTCTACCTATAGCTTCTACCTATAGCTTCTACCTATAGCTACCTATAGCTTCTACCTATAGCTTCTACCTATAGCTTCTACCTATAGCTTCTACCTGTAGCTTCTACCTATAGCTTCTACCTATAGCTTCTACCTATAGCTTCTACCTATAGCTTCTACCTATAGCTTCTACCTATAGCTTCTACCTATAGCTTCTACCTATAGCTTCTACCTATAGCTTCTACCTATAGCTTCTACCTATAGCTTCTACCTATAGCTTCTACCTATAGCTTCTACCTATAGCTTCTACCTATAGCTTCTACCTATAGCTACCTATAGCTTCTACCTATAGCTTCTACCTATAGCTTCTACCTATAGCTTCTACCTATAGCTTCTACCTATAGCTTCTACCTATAGCTACCTATAGCTTCTACCTATAGCTTCTACCTATAGCTTCTACCTATAGCTTCTACCTATAGCTACCTATAGCTTCTACCTATAGCTTCTACCTATAGCTTCTACCTATAGCTACCTATAGCTTCTACCTATAGCTTCTACCTATAGCTTCTACCTATAGCTTCTACCTATAGCTTCTACCTATAGCTTCTACCTATAGCTTCTACCTAAAGCTACCTATAGCTTCTACCTATAGCTTCTACCTATAGCTTCTACCTATAGCTTCTACCTATAGCTTCTACCTATAGCTACATATAGCTTCTACCTATAGCTACCTATAGCTTCTACCTATAGCTTCTACCTATAGCTTCTACCTATAGCTTCTACCTATAGCTACCTATAGCTTCTACCTATAGCTTCTACCTATAGCTTCTACCTATAGCTTCTACCTATAGCTTCTACCTATAGCTTCTACCTATAGCTTCTACCTATAGCTTCTACCTATAGCTTCTACCTATAGCTTCTACCTATAGCTACCTATAGCTTCTACCTATAGCTTCTACCTATAGCTTCTACCTATAGCTTCTACCTATAGCTTCTACCTATAGCTTCTACCTATAGCTACCTATAGCTTCTACCTATAGCTTCTACCTATAGCTTCTACCTATAGCTTCTACCTATAGCTACCTATAGCTTCTACCTATAGCTTCTACCTATAGCTTCTACCTATAGCTACCTATAGCTTCTACCTATAGCTTCTACCTATAGCTTCTACCTATAGCTTCTACCTATAGCTTCTACCTATAGCTTCTACCTATAGCTTCTACCTAAAGCTACCTATAGCTTCTACCTATAGCTTCTACCTATAGCTTCTACCTATAGCTTCTACCTATAGCTTCTACCTATAGCTACCTATAGCTTCTACCTATAGCTACCTATAGCTTCTACCTATAGCTTCTACCTATAGCTTCTACCTATAGCTTCTACCTATAGCTACCTATAGCTTCTACCTATAGCTTCTACCTATAGCTTCTACCTATAGCTTCTACCTATAGCTTCTACCTATAGCTTCTACCTAAAGCTACCTATAGCTTCTACCTATAGCTTCTACCTATAGCTTCTACCTATAGCTTCTACCTATAGCTTCTACCTATAGCTTCTACCTATAGCTTCTACCTATAGCTTCTACCTATAGCTTCTACCTATAGCTTCTACCTATAGCTTCTACCTATAACTTCTACCTATAGCTTCTACCTATAGCTTCTACCTATAGCTTCTACCTATAGCTTCTACCTGTAGCTTCTACCTATAGCTATAGCTTCTACCTATAGCTTCTACCTATAGCTTCTACCTATAGCTTCTACCTATAGCTTCTACCTATAGCTTCTACCTATAGTTTCTACCTATACCTATAACTTCTACCTATAGCTTCTACCTATAGCTTCTACCTATAGCTTCTACCTATAGCTTCTACCTTAACTTCTACCTATAGCTTCTTCCTATAGCTCTAGCTTCTACCTATAGCTTCTACCTATAGCTCTAGCTTCTACCTATAGCTTCTACCTATAGTTTCTACCTATACCTATAACTTCTACCTATAGCTTCTACCTATAGCTTCTACCTGTAGCTCTAGCTTCTACCTGTAGCTTCTACCTATAGCTTCTACCTATAGCTTCTACCTATAGCTTCTACCTATAGCTTCTACCTATAGCTTCTACCTATAGCTTATACCTATAGCTTCTACCTATAGCTTCTACCTATAGCTACCTATAGCTTCTACCTATAGCTTCTACCTATAGCTTCTACCTATAGCTTCTACCTATAGCTTCTACCTATAGCTTCTACCTATAGCTTCTACCTTAACTTCTACCTATAGCTTCTTCCTATAGCTCTAGCTTCTACCTATAGCTTCTACCTATAGCTCTAGCTTCTACCTATAGCTTATACCTATAGCTTCTACCTATAACTTCTACCTATAGATCTAGCTTCTACCTATAGCTTATACCTATAGCTTCTACCTATAACTTCTACCTATAGCTCTAGCTTCTACCTATAGCTTCTACCTATAGCTTCTACCTATAGCTTCTACCTATAGCTTCTACCTATAGCTTCTACCTATAGCTTCTACCTATAGCTTCTTCCTATAGCTCTAGCTTCTACCTATAGCTTCTACCTATAGCTTCTACCTATAGCTTCTACCTATAGCTTCTACCTATAGCTTCTACCTATAGCTTCTACCTATAGCTTCTACCTATAGCTTCTACCTGTAGCTCTAGCTTCTACCTATAGCTTCTACCTATAGCTTCTACCTATAGCTTCTACCTATAGCTCTAGCTTCTACCTATAGCTTCTACCTATAGCTTCTACCTATAACTTCTACCTATAGCTTCTACCTATAGCTTCTACCTATAGCTTCTACCTATAGCTTCTACCTATAGCTTCTACCTATAGCTTCTACCTATAGCTTCTACCTATAGCTTCTACCTGTAGCTTCTACCTATAGCTTCTACCTATAGCTTCTACCTATAGCTTCTACCTGTAGCTTCTACCTATAGCTACCTATAGCTTCTACCTATAGCTTCTACCTATAGCTTCTACCTATAGCTTCTACCTATAGCTTCTACCTGTAGCTTCTACCTATAGCTTCTACCTATAGCTTCTACCTATAGCTTCTACCTGTAGCTTCTACCTATAGCTTCTACATATAGCTTCTACATATAGCTTCTACCTATAGCTTCTACCTGTAGCTTCTACCTTAACTTCTACCTATAGCTACCTATAGCTTCTACCTATAGCTTCTACCTATAGCTCTAGCTCTAGGAGATATTTCGTATTACCCACTTAACAAAAAATGTTAATAATACATTTTTCACATTAATACTTTAATATACTATACTATAGTATAGTATACTTTAGTATATCATACTATAGTATACTGTAGTAATAATACAATTTTTAATAAACATAATTCCCAGGTAATATAATATATATTGTTTACAAACAAAACTCTAGTTTTTAATCAATAGTATTTATAAATATATTTGTCTCAATATATTTGTCAATCCTAGATTTACCAATTTTACCAACTTTACCAATTTTAGTAATTTGAGCAATTTTAGTAATTTTAGTAATTTTACCAATTTTAGCAACATGTTTAAAAGTTTGAAATTACTTTGAATCAATTTCAGAATAACTGAGATCATTAGTGAATAGCTATTTTCTTTTTCTATGTGTACATTATTTAGTTATCTATTTCTACTATTTTTAGAAGTCTTATTATAACCATAGAATGCAATAGACAATGTATATATATATATATATATATATCGCTATTATCTGTATATATATATATTTATTTTATTATAAATAAGATTTTTTATCAAGTAATATTGTGCAATAATTGACAGGATATTAGTAATGGTGACAAAGTGTTTTGTTAGAAAATGACCTGTCAGTAAAATAATTGTGTTTGTGAATTGATAAATATACTTTTCGGTAACTATATATTCAGTTTAATGTTATGACATCATCTTTTGATTATCTGTCGTGGTCCAGTGGTCACAAGTTCTTGACCGTTGATACTATTTCTAGTCTAGATTAGGTTTTTGTTTTGGTGCAGAATTTATTATAACACATAGATTAGTTGTTAAAACCCATAGTTTAGGTGTTAAACCCCATAGTTTAGATGTTAAAACCCATAGTTTAGTTGTTAAAACCCATAGTTTAGTTGTTAAAACCCATAGTTTAGATGTTAAAACCCATAGTTTAGTTGTTAAAACCCATAGTTTAGTTGTTAAAACCCATAGTTTAGTTGTTAAACCCCATAGTTTAGGTGTTAAAACCCATAGTTTAGATGTTAAAACCCATAGTTTAGGTATTAAACCCCATAGTTTAGATGTTAAAACCCATAGTTTAGGTGTTAAAACCCATAGTTTAGTTGTTAAAACCCATAGTTTAGTTGTTAAACCCCATAGTTTAGGTGTTAAAACCCATAGTTTAGATGTTAAAACCCATAGTTTAGGTATTAAACCCCATAGTTTAGATGTTAAAACCCATAGTTTAGGTGTTAAACCCCATAGTTTAGATGTTAAAACCCAGTTTAGATGTTAAACCCCATAGTTTAGTTGTTAAAACCCATAGTTTAGGTGTTAAACCCCATAGTTTAGTTGTTAAAATCCAGTTTAGATGTTAAACCCCATAGTTTAGTTGTTAAAACCCATAGTTTAGGTGTTAAACCCCATAGTTTAGTTGTTAAAACCCAGTTTAGATGTTAAACCCCATTGTTTAGTTGTTAACACCCATAGTTTAGGTGTTAAACCCCATAGTTTAGATGTTGAATTAACTAGGTTTTAGACACCGTATATAAATCTAATATATTCGTGATTTTGTCATGTGTGCATAAATTTCACTAAATCTCTTAAGGGATGCTCCAAATCATTAATAAAAATAGATTTATAATAATAGATTTTATCTGAATTTTTTTAGCCGAACAAATGAGTTATGTAATAATACTCATAGATTCCCATCTATGAGTATTATTAAATCTCATTAAAATTCCATTGTAGTTATTGAACAATAGTTATAAACCAATGCTGATAGAATCTGGAATAATCTAATATAAACTTGTGTTTGCACAGCATAAGAACATATGTTAACATACAAATATAATAATTATTAATAATTTCAATAATAGATGCTTTGTCCTAGATAGTACTTAGTATATTATACCTTTAACCTTGATATTGTATGAGGACCTTTTTATACAGAAAACTATGTTTATCTATATTAGTGTAATTGTAATATTACTCTATTCATTTTGTTATGCAGTAACAATAGTCTATGTTTGTTAAGTAGTAAATAATAACATCATTGTCTATAGTCAAGAATCTTCTTTTCATTATTATAATATATTATAGTAGTGATCATGAATGAGATTATGTTGTCAGATATACAACCATTGTTGATATCATATCAATTATATATCAGTTTTATCAACTAAATTACACTAACGCTAAAAACCCAGCTTCATTCTTATTCACAAATATTTAACGATATTATTTATATATTCCATTAAATAGATCATTAATATCTAGAACTTTTGATAATTTATATAATCATCACGAAATAACATTTATATAAAGAGAGATCATATTTAGATTATATTTGTAAATTGTTTAAAATATATTTTTAAAGTAAAATCCACTATATAATCTAATATAATTTGAACAATGAATATTGTTATATCTATTATCTTAATTTAAATGTTGCTTATCCACAGATCCCAATTACACCAACAGAGGGAGGAGAAGCCAGTATTACAGATTCGATGTCTTTAAAAATTTCTAAATCTACTGTTTTATTTTTTAATATTGTCCGATTATCTATTGATCTCCAAGGGAAGGTCCAAATAAATAATACTGAGGATTCTGAAATTCAAAAAGAATATAATGGTTAGAATTATTTCAAATCTTTTTTCATAATATTCTAATATTTGAAATTTTGGTATATTGAAGTAATGGGTATAACTTTAAATATAATATATTAATTATGATGTATACAAATGATACAATCTTTCATAGTAGTATCCTAGGTTACCAAAATACCTGGTCGCCTATCTCTTCTATATCATTGTAACTTACGGGTAAACGTCCACAAGATAATACTATTATTTTTTAATGAGAATTTTACCATTTTTTATAAAATGTTTTAATTGTTGTATTCATAATTTATAGATATTGAATTGAAGTTGGAATACGGTTTGATATTTAATAGTGGATCAGAAAAACACCTACTGAAATCTATTCTCTTATCATGTAATTCTCCTGATATTGTTAAATGGATTCTCGCAATGGTTTTATAATTATTTAAAATTGCTTTGTTAATCAGAATTTAATTTCTATTATTTGATTGTTTATTTATAATGTAGCTGGATAATAAAGAAGCAATGTTAAATAAAGACAAAGACTATTTAAAGCCAATTTTTGATATTTGTGGATTTAAACAATTGGTTATTTTGAAATATTTATCTTTATTACTTGTAACGGCATTTCAATTAGTGATTGTAAATCATTTAGGAATCGGTTATCTTAATATATTCTATTAATACATTTATGAAATATACACCATAACAGTCACCCGAACAACTCTCTCTGAAACTACCCAGCGCTACATGCGAACAAATGCATAATTATTATGTATGCCTCAACCAACTCTCCGATATCAGCTTGACACTTATCCACGCAATTGACCTTCGGCAACTAGATGACCTCCAAACATTAGTAAATACGCGAGCAAACGTCGTCGCAGCCGTTGGCTTCGCTTCCCCGCGTAACTCGTCGCCGCCACCATACAGTTGACTTCCTTATCGACGCCGGGCGCTCGACTTCCGCTGGGTTCCGATGCCGGCGTCGAGAAGCTGTCCGCCCAAAGCCTGGCGTGGTTGGCTACGTTCGGCGTTCGTTTCGAGGAGGCAATACCTCGGACGTTGTCCATCGGTCATTGCTATACGGTCGAACGGTGCGGGGTTCGCAAATGCAATCAACACGACGCCGTTCATGTTAATACCGCTTATTTGTAGTTATTTATAGTTTACAATACGACGGAACGCAATCCACAAACGGAATAATGACATAATATATATCCCGTTTCTTTTAGGCTGGACTCCATGTGATCTATGTCTTAAATCAACTTTATAAGAAATCAAAATATATATGTTATATTATATAAGACTTGCTTATATTTATTATTATATAATGAAATATAATACACGTAATACTTTTTGTCTGATATTATACCCTTATTAATAACAAATCATATACAAATATGCATTCAGAGTTCTTCATATCCTACTTTATTATTTGATATGTTATTTGAGATATCATCTGTGAAAATATAATTATATTCATACAGTATTATCAAAAGGAATTGCATTAATAAATATTTACCATTTTTAGATGCTTTTTTCTTTTTATCGATATCTCTAATTTTCTTGGATTTTTTGGATTTCTTCTCTTTCTATTTAAATGACGAGTAAATTTAAGAATGAAATCAAGTTATCATTATAATAATTAAACATACATTATATAAAAAAACCATCAATATTACTAATCTTTTATTTATATATTTAAAGAATTAAATACCTAATATATATTTATATATTTAAACATTAAATGCCATTAATTCAGCAAATATTAAGAACATATTTTATACACATAATATATTATGATTTCTTAATGTATAATTTTGCTTTTTTTTAAATCAATTTTAACTTTCTCATATTTTTATCAAACTTATATCCCAATATTAATTCCAACCACAATTATTAATATTTTATAATTGTGACATCAGAATCTGATGTATTTTTAAGGTTTACTAATGATATTATTTTGCCCTTGGAATTTCACTAAACTATCGGATATATGATTACGATATAAGTAAATTAATTCCAACCTTTTCTTTTTTAATCTTTTTCTTTGTTTTATCCTTTTCGCCATCTTCTGAAAAATAGATTTGATTGAAAAAATATATCTTTTTGCAAATTAAATCAAATGACCTTTAACTTGTTTGCATTGTTCTTCTGCGGATATATCTTCATTTTGAATGGAAACATGGTATAAAGGTGTTCTACGAGCTTTTATTTCGGTTTCATCGCTTGATGAAGATTCTATTATATTTATAAATAATTATGTATTGATTCAAACAAACATATATCTATTAATTATAATTTATTATGATTAATACATTATAAATTATATTTACCATTGATTTTTAAAGTTTTGGGTCTTTTGGAATACGTCGACGTATCTTTAATTTCAGATGTTTCACTGTAAACAATAATATTACTATTGGGTTATTTATCGCAATCATTTGTTACAAGTTACGTACGTACTTCTCAGTTGCATGCTCTTGATTATTGGTACAAAAAGATTCGATTTCTTGCAATGCAAAATTATTTTCTTCGTTTTTATGTTCTCCAGCACAACTCAATACAGCAAAATCTTCATCGCACAAGTTTAATATGTCCGCTGCATTATCGATATCGGGTTTGCACAATTTCTCTATACAGGAGTCGATTGACAGGGAAGTTGAAACTAATTTATCTTGATCCGTAGACATGATGGGTTGCGGCGAGTTTTCATGTAAACTTATATGTTTCAGCGAACTATTTACTCCGGTTTGTTCACCTGCAACAAAAGCTTTTCCGTTCGATTCATCGCTGCTAATGTCATCTTGTATCTGCGTAACTAGTGGATTCATTTTATCATCATCATCCTCGCCGTAGCTACGAAATTGTTAAATATAATTATTAAAATCTCTGAATTAAATAATAATTCATAATTGGAAATCTATATTATTGAAATATTAACCTATCCGTATCGTCTGAATACAGTTTTCTATTTTCCTTGAAATTGTCGGAACTATTATTTTCTTGAGGAAGAAAATCTTTAAAATTTCCAGCTTTAGAGATTTCAATATCTAAATGATATTTATTTAAATTTCCCAATATTACCAAGATGCATATCTCGTATATCATAGTACCATACAAGTTATTTACCCACGAAAGATATAATTTGAATATGTTTAAAGTATGTTTAAAAAAACTACGTAATTAAATATATGTTATAAGTTCATTGTAATTAAAATATTATATATACTACCATTAACTTGAATAGTTGATTTAGATGTTGGCAAGCAGAAATTGCTGGAAGAATGTTGGATTGAGTCGATATCATAAGATTGACTTCTTTTTAAATTCGTCGACGCAATTAAATCATCCATAAATCTATAAATAGTTATACATAGTTATCATGAAATTACTTCCATAAAATAAATATAGGTTAACATTAATATTTAATAATTGAACATGAAACCATTAATATAAAATGAAGTGGATGCATATTATACAATAACTTTATGCAAATACTGCAAACTAAATTATACAAATATTTGATTTAAAATTCTATTTAAAAAAAAAAGATATTTAAAGTTTTTTATAATACATCTACTATGTTTCATAAATAAGAATGCATCAAATAAGAAACTCGGTATTTTAATATATATTACTTTTGTATTATCACATTATTTGCTATCTACTAAATTTTTAATTCATATTCAATATTGTAAGAATTGAATATTCTGAATTCTGTTATGTAATATCTATCGAGGAACTATTTTGCGTGGATGTTTTTGATATTATTTATAATGCATCCACTTCATTCCCAATCAACGTTTACCTAATAAACATTCCCTATCAATTACACACATATCATAATTTTGTTCGTTGGACAAATTCTGTTTCTTCATTAATTGTAAAACTTGATAAATTTCCTCTTTATTCCTCGCCAATTTTTGCGTAAGAGTTCTACGCTGTTAATATATACGACATAAATATAGTAACGACATCGGCACATTTAGAGGAAAGCGAGGTTCATTAAAATCTTTTTTACAATAAATATATCGCTTCATTTAATCAGCTATATGCTCTGCAGTCGCGTTATTAATTTACAAACTAACTTGAAGATACAGGAAAGGTAAATTGAAGAAGGTATGTACACATTTCAATCCATAACTATTTTTCATTGAACACTCGGCGTATCGTATTTCCGCGTCGTTGCTGAACAATTTATAATCGGTGTAAAAGCAATTAACAAACTTAAATATGAGCATTCTCATATTGTATTCATAATCGACGCGACGGTGACATTAAATATAGATAGCGTTTGTATTAGATATTTATAGTGAAAACTAGTAGCATGATCCACGTTTAGCGTGTTCGCGTTGGTTTTTGTGTCGCGCGAAACATACCCGAGGAAATAGTTCGTACACAGAAATCACCGTGAATCGTGAATCTCATAGAAAAGGTGTCGCGTCGAATACACAGTTGACGAAATAAACGAATTAACGATACCGCAGCATTTGAACTAACTGATGTCTAACGGATTGAATCAACGAATGAATTCGCGACGCGTTGACAGGTTGCACGTTATCCTTTGCGATTCTATCGCGCGAATTGCCTAGAATCAACGTCGGGATGTTGCACGGAACTTTGACCAATTCTTTTTCGACGTAATCATAGGTCCTATGGATAAATAGATTGGTGTGCAAGCAAACGTGGCGTGGCGTTAACTAGAAATGGCGAGAGAGTAACCATGGTTTGGTAAGATCGAACATCATTATTACTCCCTGCGTGTCTTTAAACACATCCACAAACTGAGCATCTAAACAGGTTTCTTCTTTTTTCTGTAAACAATGCCCATTATTATACATATGATAATGATATGAGATCGCCGTACGCTTATTGATATCGAAACAGACATTACAATAAAATATAATATATGTCATAAGGAGTATTTAAAAATATTAATACTTTTATAACTTATTTGTATATATCTATTATTTAGCTTTTATGAGATTGAGTTCATTCAAATATTTTTTAAATAATTTTAATCTAATTAATAAATTTATTGACAACTTCTTTCGAGCAATTAATATAATTTTTATATAAAATAATATATATAAGGTACTTTTTCAAAGTAAAGTGTAGTAATGATAAAAATAACCAGTAAAATTAAGTATTAGTAGGTATTTAATACAGAGAATAGAAGCGTGAATTTGACAAGAGGTATGCGGGTGGTAGTAGCTGTTTAAAATCAATTTTAGTTCAATAAAGAAAGCAAGTGTAAATCCTTCATAAATTTAGAAAGACTGTTTTAAAATAAAGTATACGTTTCTCTCATTGCCTAATTGTATTGTCATTTCGTGTCGAGATGTATTATTATATCATATTACATATTAGGTGAAATATAATACTATAGTATAGATTTCTCACTAGAAACAAACAGATGTTTTCAAATCAATGCTAACATGTCCTTTTACATCTAACTTCCCATTTCGGATATTGAAATTTATTTTGTTTATAAATTGAATTCATATTAACTAAATGGGATTCCACGTAATTCAATAAAATATATTATTTCAAACTATTCGACTCGAAGAATTGCAATAAATTTAATAAAGTAAATGAATTCATACTGCTCAAATTAATTTAGTTTGAATTATTTATTAATACTAATAGAAATATTGTATTACAATAATTTTTTCAATATCAAATATTATATTAGTGTATATTTTTTATGTTGCATCTCATCAAGACTCAATAATATATAGACTCGTGTGTTTCTACACAAAATAGTACTTATGAATTACTACAATGTTGTTGAGTTGGATATGGAGTATGCGGTTTTAAAATAATGGTGAATTATCAATTAAATTAAGTTAATTTAAAAGATACTAATTAATAACAATTTTAAATTAATATATATTTTAAAGTTTCGCTATATCTCAAGCCAAAGATATATTGCCTTAAACATGATTATATCAAGAATTAGAATATCCTATTGCCGTAAACATGGATTGTCTCGCCGTATGTCATAATTCTTAAATATCCTTCTTTCATTGCGCATAGAGTCGATATATTTCATTAATGATTTGTAAACAAAAACTGGGTAATTATATATTTACTATAATCGTAACCTTTAACCTCATAATATGCAATTTATGCCATTTGAAAATTAGATTGAATGTATATAGAAAACTTTGCGAAAATCTAATCAAACTATTCAAATCGCATAATAACAACTCCCAAAGCGGGTCCGCGTAGATTACGTAGAGAATGAGTTGTCGACTGCGTAGGTTTAGGTGACGGGGAAATGTCTATATGATAATATGTGTGTACTATTTAATATCTATAATATTCAATATTTGGAAAACTTGGGAATGTTAGAATATCTATACTAAATTAACGTCTATATTTGATTAGCATTCTATGTTTCCGATGAATGAGTTTAGATAATATTAGCATAGCTTTTGAAAGAGTTAATTATATATACACAAATATTTCACAACATATCATTAACCGTATATTGTTTAATGTCCATCTTTAAAGACCCATCAGTTGCTGTTGTGTGAGCTTTTTTCCCTTTATCTACAATGTCCCAAATATCAACTTTTACTATATCATCACTAGATGAATAGTTCCATTGAATACTTGCGGCCTATATAATTATTATCATTGCGTTAAAGTATCAATAATATTCATAAACATTGAAAGTAAAACATAGAACACTGTTTCGGGCAAACATATCGACATAATGCAATATCAAATATTTAATGAGATACAAAAATGATTAGCTAATATAAAATAAAGATTCATATACAAACAATAAAAGTACTAAGATTTGTTTGTATGAGAGCTATACCAAAAATTTATATTTGTCTAACTAATAGAGCTATTAATTCAATTAATTTAAAAATTAAACTAATCTTTAGTAACTATCTATTTATTTGTATCGGCTCCAAGCATTACCAATTGTAATCTAGATATTTATACAAAGAACTTAGATGTAATTAATTAAACATCGAAAAAAATATATTATTAATATAGAATCTATATATCCCATGATGAATGTCATCGATCAATAGAACAATGTTAATTTATTAACCAATTAAGTTTACAATGTGACGTAAAGGAGAGTTAATTAGTACAAAATGCATTTAATGTAATAATTGTACTGTATAAAATAAATAATGCAGAAAGGTACGGTCTTCTATAAGAATGCTACAATACAACATAGATTTATTGGTTCTCTTCAATATTATTTATAATATTGTGTATAACATATTGTTCAACGTATCTCGATATAAAGACATATCTATATTAATATCACGGTAAATTAAAAATAATTCATAGGTATATAAATTATTGTATAATATTTACACTATAAATAGCTATTGAAAATAGCATACCATTGATATACTTACTATACTTATTATATTATATATATGGTGTAATGAAACCAAGATTATACAAACAAATGTGTACATTTAAAGTAAATAACTAGGTCTACACTGAGTTGCATAACATTTTCCACACTTTAGGTAACCATAATTAGACCTTAAAATGAAATTAAATAAAAACATTAATCTACATAATATATAATTAACTAATTAACAAAGGTACTTACAAATATAATGGTTATTTCAATGTTTAGATGATATTTAAAAAACTGATATTTTTTCAACCTTTATTTCATCTGTTGGCGAATATTCTTCTACGAATTTATTTCCTTGTAATCTCTCAAACAAACATGTTTTACCAACATTCCTATCTCCTTTTATGACGATGCGAACTAAAAATGATATTCTACATTAAAGTATACTAAATCTATACAGATTAAATAAATATACTTTAATTTAATAAATTAAATACATATATATTATTATTACTTTATCATACATTATAATAATTTAACATAATTATTTATATTCCAAATATATTAAATACAATATATTTCAGTATAAATACATACTATTATATTGAACTCCTTTTGCAAATTTACGCTGCAAACTAGCTGACATGGTTTGTTGGCCCCCATTTTTAGGTGAAATTGGATTTCTAGACGTAGAATCACTCGGTGATTGACCAAGTAATTTACGGAAAAACATCTTTCACTTATAACGTTAAATACATTTTTTATATTATGTTATACATTATAATCTCACGTTTATTATGTTATGTATTTATGAATCATTAATTTAATGATAATGTATATATTTGTCGGGGGTACTGTATTTTTAAAACAAAATTTTAAAATAAGAATTAAGAAATTTTAAAGCATACGAAATATTCACTAGGTGGCAGAGTAATTTATATGAAACATAAAACCCAACATAAAACCCTGACATAAAACTATAGATTTATAATTTTCCTAGAAAATTAATTTTTATTAGAAAATTATAAATAATAAACCTTATAAACATAAACACATTCATGGTTTAGTGTAGATCGTATATTAGTTAGACCGTGATAAACTGATATAGTTTAATCAGTAGTAAGCGGATTGGCATAATTGATGATTAACCCATATTAATCATCTACCTATGTTATAGTAACTAATGATTCCGTGGTATTTTGGAGTAAACCGAAACCCACCTCAACAACTAAAAACGAATATTTCATCAATTGATAATTAATAATATTTAGAAATATAATTTGAAAATGAATGCTATCAAAATCAGATGAGTTTATTTATTATTATAGTATTCTTCCTGTAAATTGTTTATGAGAAAATGAATTCTTCATACAGATAAAGCATACAGGAGACAGCACAATTGAAATAATACCATTGCGTGTTATATACGACTTACATCGTACGTATTTTCATTAATCTAACTTCCATTAGTATATCAGAAAATGTATATTCCTTAGGTCTCCAGGCAATAAAGGAAGTAGCATACAACTCCATATACGGAGTTGAAGACCGTCCTTTTCACTTCATTTAGTAAGTTATGCGACAGGCGAAGTAATAGGGCAACATTCCTTATAGCTTTATATATTAATTATTGTCTTTATAACGTGTACGACGTAGATTTTACGCTAAAAAGACATTTCCCTATATTTTCGGCTGTCGCATAACTTATCGAATAAAGTTAAAAAGACAGTAATTTGTATAAGCAGACGGGGAACATCTTTTACAATTAACTTTTTCTTTCTCTAAATCGAGAACATTCCTTAATGTTTAGCATAATTTATAACTTATCCCGAGAGTTCATCAAAACAGATGCTGGGATGATATGTGAAATAATAACGCGATATGTGTACACTGTACACTGTACACTGTACACTGTACACTGTACAGTGTACAGTGTACACTGTACAGTATACGCATATGCATTTATAACGTCATAGTAACAATACAATGGAACGGAGTATTGATATTTATTTTTACATATAATATATGATATATATTTAAATTCTTATCATATTAATATCCAATAGCGGATATACTTTGTATTTGCGAGACGTTACAATACCTAATTTATAAATATGTTACACTAACAAAAGTAATATCTGTGGAATCAATTCTTAATAAACAGATATATTAGCGTTTTTTACTTTTTAGCCTTGCATAGTTAGTTACTTTATGTAAATGCAGAGTTTTGTGCGATCGACGATCATTCAAAATCAACTCGAACGTGATAGAAAATACATAATTGATAATTCAATGATGTGATCGATGAAACTCTAGATAGTGCAAATAATGATCCATTTGAACACATAAAGACATTGTTAAATAACAATATGTTAAACATATATTTAATATTATATACATATATTAATATAAAATGATAGTATTTAAATTATTTATATATACTAGAGGAAACTAAAAAATACATATATCTATATAATATGATTGAACGAATTATTAATTTACTATAAATATACAGTATACGCATGATATTGCATACGTATGGTATAGCCTATGCTTTATAGGTAAGTACGTAAACTATAGTCTATGTCGATATTATCATGTATTACCGACTCACGTTCAATATTATGATAACTAGGCCCACGCAAATGTAATCAAAAACTACATATAATCATTTGAATTGAATATTTAGATCGATATACATTAGCCTATGTAATGACCGACGGTCAGCAATATTATATTTGCGTATCCTATATTAGGTGATTATGTTTGCGTATCTAACCAGTAGATATATGGATTTATCATATTCCATATACAATTATGTTATCAATATGATTGTTTTTGAGCAGTTTTTTGTGTTAACCCACGAAAATGTTCAAATACCTGATATACTATTTTTACTACCAAATTCTAGGTGGAAATCCCGCTTGACTATTTATATGTATATATATTTATAAGCTATACACCAAAGTTAAGGAATTTCCACTATCTAAAAATATATCAATACCAGAGAAGAGCAATCATAAAGAGAATTGTTATTGATAAAAATAAATATGAATTATTTGCAGATTTTACGAAACCAAAGAAATAAATCACGAAAAATTAATTTTCAAACTATGTTTATAATATTACTCAATACTTAATATATACCTATATATTATAACATGCATATAAATCTAAATATTTATAATTAACTACATTTATATATTTGAAAAAATATATAAATATAAAACATATTTTCGCTAGTCTAGTAATACCGACAAACTATCTTTGCATATATTATAATTATTGCACTGCCGTCTCCATGGTGATCATTATACTCATATTTCAATTTTTTCTTATTAATATATTTCATAATATCTATAGATATTAGGTATTATTAAACCATCTCGCAATAAGTAAATTCGACTTCTCTATTTTATTAATATGAATTAGCCATGAAATGATCAAATAAAATGTCTAACGAATATTGTGCCCAATTATTAATAATTATTAGTTTTTATATTTAATGTATTCATGTGATGGCCAACATATATATCGTAAAGCGTATGTCATATATGTGTATACTATCGGTCATAGCATTAATTATATTGAAATTAAACAAGGTTTTATGAATGTAACAATTAACAACGAGGGTATATTTTATTCGGATTAATCTGCAATCATTTGGATATTATTAATATTTTGAATCTCAAAATATTCATAGGAATTTATTTGACTCAAATACACGTCGTAAAATGTTCTTATTTTCTTCTGTGATCAGTTGCAGCGGAGATCTAGTTGGACCTCCGTATAGTCCATACCACTCCATTGCCTGCTTAAGTCCAGCCACTCCGAATCTCTTGGTCACCTTGATGTGTATGCCGTTTATATATGGTATATTGATATACATGTTATATACGGTGTGGTGTTCACGATATAGTGTGTGTACTGATTGTATAAACTTTACAGCAAACTGTTTTAAACAGTGTTATATTTTCATTAGTATAATATATATATATATATATATATATATATATATATATATTTCATATTTTAGTGTGTATTTGTTTCATATATTGGTCATCTCTAGAAGAGATATTGAAAGAATGATAACTTATTAAATTTAATTCTGCATGTCTAATTTATAAAAATAAATCATAAATCACAGAATAGAATAAAAAAGGGAGAAAGGTGAAAATTTAACATATATATAAAATAGGATAAATATATTTTAAAGTAATAAATTGTCATATTTATAAAAGAATTCAAAATTATTAACATTTGTTTTCTGAAAAGTAGATATAAAATGTATAGATATTAAATATGTAAAAAGGTATACAATGATTAAGTACAAATAATTCAAAAGGATTATACTTCATTAAAATGTATTTGTGAATTTGTAGTTAAAATTGACACAATTTATAAATTAAAAATGTGTAGATATAAAATGGTGATTAAAAATATTATTTGTTATGAAAACTGTAATATTGGTTATAGTTTTAATTAATGTGTATATATTATTTCAAGATGATATCATATTAGAATAATAATTAATATAACTTATTATTTATTACATACTTATCTATGGCAATGTTTATATTATATTAATATTTTTGTATATTCAGGTTTACAGGTTATAACATAATCTATAAATATTACTATTAATTATATTGTTTAATGATATTTAAATATATCAATTATCAGATATCCACATATTATGATATTGTTTATGTATTAAATTGAAAACTTATAGTATTGTTAATATCATATTTTAGAATTTAGAAAATAAACCATTATCTAAATTTGGACTTAAATTAAATTTAAAATGTTTTGCTATTTATAAAAAAATAATTTGCATTTTGAGAGGTCGCTTTTATTTATCATTCATTTAAATAAAGGTTACATAATTTTTATTGTATATGATATTTTTATTTGATAATAAATATACTTATATTCATTTTATATTCAGTTAAATAAAATATAAATAAATGATTATCTTTCAAACTAGTTTAAGATTAACAATTAATATCTAAATAAAATTAAATACTCAAATAGAAATTTAAAGTTTTTCAACTATTTATAGTTGACATGATTTTCAAACTTCTATTTATATCATAGATTGATATTTATATTATTAGTTTCAATTTGAAACAACATTTTTATGAGATACTTTTTATTTGTTAGATTTATAAAATGAAAAAGCAATATGCAACTTAAAATGTCAGTATAGTATTTTTATATTATGATCATTAAATCAATTATCATTATTATCATTAAATCAATGTATTATCAGTATTAAAAACTATATAAATATATTTTCAAATTACTTTTAAATTGATTTCAGATATTATAATTAAAACAGCAATATGAGTAAATATGAATATAAAAAGTGATCATTGTATTACGTAATTAATATATGTAAAATGGGTAAAATAATAGTTAAATGAATAAAATAATTCATATTTAAAATCATTTAAAAAACTATTAAAATAATAATCCCAACATTTACACCCAAACGATTCAGAAAAGCATTGTGTATTATTATAAAGATGGAATTTAAGTGTATATCGAGATCATATAGTATAAGCTGGAATATCTTGAGTCGCTATAGCACGTATGTAACTAGTCTCTAAGATTCAAAGCACAGACTACTTATAGAGCAGAGAATGTAAAGATCAGATCTTAGAAACTCTGAACCCGTTTAACTCACCCACCTGAGGTCACGTACCCATACGGGTATTTACACGTTGCGTATATCCACAGGTATACGCAAGCACCATACAGATATATCATATCGCAACGTGAGGTGTGAGTATGTCGCACATCGCACACCGCACACCTCACACCGCACATCGCACACCGCACACCTCACACCGCACACCACTCACCGCACACCACTCACCACTCACCGCACACCGCACACCACTCACCGCACACCACTCACCGCACACCACTCACCGCACACCTCACACCGCACACCTCACACCGCACACCTCACACCGCACACCTCACACCGCACACCACTCACCGCACACCACTCACCACTCACCGCACACCGCACACCACTCACCGCACACCACTCACCGCACACCACTCACCGCACACCTCACACCGCACACCTCACACCGCACACCTCACACCGCACACCTCACACCGCACACCACTCACCGCACACCACTCACCGCACACCTCACACCGCACACCTCACACCGCACACCACTCACCGCACACCACTCACCACTCACCGCACACCGCACACCGCACACCACTCACCACACACCGCACACCACTCACCGCACACCTCACACCGCACACCAACCGCTACGTTTGGGGCAATAAGTCTATGCTGCAATTCTTTAGCTTCTTCGAGTCTGTTTTCATTGATGAGTTTGACGAGGTCGCAGCAAGGTTGTCCGATTACGTTTGCTAATGCGACAACACCTCCTACGCAACCTGTTTAGCATTTCAATGTTAACGCATTATCTTTGATATCATTATCTTTGATATCATTATCTTTGATATCCTTATCTTTGATATCATTATCTTTGATATCGTTATCTTTGATATCGTTATCTTTGATATCATTATCTTTGATATCATTATCTTTGATATCATTATCTTTGATATCATTATCTTTGATATCATTATCTTTGATATCATTATCTTTGATATCATTATCTTTGATATCATTATCTTTGATATCATTATCTTTGATATCATTATCTTTGATATCATTATCTTTGATATCATTATCTTTGATATCATTATCTTTGATATCGTTATCTTTGATATCGTTATCTTTGATTTCATTATCTTCGATATCATTATCTTCGATATCATTATTTTTGATATCATTATCTTTGATATCATTATCTTTGATATCATTATCTTTGATTTCATTATCTTTGATTTCATTATATATAATTATATTTAGTATTTTCTTCTTCGACATCATTGTCTTTTATATAGTTTATATTGCAGAGGTGAAACAAACCAATACTATAGGCCGGTAGAAGGAAACTTGCTGATCCGGCGAGTACTTGAAATCCTCTATGCTTTGTTTGGCCCACGATGTACCCAATTTTGGTAATCTATTAAACGCGAAACGTAAATACTAAATGATTTACTTTTCTTAGTTATTCTGTAATGAAAAATAGATAACATCGGCGTTTAGTTGTAAAAATAGATTCTCGATTAATTATAACAAGTTTAAAACGTTCATAAAAGGTTTTGTGTATAGAATTAAATTTAAATACGCCATTGATAGCATTCTGATATATGCCTAGTAAACATATTGTATATATATATTATATATTGATACATTATTGAAATAAATGTCAGTAAAATCTATTCATATCGTCCTTCGTAAGAGATCGTAAGCAAACGCACTCCCTACCAACATCACCACCGCTATCTTTCATTCCGATGATGTTTGGGTGATCGCTGAGGTTGATTACGACTTCAGCATCGAGGTCGAGTCCAGTGTTGGCCGGAACGCTGTACACAATCACAGGCTTCGGACTGGCATCCGCTACCTATTGTTTACGGAGATTTACTTACAATGGAACGGGGATACCCTGGATGTAAACTATTTATATAGGATGTATTAAATTAATAATAAAGGTGAATTATCGGACAGAGAGAGTATACTATTATATCACAGTCTATGGACTATATATATATATATATATATATATATATATATAAACTATACATTCTAACACACGTTACATTAATATTTGACACTCATGTCAGTCGACCAATAGCATTATATAATGATCTGGTGCAGTGAATACCTTACGGAAATGTGCTTCGAGAGCTGAGTTTGTCATGCCCCCTTTATAGAAACACGGAGTTACAACGAGAAGGGCGTCGGCTCCAGCGTCCGCCATTTTCTGGCTCATCTCAATAGTGTCGCGAGTGGCTGCGGAGTAAAGCGAGTGTAGTGTAGCGTAGGCGCGCTGGTGTCGGCATTTTCTTTAGTTGTCCTTTTAGTTTTACATTAATAACAAAGGCACTGCATCCTGGCTTTGTTATAATCCACGATTAAGAATAAATATTATTTTACTATAATCAGAGATTAAAAAATTAAAATTCTTTAATTTTTGTAATATTATATAAATTTTACTCGAACATATTTCAAATAAATGTCCGTATTATGTATCTATATTATTTGTTAAGTTATTATAGTTGTTCTATTGACTAAACTAATAATCCATACTTAAAAATGGGTTATTAATAGAACTAGTCCGTCCTCTACAGAGTATATAGAATATATACATATCTATAGTATATATCTATAGTATATATAATATATCTATACCATATATAATATATCCATAGTATATATAATATCTCTATAACATATATAATATATCCATAATATATATAATATCTCTATACCATATATAATATATCTATAGTATATATAATATATCTATAGTATATATAATATATCTATACCATATATAATATATCCATAGTATATATAATATCTCTATAACATATATAATATATCCATAGTATATATAATATCTCTATACCATATATAATATATCTATAGTATATATAATATATCTATAGTATATATAATATATCTATAGTATATATAATATATCTATAGTATATATAATATATCTATACCATATGTAATATATATATACCATATATAATATATCTATAGTATATATAATATCTCTATACCATATATAATATATCTATAGTATATATAATATATCTATACCATATATAATATATCTATAGTATATATAATATATCTATAGTATATATAATATATCTATACCATATGTAATATATATATACCATATATAATATATCTATAGTATATATAATATATCTATAGTATATAATAACAATCCTAATAAGTTAACTGACATTCACATCCTGATCCAGCGATAATTAATTTGTCGTCCGGAATCATTGCCCTGACCTTTGTTACCATCTCAATTCTTTCTTCTTTGGTCAGATATGCGTATTCTCCATTAGATCCTTGCACAACATATCCTTAACAGAATAGTTGTTGGATTATTAAATAAGGATATGTTATTGTTTTAATATCGTCATCGATTGTTGTATTAATAAAATCTATACACTGCTTACGAATGAATTTGAATTTATTATAGATAATGAATTTATAAGATAATATTCCAATATATTATGCTATTCTATGTATACTCTAATTTAGTTAACTTAATTAAATATAACATTAATTAATATATGTATACATATGTATACATAATATATGTATATATACTATAGTATAATATATATTATATATATATATATATATACAGAAGTAGAGTTAAGTATTATTAAATAGTTATGCTATTTCACTTATAACTCGTTATATTTCATATACCTTACTTATATTAAACGGTACGATATAATGCACATGAAATAACATTTGGAAAACTGCAATACCGAGAACGTCTACTCAGATATTTTAATTTCGTTAAATGTCAAAGTCAAACGTGATCAAATCTGTACCAGACTCTAATATCGTAAAACAGAATCACCACGTGATTATTAAATAAACACGGAGATGTATATGTATATACCTTGGTATATTTTGAAGGCATCTGTTATAATAAAATGTCTACTTAGGTGATCCTGTATAGTAATCTATAGGTATAACAATAGTAGCAGTTTACTATATATATCCAAAATGATCGTTTCCAGATGATTTTAAATCGTTTTTATCGTCCTCAAATAAAATTTGTTTATATTAATTATATGGTTTCGAAGTAATTTTGTTAATATATGTTAACGCTATCTGTTGATGATTACATGTTTAAAATATCTTAGGGCATAATATGTAAATGAAATACAGTACAATTAATTATATAACCTCTGTTACTGTGTAATATATAATATACAATATCATATAATTATTTTAATCATATTTAATATTTGTATGCAAATAAAATATATTTTCAATTTTATTTTACAAAAAACTAAATTAACCTGGATAAATTCCTGGGTTAATATCTAGAATCATTATAAAGCTGATGAAATTTCTGTTTTTTATCAAATAATATTACTATGTAAATTATATATATATATGTGTGTATGTGTGTGTGTGTGTAATTCCATTTTTTGCATTGCATAATTTCTTTTATATTATTTTTTATTTTTGTCAATACTGCAAAATATTTGACAAAACTATTAAGTCACCGTTCACTGGGATTTCACGTTTTTAATTGGATTTCCTTAGTATTTAAAAAACACTATGAAATACAAATAAAACCAACCCAATTAACAAGATGTTGTAACCATTATGAAATTTGATATCATTATTTTAAATAAAAAATTAAATTATAAATATTTAAATTAAATTATAATAATAAAATTATATATACTGTAAAAATAAATTTATTATATGTATAATTATATTTAAAATTATTATACTTTATTATTAAATAATGTTTTATTATATATTATAATTTATAATTAAATCCAGGTCATATAATTTTTATATTAAATAATAATTATTAATGTCGAAATATATTTTCTTTTATATAGAATTTATTTATTTATGTAATAATTATATAATGTTATAAACTGGTACCTAGATACATATTTGGATATGAAAACCGTTCGGGTCATTTTAGTTTCTTTCTAAGAAACCACATGATGTAAATATTATAATTTATTATATCATTTATTAAATAAAATATAATTATAATATAATTTAAATACATATTATTATATGACAAAAAAATGGTCTGGATGGTGTATTGGGTTTCTTCTATATTATAACCCTAGAAACCATCCAGGCCATTTTAGTTTTTTTCGTTATATAATAAAAGTGAAAATATATTTTATTTGCTTTTTTACTTTAAATGATTATGTAAGATTTTATAAAAGTTACATCTTCTGGTTTCTTGAGAAAAGTGAAAACACATTTGATTTACATTACAAATATAATATATAAAACATATCAGTTTATTATTATTTAAAATAATTATTTCATATATGTATACTAATCATATTCACTTGGTTTCTCAGGCTGTATTTGTTTATTTATAATAAATATAGTATTATTGTTCGTTTTAACGTATACAAATATTACACTTTTTTTGTGTAATAAAATTAGTGTTTGTGTAGTCGAAATTTAATATCCGTATACTACAATATTCCAATATACATGAAATATTTATATATATATATATATATATATATATATATATAGCATTTATCGATGTTATAATATATTGTATAATATTATCTTTATGCATATACATATATTACCAAATCCATAGTATCCTTATAAATAAACATCTATTATTTGCTATAACATGAATATATATGTTCATCGGAATTGTAGTTAGATATATATCATTAAATAAACATATTACTATTAAATAAAAAATAAATAAATTAAGTGTATAAAAGATAATTTATAAAAATTAATGTTAAAATGTTAACAAAATTAAACCGTCATGATTTTTAAATGAATATATAAGCTAAATATAATTATATAATACCTTTAAAAGGGATCTTTGACCAAATGTCCATATTTTCCTTTAATCTGGTATAATCGATATCTTCATTTTTGTTGAACGGTGTAGCTATTGGTGGATAGATGCCTCCAACATCCAGGGTACCCGCAGGAATGGCATAATTTCGAACTGGTTTAATACTCGAGGTGTATTTTAAACACCTGTTTAGTGAAAAAAAAGCTTGGCGATTCATCTTGGATAGAATGAATTATTTACAGATAATTTCATTTATATATAGTATACGTAGAAAGGCGTGGTAATATTTTTATACTCACTTAATACGCCCTTATATAAATATAGAGTTTGTTTACTTAATAACATAGAGAACGATGTACTGATGGTTTTACTTATTGTTAAGTTATATCAAGCTTTATACTATATTATATATAACACATGCATTACAATGTATACAAGATACAAAATTCGATGTATATTATACATGTTTGGAATTCTTAAGGTAATGTAGTAATGATGTAATGTAGTAATAATAACACTGACACTGACACATACACTGACACAGAAAACTACGCATACACAGACATAGACACAGAAAAAGAAACAGACACCGATACGAATTCGAATACGCATACCAATACTATGATAATGATAATGATAACCATAACGATAATAGTAATAGTAATAATAATAATAATAATAATAATAATAATAATAATAATAGTAATAGTAATAGTAATAGTAATAGTAATAGTAATAGTAATAGTAATAGTAATAGTAATACTAATAGTAATAGTAATAGTAATAGCAATGGTAATGGTAATAATAATAGTAATAATAATAATACAAATATGTATGTCTACCAGAAAACAATGTATCAAAGATAATAATAGTTTTTTTAAGTATAAGTAACATTATCTTTGGTATTCCCCAGGATTCTGTAATGGGACTATTATTGTTTTAGTTAATATTAATGATATCTGAGAATTATTTAAAGATGATGTTCTTATATAATTATTTGCGGATGATTCTAAAATATACTTTTCCTATGATTCAGTATTAGATGAAATAAAAATGTAAAATGCATTAGATCACTTCAATTCATAAAGTAAATTGTTGCAGGTAGACATGGCTCCCAATAAATATGTAACTCTAAAACGTTTAGTACGTTTAGTATACCATTGATTCAACAATAATTCAAAATAATAAATGCTATAATAAATTATATCGGATAAATCTATAGTATTCTCAAATCACAAATTTGAGTGTTGTAGGATTGCTTATACTACTATAAACAATTTGTTTAGCTTTTTGTTACACGTAATTTAACAATGCTAATGAAAGTTTATGAAGTAATGGTAATAATAAGTAAGAATAAGAGTTATAATAAGAGCAATAGTAATAGCGATAGTTATAGTTATAGTTATCATTATAGTTATAGTTATAGTTATAGTTATCGTTATAGTTATAGTTATAGTTATAGTTATAGTTATAGTTATAGTTATGATGCCAACTTGCCATAATAGATTATCTTAGTCGGAAGTCCAAGAAAAAATTATCTTAGCCATAAGACCGAGAGGCTTTTATCTTAGCTAAACAGCCGAGAAGAGATAATCATATTTAAGAATCTTAGAAACTTTGGTATTAGCTAAACGTCAAAGTAGCTATAATATTAGCCAAATGGTCGAGGGGCATTGCTCTAAAACAAAAGTCTAAACAACTATGAACTTAGCCAAATGACCGAGAAACTTTGATCTTAGCTAAACAGCCGATAAGTTGTAACTATAGCAAAGAAGCTTAGAGACGTTGATCTTAGTAGAAGTCCAAGAAACGATGGCCCTATACAAAAGAACGAGAGGCTTTGATTTTAGCCAAAACAACGAGAAGAGGTGATCTTAGCCAAATGGCCGAGAGGCTTTGATCTTGGAAAAAAGTCCAAGAAACCATGATCTTCTCAAAAAAAACCGAGAGGCTTTGAACTTAGCCCAATCCACGAGAAGAGGTGATCTTAGCCAAATGGCCGAGAGGCTTTGATATTAATCAAAAGTCCAAGAAACGATGATCTTAGCCAAATGGCGGATATGCTTAGATCTTAACAAAAGACCGCGAAGTAAAAAAATTATCTTAGCCATAAGACTGAAAGGCTTTGATCTTAGCAAAATAGCCAAAAAGCGATAATCATAGTAAAGAAGCTTAGAAGCTTTGTTATTAGCTAAATGTCAAATAAACCATAATCTTAGCCAAATGGTCGAGGGTCATTGCTCTAAGACAAAAGTCTAAGCAACTATGATCTTAGCCAAATGACCGAGAAATTATGATCTTAGCTAAACAGCCGATAAGAGATAATCATAGCAAAGAAGCTTAGAGGCTTTGATCTTAGTCAATAGCATAGAAGCAATTATCGTAAATAAAAATTCAAGAATAGATGATCTTAGCCAGAAAGCCAAGAGGCTTTTATAAAAAAAACTCAAGAAACCATGATCTTCTCCAAAAAAACCGAGAGGCTTTGAACTTAACCCAAACCACGAGAAGAGATGATCTTAGCCAAATGGCGGAGAGACTTTGATATTAACAAAAGACAGAGAAGTAATCATTCAAGCCAAAAGGTCAAGAAGCGATTATCCTAGATAAAAGATCAAGATACGATAATCTTAGCCAAAAGAATGATAAGAGATGATATTTGCTAAAAAATCCGAGAAGATATTATCATAGCTAAAAGGCAGATAAGAGAATATCTTAGCCAGAGGGTTGAGAGGATTTAATCTTAGTCATAAGACTAAGAAGCGATGATCTTAGCCAAAAGGCCAAGAAGCTTTGAACTTAGCCAAAAGGTTGAGATGCTTTGATCTTAGCCAAAAGGCAGATAAGAGATGATCTTACCCAAAAGGACGAGAAGAGATTATCTTAGCTAATAGGCCAAGAAGATTTGATATTAGCCAAACGACCGAGAAGCGATAATATTAGCCAAAATTCCGAGAGGCTTTGATCGTTGCCAAAAGAACAAGACGTTTTGATCCTAACCAAACCCCAGATATTGGTGATACATGACAAGTGACCGAGAAATAATTTAAACGAGATTATTTGATCTTAGCCAAAAGGCAGATAAGATAATATCTTAGCCAAAGAGTTGAGAGGAGTTGAGCCTAGTCATAAGACCGAGAAGCGATGATCTTAGCCAAAAGATTTAGAAGCCTTGATCTTAAAAAGACCGTGAAGAAATGATTTTACCAAAAATCCAAAAAATGATTACCCTTGATAAAAGATCGAGAATCTATAATCTTAGCCAAAAGGACGAAAGGCTTTTATCCTAGTCAAAAGACCGAGAAGCTATAATCTTAGCCAAAAGGACGAAAGGCTTTTATCCTAGTCAAAAGACCGAGAATCTATAATCTTAGCCAAAAGGACGAAAGGCTTTTATCCTAGTCAAAAGATCGAGAATCTATAATCTTAGCCAAAAGGACGAAAGGCTTTTATCCTAGTCAAATGACCGAGAATCTATAATCTTAGCCAAAAGGACGAAAGGCTTTTATCCTAGTCAAAAGACCGAGAAGCTATGATTTTAACCAAAAGGCAAATGTTTTGTTTTGATATTTGCCAAAACCCATGTATGAAGCTGTTGGGGTGGGTTTGGTATTGTGGATGAGCATGGGCTCCGGTGAGTGATGGAAAACAATGGAAAGCTCTTGGAAGTAGACTATTCCAGGAGACTAGGTGGGTCTATGGGTGCAAGCCCTGGAGTTGGTGATGATGAAAGTGACGCAATATAAGTGAGACATGTATTGAAGTACGCCTTAATGCGATATTATTATATAATGTAAATGATTTGGCGGCAATTTTGCCGCTCAGTAGAGTAAGGGAAGCACATTTAGTCGGGTTGAAGGTCAGTCCTAGCAAAGACGATATATCGGTCAGTCGGTCAAGTGTATGTTGGAGTGCATCGGCACTCCCTGCTATGATAGCTGTATCATCAGCATAGGTGGTGACCTTGACCGGGGCACCTCCGAGGCTGAATCCGGGATTGATTCGCTTTATCAACCTCGTTAGTGGCTCGGTTGCCAGATTAAAAATAATCGGGCTCAGGCCATCACCTTGACGAACACCCGCTGTTGAATGGATATTCAGGGAGTGTTCGCCGCCTTGCAGGGAGCTGTAGTTGTCATTGTAGAGTTCGGTCAGTATAGCCTTTAATCGTTGGGGGATTGGGAGGGAGAGGAAGAGATTTTTGAGGGTAGTGTGTGGGAGAGAACCGAACGCGTTGCGGAGATCCAGCCACGCTATGTAAAGCTGCCTCTTTGATTTTCGAGCCTCGCCAATAGAAGACTCTAGAAGGTAGGTGTGTTCCTGTATACCGTTGATCCCTGGGAGGAAACCCTTTTGTTCCTTGGAGATCCACTCCATGTCAACGGCAACAGAAACTAGCTTCTTTGCGAGGATGCTCGAGTACATCTTATACAGCGTGCACAGCAGCGTGATGGGCCTGAAATTACCAGGGTCGTTCGTGGGGCCCTTCTTGTGGAATAGGATAGTTTTACCTTTTTTCCACGATGAAGGGACACCTAGCTCGTGGACGACCCTGAACAGGGCTTCGATCAGGCGTCCGCTCGGGTCACATTTCTGTAGGTGGCGGTATTCTAGTTTATCGTGACCCGGAGCGGTGTTCGATACTCTCCTCAATTTGTAGAGTATCTCCTTTCTGGTAGGAGGGGACAGTAAAGTTTCCGTCTGGGAATCGTCGGGGACGGTCCACTGGCATTCGTCATACTTTTGTTTGATGCGGTTAGCAGAATCCTTGAAGTGAGCGGGTTCCACGAAAGAGCTGGCAAAAGAGGTCAGGGTATCGAGCGACCAATCATACATCGGGCTTCTATCGTTAACAACCTTGTTGACGGCTCGCTTCGGATAAATGTTAAAAAGCTTCTGGATAAAGCTCGCATCTTTAGGGTCATGGTGTCTTGCCCTCCTGGCTCTTTGCTGTTCTCTAGATTGGTGACGCGGTTTTCGCTTCGGTCTAGAGAAAGCTTGAGCTGGGAGGGTCTCCAGCGACCCCTTAGTATGACTGACGATCTCCGCTATGCATTCACTAATGACTTCATCCTTGGTTTCCGGAGTGCAACCGGACAGGATGGGAAGCCATTTGGTGAGGAGCGGGTTTCCCGAGATGCGGGGAGAATCGCCAGCCGTGGATTGGTAAATGGGTGAAGTCGGGTGAGGGAAGTTGTTAGTAGGGGGAGTAGAGTTGGCAGTAGTAGGGTGGTCGTCGGGGAAAGTAAGGCGGTGAGTCGGAGAGCTCTCTTCAGTGGGGATGGTCGGTGTATGGTGATAGGAATTAATTGGTGCTAGTGAAGGGAACGACAAGGGGCTAGGAGGTGGGAGAAGTGGGAATGGGATAGGGGGATTTGGGGTAACTTCTAAGGGGCGAGTGTCGTTATTGAGTGGGGTGTCGGGGGATACAGTGATGAAGTTAGTAGAAGGAGTGTCGGAGATATCGATGGGGTCGGAAGCGGTGGTGATGGGGGTGAGGGGAATGAGGGGAGTGAGGGTAATGGGGGTTGGGGGGACCGGTAATGAGTGCGTGACGGGGCTTAGGACGGTGGTGGAAGCGAGTTGGGAGCTCTCCGAAGTAGACTCTTCAAGGGGACTAGAGGGGAATATGGGTACAGGTCCTGGAGTTGGTGATGATGGAAGTGACGCAATGTACGATTGGCAGGTTTTGAAGTGCGTCTTCATACGGGCCTCCTTTGGGGAGAGGAGGTGCCCGTATCTGCACTTCCATCGATACAGCGACTCCAGGGCGTGCTTCCTGAAGAAGTGGTGCTGAAAACTCACAGCTATCTTAGTCCCAGTTGCTTTGGACGTGAATAAGCAACCGGGGATATGGCATCGCTGTTGATTGCTAGGCATGAGCAGGATGAATGTGAGTTTGCCATCTTCCTGGCAATGAACTTCGGATGTTGGGAAACTTGTTTCTCCTCCGAAGGCTTCGCAATTCTTGGTATGCGAAGCCGTACCTCTCAAATCAGTGAATGTTTTGCTACATTGGCATATGTAGGAGAATTCACTGATTTGAACTCCATGTTTCTTGTTTAGGTGATTTCTGACTTCTAAGTGCCTAGATTTAGAAATCCATGTCTTATCGCATAAACAACATTGGAGGCTAGACGGTACTGGAATCGAAATACGAAGTTTATTGCCATCTAGAATTCGGACCATAGGTCACAAAGTGACGGCTAATACGGGTAGTGGAAAGAGGGAAGTGAGCTAGAAGTGTAAAGGATAAGTGTATGGGGTGAAATAGGTGTGGAAGTATAAAAAGTTAATAAAAGATAAAGAATATGTAAATGTAAATGTGTAAATGTGAAGTGAATAAAAATGTAAATATTTAATATAAAAGTATGTAAAAATATGCAAGAATATGTAGAAATATGTAAAATGTATGTAAAATATGAAAGCGTGTAAATTTATAAAAAATGTATTAAGATCGATCTAAGCCAAAAGGCCGAGAAGCGATCAAAATTTTTGGAAGATTCACATTTTTGGTAGATTCTTCCTGGAAATAAACTTCGGATGTAGTAGCACTGATTTCTCCGACGGCTTCGAAATTCTTAGTATTTTATATATTTGTAGAAATATAAGAAAAATATAGTTTTATTTTATATTTTTCTATTGAAATATATAGAAAAATATAGTTTTATTTTATATTTTTCTATTGAAATATATAGAAAAATATAGTTTTATTTTATATTTTTCTATTGAAATATATAGAAAAATATAGTTTTATTTTATATTTTTCTATTGAAATATATAGAAAAATATAGTTTTATTTTATATTTTTCTATTGAAATATATAGAAAAATATAGTTTTATTTTATATTTTTGTATTGAAATATATAGAAAAATATAGTTTTATTTTATATTTTTCTATTGAAATATATAGAAAAATATAGTTTTATTTTATATTTTTGTATAGAAAAATAGTTTTATTTTATATTTTTGTATAGAAAAATATAGTTTTATTTTATATTTTTGTATAGAAAAATATAGTTTACATGTTAATTTAACACCAAATATATAAAATACAAAAGTGTTTATTCTAAGCTTATAAATCGTTAGTTAATTTTCTCCCCGAAGGGAGTGTGCCGAACCTGGATGTACTGCAATACCAGGACAACACGTGAAAGAGTCGGAGCAAGCTCCTAAATCTCTTTCCATCTTCAAAAATCAGTTTAATTTCGAAGTCAAGCTATGCAAGACATAAGAGAAATTAAGCTCTTAAGAACAGATTTTCAGAATAGGTGTTATTGAACAATCATCAATGAAACAATTGCATCATATGCGTTACTTCGCAGTGGCCGATATGGAGGGTAAATTTTTTTAAATAGAAAATTCTAACTAGAACCCGAGATATAAATAAAAATGTAAATAGTAAGTTAAAATACAATAATAGGATAAAATATTATGAAATAAAATAAATAAAACTAGAATAAGAATGGGGATGACCTCAATCCGGAGATGAAAAGAAAATGTGGGTGGTACCCGCGGATCTTTCGATAGCCGCCACTCGCATTCTTCTTTTCATCTTTTTCCACATATCGGTAGGAATATTTAATGCCCGCTTGATATTGTCGTTCTCAGGGACCCATGAGCCTAGTGCACCGACTACAAGTGGCATGACTGTGCCAATGTCGGCGTATTTAGCCTTTTGCGGTCGGATGCACTGGCTAAGTTTGAGACTTCATCGAACGGGCATGTCACGTCTATGACAATATGTGGAGAAGTAATGGTAATGTCTGGAATGAGGGCACCTGAACGCACTTTAAGGGAGTGGGGGACGTCCAGGATTTCTAACAGGTTAGTCAGTAGGTCTTCTACTGCATCATGACGTTTGGTGTAGTGTAGCAGCATTGAGGAACAGCTAGATACAACGTGCGAAGTAGTCTCCTCCTTTTGGAAACATCTTCTGCACATTGTATCGCTCGACGCTACCCCCGGAATGAATTTCGTGGGGAGGCAGCCAAGCTTGGCTTTGGACCAGAAGCTCCAAGCCGTGAAGGAAAGAGGGGTTCTAGCTGAGGTCAAATGGGGGATATCCCCACTTGACTTATCAAGCGACATAGCGCTAGGAACCCTTCCTTGCACGGCTAGAGAGAGGAGCTTCTCGGACCACCTTTCTCTCAACGCTAACCGGACGGTTCGAACGACCTTAGAAGGCCTGCAAGAGAAGTCATCGATGATAAGTATTAGTTGGTTTCTATCATCGGCATCAATCTTGCAGTGCAATCTAGCGGCCGCTTTCCTCGTCCTCGTCCAAATATTTGTCAGGGTGGAGTTGTGCCTAAAAGCGTAAAGGCCTCCATCGTTGTTCCCTGACAAAAAGTTGTGGTGTGATGCAGTAGCACCTTTTAGACCCGTCTCTATGGTCTGCGTAAGTTCCCTTAGAGCTAGCGTACTTATCGTATGGTCGCTCGAATTTAGCAGATGTAGGCCCTTGGAGAGAGTCCATACATCTGCCTCTTCGATTGACTTGGGAATCGCTAGCCCTCCCACCGATCTGGTAGCATAGAGGAATGAATTCGATGCTCTCTCCGGTAGTTTGCATATGTACTTAAGGAAGGATACAACTTTCTGATCGAGTTTTGTTAATCCTTCCTTAGATATTCTACCGGAAGAGAGATCGAATGAGATCGATGGGAGCAGGAAAGCTCGCAGAACTTCGAGCTTTTGCCATGGGGCCAAAAGGCATTCTGCCAGTTTGTCAATCTTACCTGGGACATCGGTACATAAACTGTATAAGTAATTGTAACCGATTGGGATGCCCAGGTAAGTTTCGTAGTCTGTCTTTGCTAGTTTTGGGATGTTATTGTTATAGATAGTAAATGATTTGGCGGCAGTTTTGCCGCTCTGTAGAGTGAGTGATGCGCATTTAGTCGCGTTAAAAGTCAGTCCTAGAAAAGACGATATATCGGTCAGTCGGTCAAGTGTATGTTGGAGTGCATCGGCACTCCCTGCTATGATAGCTGTATCATCGGCATAGGTGGTGACCTTGACCGAGGCACCTCCGAGGTTGAATCCGGGATTGATTCGCTTTATCAGCCTCGTTAGTGGCTCGGTTGCCAGATTAAAAATAATCGGGCTCAGGCCATCACCTTGACGAACACCCGCTGTTGAATGGATATTCAGGGAGTGTTTGCCGCCTTGCAGTGAGCTGCAGTTATCGTTGTAAAGTTCAGTAAGTATTACCTTTAAACGTTGGGGGATTGGGAGGGAAAGGAAGAGATTTTTGAGGGTGGTGTGTGGGAGAAAACCGAACGCGTTGCGGAAATCCAGCCACGCTATATAGAGCTGCCTCTTGTATTTCCGAGCCTCGCCAATACATGATTCTAGAAGATATGTATGTTCCTGTATACCGTTGATCCCTGGGAGGAAACCTTTTTGTTCCTCGGAGATCCACTCCAAATCAACGGCAACAGAAACTATCTTCTTGGCGAGAATACTCGAGTATAGCTTAGTATAGCTTAGTATAGCGTGCACAGTAGCGTGATGGGCCTGAAATTACCAGGGTCGTTCGTGGGGCCCTTCTTGTGGATAAGGATAGTTTTACCTTTTTTCCACGATGAAGGGACACCCAGCTCGTGGACGACCCTGAACAGAGCTTCGAGCAATCGTCCGCTCGGGTCACATTTCTGTAGGTGGCGGTATTCTAGTTTATCGTGACCCGGAGCGGTGTTCGATACTCTCCTCAATTTGTAGAGTATCTCCTTTCTAGTAGGAGAGGACAGTAAAGTCTCTGTTGGGAATCGTCGGGGACTGTCCACTGGCATACTATTGTCTGATGCAATTAGAAAAAACCTTGAAGTGAGAAGGTTCCACGAAAGAGCTGGCAAAAGAGGTCAGCTTAATCAGCTTTTGGATAAAGCTAGCATCTTTGGGGTCATGGTCCCTTGCCCTTTTAGATATTTGCTATTCTCTAAATTGATGGCGCGGTTTTCGCTTCGGTTTAGAGAAAACTTGAACTGGAAGGGTCTCCAGTGACCCGTTAGTATGACTGACGATCTCCGCTATGCATTCACTAATGACTTCATCCTTGGTTGCCGGGGTGCATCTGGACAGGATGGGAAGCCATTTAGCGAGGAGAGGGTTTCCCGAGATGCGGGGAGAATCGTCAGCCGTGGATCGGTTAATAGGTGAAGTCGAATGAGGGAAGTCATTGGTAGGGAGAGTAAAGTCGGCAGTAGTAGGAGTAGTCGGGAAAAGTAAAGCAGTGGGTTGGAGAGCTCTCTTCGGTGAGAATGGTCGATATGTGGTGGTTTGAATATGTTGGTGATGGAGATTGAGTCTTCAAGGGGTTGAAATGTGAAAGTAATGAGTTAGGGGTGGTTGGAGTAAATTCCGAGTGTGAGGTGCCGTTAATAGCTGTGTTGTCGATAGTGTCAGTAGTGACGGGAGTGCTGGTAGTGAAGGAGTTGGGTGGGGAATGGTAATGTGGACGTGACAGGGTTTTGGTTGGTGTTGTAAAAAAGTGGAAAGCTCTGAAGTGTATTCTTCGAGGGGACAATATGGATATATGGGTGCAAGCTCTGGAGTCGGTGATGGTGGAAGCGAAGCAATATGAATGGCATAGTTATTGAAATACATCTTCATGTGGGCCTCCTTTGGGGAGAGGAGGTGCCTGCACCTGTATTTCCATCGATACAGCGTCTCCAGGGCGTGCTTCCTGAAGAAATAATGCTGGAAACTCACTGATATCTTAGTCCCAGTTGCTTTGGACGTGAACAAGCAACCGGGGATATCGCATCGCTGTTGAGTGCTAGGCATGAGCAGGATGAACGTGAGCCATACCTCTCAAATCAGTGAATGTTTTGCTACATTAGCAAATGTAGAAAAATTCACTGTTTTGAACTCCATGTTGTTGGCTTATAAGTATTTCCTAACTTCTAAGTGCCTAGATTTAGAAGTCCATGTATTATCACACAAGAAACATTGGAGGTTTATCGGTACTGGAATCGAAATTTATCACAAACTAAAATTAGAACCATAGGTCACAAAAGTGACGCCTGATACATATAATGGGTAGAGGGGAATGTGAGCTAATAAGAATAAGAGATAAGCTTATACGTGTAATACAAATTAAGTTAATACAATTTAAGTGAATACAAATTTATAATATATATAATATATATGTGGATACAAATGTTAGAACATAACTATAATAATTGTGGATACAAATCAATGTAAAATGTATGGACAAAATTTCAAATGTAAAGAATGTAAAATTATTATTGAGATATCGCAAGTTCTAGGTAGAATTCTGTGAATATTGCTTATATCAGTCAATACAGAGTAACCTGGTATTAAGAGATGAATTCCTTGCAATATTCACAGGTACTTGGATTTTTATAAAAGAAATTATTAGAATCAATCTTAGACAAAAGGTGGAAACGATATTTAATTATTGGGGCAGTTCATTTATTTATAGGAATAAAATTAAAAAATTATAAATTATAAAAAAAAAATGTTCGTAAGCATAGTAAAAGCAAAGATAATATTTTAGCTCGGATTATAAACTATTTAAATCTTTAAATATCTATATTAATTATTATATATAATATATATAACATAATTAAATAATATATATGTATATTTAAATATGTATTTAAAATTTATTTGTATTTATTTAAATTTTGTACCTCCTATTGATTAAAAATAAAAACAAATATATAATATACGCCCTCTAATGCGTAACTATTTCTTTATTTAATATATATAATATACGCATATATATAATTATTAATGAATGCATGATATAAATATTATAACAATAATCGTAATTTTATTATAAGTTATATTATATTATTTGTATTTAAATTACTATTCATATTATTTTATTACCTCATACTAATAAAATATATAATTATTATAATAATTATATATTTACAATAGTAGTATGTAATAAAATAATATTATGCTTGTAAAGGATTAACAATACAGCAAGTAAAAAAAACAAAACAAAATAATAATCAATTTCGACATATACAATATCAAAGTTATTATATCATAAGTAGTAAGTATTATGATAGGCAGTGATCTATTGTGAGATTTGGTAATATAGTCATCACAGTAAAATATAGATTATAATCTTTATTGAATACAAAAATACTAACTATAATTTATAAATAATATTATATATATATATATATATATATATATATATATATATATATATATATATATATACATATATATACATATATTATGAGCCTTATTCATGTTATGTCAGATATTAAATTTGAACTAAAAAAAGTGTACATTTGAATATTATATATAAATTATATACCAGTTATTAATCAATCATTAACTATCTATTTGTTGGGGTAATATCATGTTCTATTTCAGCATTAAGCTGTTTTTTGAAGTAAAAATAATGGTTGTGATCTTACTATCATTTTAAATACACAAACAAAAATATATGTATTCATATTTGAGTGGAATCAAATAATAAATGATTAAATAAAATTATTAAATAATAAATAGTTTATATTTATTTTATCATCAGAAAGTTGATTACTTATTTATATACACAATTAGATTTATGATTTCTTTATTATACAATATATTTATTGAATTACCTTTTAAAATAAAACATACACATGTTTATTTATACTCTTTTAACTTGACTGTTATTAAATTATATTAATTCATAAAGTTGTCTAGATAAAAAATTTAACAATTAAGGATATATTGAAATTATCACATTTTTTCTGTAGTAATTTGAGTTCACAATATTTTACAATTATGATTTTTCATTGCTGATATTTTGAATAAAATTCATAAAAATAATAAACAATAGAAATATTGTGAGAAATCTCAATATTTTGCATTTTTTAGATTAAGAATTCATTGACTTGAATTTCTTTCAAAATATACAACAATAACAACAACAAATTAACAACAATATTGTTTCAAAATGAAAACAAAAAATCATATTGAAATACAATAGAACTGTTTACTTTTTGTCAGAACCACATATAATATAAACTATTATTAATAAACAGCAGTTTTTACAGTAATAATGATATCTTAATATTTTGATATGTACATCAGGATATATATATTAATATTTTAAATAAAACATAATTCAATTCATAAATAAGTTAATAGCTTGTATTTTAATTGCTCAATGGTAAAAAATATTATCCATTTGATATATTCTAAATTTGAGATTTTAACAATAAAATGGAAGTCACTGTTATAATGGTTAAACAATCATAAATGTAAAATTGTTCTTGGCAAAGATATTCTAAAGATGTTCTGCTTGCTAATTAAATTTAGCATAACTTTTATTAAGATTTAAACATAATTTCATAGAATTCTACAATATAATATGAGACTAAAAACCAAATGTTTAACAATAACCCCAAACAAAGATCTCAAACAATAGATCCCCAAATGATAGGTCTCATCTTCGAATATAGATTTCCTTACAAATATTTATTCTGAATATGTACTATCTTCAAAATTATTAAAAATAGATATTCTTTAACTATATTAAAACAATGTAATATCAAATAGTCAATTTAATGATTTAATTGTTTATGATTTAATTATGATCAGGTTTTAATTATTTTCTTCTATAACTTTCTAATTTTGTATGCATATAATAATTAGTTATAGTTCCTAGTATTTATTATTATTTAAGATATTTTATCAGATATTCTAACTTATTCAGATGTCAAAATAATGATGTTTTAAAAGTGTTATACCTACATATATATATATATATATATATATATATATATATATATATTTATATAGATGTGCATTACTCATTTTATAACTATATAATATAAATATATATATATTATATGCTTATAGGTGGTAATTGGTATTATATATAAACAATACATGCATTACTACAAGTTAAATATTTGGAATGTATTTTTTAGTTTCAATATTTAGTAGTTTATTTCAGTACTAAATTTGGTAGGAAATGTAGTTAACTTTATTTATTAATTTGTTCATATTTATTTACTCCACTATAAATAAATAAATAATTAAATATTCTTATTTATGATCTTTCATGATGCAGATGGTTTGCAATATCCATTGTCATTTAGTTAGTAAGTTGGGCATATTAATATATATTATTGTAGTATATAATCTGCTTATTACAGAATAGTGTATACATTTTCTATTTATATACCAAACGGGTTACTATCTAATTTGATTATACATCCAATTAGATAATTTTTATGGGATTTCACTGGTAATATCATTCTGTTATGTTTGCATACGATATTAATAAATTAAATGAAGATAAATTCATATTCAATTTAAAAGTGAAAATATTCTATTTAATTTAATAATCATACCTGGTGGTCAGACAGTTCATCGTATATAAACAATGAACCAGTATACTTGTGATGGAAAGCTATGAATAGACTCAATTACGAATGCTATTAAACTTGATTGACAGGAGTGTATGGCAGGTGAATATATTCACCTGCCATACACTCCTGTCATTATAACGTCTAAATTGCAATTAGACAATATTCTCAGTTTACCATATAGTATATAAAATAAAATATAACTGGCACAATATAATATATATATATATAATATATATAAATAGATTTATTATAATTATTATTTTTCAAAATATATGCATGCATATTTTAAATTTATATTACATATAAATTATTGCTTAATTAAAATGCTATTTAATTATATATTATAGTATAACCAACTTATGTTATGTTAATATCTATATATTATAAATGTTCCGTTTTATAAAAATTGTAAGAATAAAAATGAAATTCACTTCTGCATTCTATAATACCATTTGTTGGTAATAATGAGACATATTTCTAAATACAATACTTCAATAAAACCGTACATTTCTTTTTAGCAAATTTTATCCAACGGAAATTGGGATAATAATTCTCTATTGTAATATTGCATAATAATATTAATATTTTAATAAGTAGTAATATAACTGTTATGTGACAAATATTACTTATTTATATATATATATTTTAACATAGAATAATCATATAGTAGTTAAATAATGTATAGAAGTAGTTGCTTGTTGTCTCTATGTAATTAATAACTTTATGTATTAGAGATATACTGATTAGGTTCCCATAGATCAAAACTTATACATGACTCTAGGTACACACGTACTAGGACAATAATATTCTTTATAGTTATTATGTAAATTGATATATAGCTTATAAAGTAGCTTATTAACTTATGTAGCTTATAAAGTAGCTTATTGCACACATTTGACATAATAAAGGTAAAAAAAAATTTTATTTTTAAATAACATGAATATTAAATAAATACATTAATAACTTTATAAAAAACGCGAAAATGGTTTTATAAAACAAAGAATTTGATAAGAAAGCCTTAATAATATTCTGTTGGGCTATGTAATACATCAACATGTGATAAATAATTGACGGCTCGTCTGACCGCATCCGGACTGTAAATATTGATATTGCGTTATTAAAACGTAGATATTTACTGTACAAAATATAGTTTCTCTTCCCAACATTATAACAATCCAAGTAAAATCGTGAAAATAGTAAAGAATCTACACTTTGTTATATATAAAATGTGGTAGTCAACAAAGAAGATTGATAAAAGCGTAAATAACTAGATGTCCTTGGATCTACCTTCAGTGGTATCCTGGAAACAAGTCGTACTGTGAAATTGGAGATCGACACAGGGTCGTACGGAAACCGGTTAAAGTACATGGACTGATTAGACTAGAGAAAATTGTCGGGTACAGTTATAAATGAAACTGTTATTGAAATAAGTCATTTAATATAATGGTTAATATCATATAACTATTATATTAACATATAATTACACTTATTTCATATTAAATTATATATTTCGTATATATAGATAGTATCAAAAACGTACATTTTGGTATTGATCAGATACTTAACTATTGCACTTATATTACGTAACAAATATTATTTTAATTATATTTACGTATTTAATTTATATACTTAACTTTAGGTAAGGTTCGGACACATATAATTTTACTAATTTTCTAAAATGTAATTTTTATAGAAAATACCATATTATTGATATACAATAATAACTATACATATAATTAGTTATTTTTTAATAATAAATTAAACCGAGTTATTTTTTATCTTAGCCAAAAGATAGAGAGACTTTAATCTTAGACTTTAATCTTAGCCAAACGGCAGAGAAAATTTGATCTTAGCCAAAAGGCTGAGAAAATTTGATCTTAGCCAAAAGGCTGAGAAAATTTGATCTTAGCCAAAAGTCGAGTGGCTTTGATCTTAGCCAAAAGGCTGAGAAAATTTGATCTTAGCCAAAAGGCTGAGAAAATTTGATCTTAGCCAAAAGGCTGAGATATTTTGATCTTAGCCAAAAGGCTGAGAAAATTTGATCTTAGCCAAAAGGCTGAGAAAATTTGATCTTAGCCAAAAGGCTGAGATATTTTGATCTTAGCCAAAAGGCTGAGAAAATTTGATCTTAGCCAAAAGGCTGAGAAAATTTGATCTTAGCCAAAAGGCTGAGATATTTTGATCTTAGCCAAAAGGCTGAGAAAATTTGATCTTAGCCAAAAGTCGAGTGGCTTTGATCTTAGCCAAAAGGCTGAGAAAATTTGATCTTAGCCAAAAGGCTGAGAAAATTTGATCTTAGCCAAAAGGCTGAGATATTTTGATCTTAGCCAAAATGCTGAGAAAATTTGATCTTAGCCAAAAGGCTGAGAAAATTTGATCTTAGCCAAAAGTCGAGTGGCTTTGATCTTAGCCAAAAGGCTGAGAAAATTTGATCTTAGCCAAAAGGCTGAGAAAATTTGATCTTAGCCAAAAGGCTGAGATATTTTGATCTTAGCCAAAAGGCTGAGAAAATTTGATCTTAGCCAAAAGGCTGAGAAAATTTGATCTTAGCCAAAAGGCTGAGATATTTTGATCTTAGCCAAAAGGCTGAGAAAATTTGATCTTAGCCAAAAGGCTGAGAAAATTTGATCTTAGCCAAAAGTCGAGTGGCTTTGATCTTAACCAAAAGGCTGAGAAAATTTGATCTTAGCCAAAAGGCTGAGAAAATTTGATCTTAGCCAAAAGGCTGAGATATTTTGATCTTAGCCAAAAGGCTGAGAAAATTTGATCTTAGCCAAAAGGCTGAGAAAATTTGATCTTAGCCAAAAGGCTGAGATATTTTGATCTTAGCCAAAAGGCTGAGAAAATTTGATCTTAGCCAAAAGGCTGAGAAAATTTGATCTTAGCCAAAAGGCTGAGATATTTTGATCTTAGCCAAAAGGCTGAGAAAATTTGATCTTAGCCAAAAGGCTGAGAAAATTTGATCTTAGCCAAAAGTCGAGTGGCTTTGATCTTAGCCAAAAGGCTGAGAAAATTTGATCTTAGCCAAAAGGCTGAGAAAATTTGATCTTAGCCAAAAGGCTGAGATATTTTGATCTTAGCCAAAAGGCTGAGAAAATTTAATCTTAGCCAAAAGGCTGAGAAAATTTGATCTTAGCCAAAAGGCTGAGATATTTTGATCTTAGCCAAAAGGCTGAGAAAATTTGATCTTAGCCAAAAGGCTGAGAAAATTTGATCTTAGCCAAAAGTCGAGTGGCTTTGATCTTAGCCAAAAGGCTGAGAAAATTTGATCTTAGCCAAAAGTCGAGTGGCTTTGATCTTAGCCAAAAGGCTGAGAAAATTTGATCTTAGCCAAAAGTCGAGTGGCTTTGATCTTAGCCAAAAGGCTGAGAAAATTTGATCTTAGCCAAAAGGCTGAGAAAATTTGATCTTAGCCAAAAGGCTGAGATATTTTGATCTTAGCCAAAAGGCTGAGAAAATTTGATCTTAGCCAAAAGGCTGAGAAAATTTGATCTTAGCCAAAAGGCTGAGATATTTTGATCTTAGCCAAAAGGCTGAGAAAATTTGATCTTAGCCAAAAGGCTGAGAAAATTTGATCTTAGCCAAAAGGCTGAGATATTTTGATCTTAGCCAAAAGGCTGAGAAAATTTGATCTTAGCCAAAAGGCTGAGAAAATTTGATCTTAGCCAAAAGGCTGAGATATTTTGATCTTAGCCAAAAGGCTGAGAAAATTTGATCTTAGCCAAACGGCAGAGAAAATTTGATCTTAGCCAAAATGCTGAGAAAATTTGATCTTAGCCAAAAGGCTGAGAAAATTTGATCTTAGCCAAAAGTCGAGTGGCTTTGATCTTAGCCAAAAGGCTGAGAAAATTTGATCTTAGCCAAAAGGCTGAGAAAATTTGATCTTAGCCAAAAAGCTGAGATATTTTGATCTTAGCCAAAAGGCTGAGAAAATTTGATCTTAGCCAAAAGGCTGAGAAAATTTGATCTTAGCCAAAAGGCTGAGATATTTTGATCTTAGCCAAAAGGCTGAGAAAATTTGATCTTAGCCAAAAGGCTGAGAAAATTTGATCTTAGCCAAAAGGCTGAGATATTTTGATCTTAGCCAAAAGGCTGAGAAAATTTGATCTTAGCCAAAAGTCGAGTGGCTTTGATCTTAGCCAAAAGGCTGAGAAAATTTGATCTTAGCCAAAAGGCTGAGAAAATTTGATCTTAGCCAAAAGGCTGAGATATTTTGATCTTAGCCAAAAGGCTGAGAAAATTTGATCTTAGCCAAAAGGCTGAGAAAATTTGATCTTAGCCAAAAGTCGAGTGGCTTTGATCTTAGCCAAAAGGCTGAGAAAATTTGATCTTAGCCAAAAGGCTGAGAAAATTTGATCTTAGCCAAAAGGCTGAGATATTTTGATCTTAGCCAAAAGGCTGAGAAAATTTGATCTTAGCCAAAAGGCTGAGAAAATTTGATCTTAGCCAAAAGGCTGAGATATTTTGATCTTAGCCAAAAGGCTGAGAAAATTTGATCTTAGCCAAAAGGCTGAGAAAATTTGATCTTAGCCAAAAGTCGAGTGGCTTTGATCTTAGCCAAAAGGCTGAGAAAATTTGATCTTAGCCAAAAGGCTGAGAAAATTTGATCTTAGCCAAAAGGCTGAGATATTTTGATCTTAGCCAATACTGAGAAAATTTGATCTTAGCCAAAAGGCTGAGAAAATTTGATCTTAGCCAAAAGGCTGAGATATTTTGATCTTAGCCAAAAGGCTGAGAAAATTTGATCTTAGCCAAAAGTCGAGTGGCTTTGATCTTAGCCAAAAGGCTGAGAAAATTTGATCTTAGCCAAAAGGCTGAGATATTTTGATCTTAGCCAAAAGGCTGAGAAAATTTGATCTTAGCCAAAAGGCTGAGAAAATTTGATCTTAGCCAAAAGTCGAGTGGCTTTGATCTTAGCCAAAAGGCTGAGAAAATTTGATCTTAGCCAAAAGGCTGAGAAAATTTGATCTTAGCCAAAAGGCTGAGATATTTTGATCTTAGCCAAAAGGCTGAGAAAATTTGATCTTAGCCAAAAGGCTGAGAAAATTTGATCTTAGCCAAGAGGCTGAGATATTTTGATCTTAGCCAAAAGGCTGAGAAAATTTGATCTTAGCCAAAAGGCTGAGAAAATTTGATCTTAGCCAAAAGTCGAGTGGCTTTGATCTTAGCCAAAAGGCTGAGAAAATTTGATCTTAGCCAAAAGGCTGAGAAAATTTGATCTTAGCCAAAAGGCTGAGATATTTTGATCTTAGCCAAAAGGCTGAGAAAATTTGATCTTAGCCAAAAGGCTGAGAAAATTTGATCTTAGCCAAAAGGCTGAGAAAATTTGATCTTAGCCAAAAGGCTGAGATATTTTGATCTTAGCCAAAAGGCTGAGAAAATTTGATCTTAGCCAAAAGGCTGAGAAAATTTGATCTTAGCCAAAAGTCGAGTGGCTTTGATCTTAGCCAAAAGGCTGAGAAAATTTGATCTTAGCCAAAAGGCTGAGAAAATTTGATCTTAGCCAAAAGGCTGAGATATTTTGATCTTAGCCAAAAGGCTGAGAAAATTTGATCTTAGCCAAAAGGCTGAGAAAATTTGATCTTAGCCAAAAGGCTGAGATATTTTGATCTTAGCCAAAAGGCTGAGAAAATTTGATCTTAGCCAAAAGTCGAGTGGCTTTGATCTTAGCCAAAAGGCTGAGAAAATTTGATCTTAGCCAAAAGGCTGAGAAAATTTGATCTTAGCCAAAAGGCTGAGATATTTTGATCTTAGCCAAAAGGCTGAGAAAATTTAATCTTAGCCAAAAGGCTGAGAAAATTTGATCTTAGCCAAAAGGCTGAGATATTTTGATCTTAGCCAAAAGGCTGAGATATTTTGATCTTAGCCAAAAGGCTGAGAAAATTTGATCTTAGCCAAAAGGCTGAGAAAATTTGATCTTAGCCAAAAGTCGAGTGGCTTTGATCTTAGCCAAAAGGCTGAGAAAATTTGATCTTAGCCAAAAGACGAGTGGCTTTGATCTTAGCCAAAAGGCTGAGAAAATTTGATCTTAGCCAAAAGTCGAGTGGCTTTGATCTTAGCCAAAAGGCTGAGAAAATTTGATCTTAGCCAAAAGGCTGAGATATTTTGATCTTAGCCAAAAGGCTGAGAAAATTTGATCTTAGCCAAAAGGCTGAGAAAATTTGATCTTAGCCAAAAGGCTGAGATATTTTGATCTTAGCCAAAAGGCTGAGAAAATTTGATCTTAGCCAAAAGGCTGAGAAAATTTGATCTTAGCCAAAAGGCTGAGATATTTTGATCTTAGCCAAAAGGCTGAGAAAATTTGATCTTAGCCAAAAGTCGAGTGGCTTTGATCTTAGCCAAAAGGCTGAGAAAATTTGATCTTAGCCAAAAGGCTGAGAAAATTTGATCTTAGCCAAAAGTCGAGTGGCTTTGATCTTAGCCAAAAGGCTGAGAAAATTTGATCTTAGCCAAAAGGCTGAGAAAATTTGATCTTAGCCAAAAGGCTGAGATATTTTGATCTTAGCCAAAAGGCTGAGAAAATTTGATCTTAGCCAAAAGGCTGAGAAAATTTGATCTTAGCCAAAAGTCGAGTGGCTTTGATCTTAGCCAAAAGGCTGAGAAAATTTGATCTTAGCCAAAAGACGAGTGGCTTTGATCTTAGCCAAAAGGCTGAGAAAATTTGATCTTAGCCAAAAGTCGAGTGGCTTTGATCTTAGCCAAAAGGCTGAGAAAATTTGATCTTAGCCAAAAGGCTGAGATATTTTGATCTTAGCCAAAAGGCTGAGAAAATTTGATCTTAGCCAAAAGGCTGAGAAAATTTGATCTTAGCCAAAAGGCTGAGATATTTTGATCTTAGCCAAAAGGCTGAGAAAATTTGATCTTAGCCAAAAGGCTGAGAAAATTTGATCTTAGCCAAAAGGCTGAGATATTTTGATCTTAGCCAAAAGGCTGAGAAAATTTGATCTTAGCCAAAAGTCGAGTGGCTTTGATCTTAGCCAAAAGGCTGAGAAAATTTGATCTTAGCCAAAAGGCTGAGAAAATTTGATCTTAGCCAAAAGGCTGAGATATTTTGATCTTAGCCAAAAGGCTGAGAAAATTTGATCTTAGCCAAAAGGCTGAGAAAATTTGATCTTAGCCAAAAGTCGAGTGGCTTTGATCTTAGCCAAAAGGCTGAGAAAATTTGATCTTAGCCAAAAGGCTGAGAAAATTTGATCTTAGCCAAAAGGCTGAGATATTTTGATCTTAGCCAAAAGGCTGAGAAAATTTGATCTTAGCCAAAAGGCTGAGAAAATTTGATCTTAGCCAAGAGGCTGAGATATTTTGATCTTAGCCAAAAGGCTGAGAAAATTTGATCTTAGCCAAAAGGCTGAGAAAATTTGATCTTAGCCAAAAGTCGAGTGGCTTTGATCTTAGCCAAAAGGCTGAGAAAATTTGATCTTAGCCAAAAGGCTGAGAAAATTTGATCTTAGCCAAAAGGCTGAGATATTTTGATCTTAGCCAAAAGGCTGAGAAAATTTGATCTTAGCCAAAAGGCTGAGAAAATTTGATCTTAGCCAAAAGGCTGAGAAAATTTGATCTTAGCCAAAAGGCTGAGATATTTTGATCTTAGCCAAAAGGCTGAGAAAATTTGATCTTAGCCAAAAGGCTGAGAAAATTTGATCTTAGCCAAAAGTCGAGTGGCTTTGATCTTAGCCAAAAGGCTGAGAAAATTTGATCTTAGCCAAAAGGCTGAGAAAATTTGATCTTAGCCAAAAGGCTGAGATATTTTGATCTTAGCCAAAAGGCTGAGAAAATTTAATCTTAGCCAAAAGGCTGAGAAAATTTGATCTTAGCCAAAAGTCGAGTGGCTTTGATCTTAGCCAAAAGGCTGAGAAAATTTGATCTTAGCCAAAAGGCTGAGAAAATTTGATCTTAGCCAAAAGTCGAGTGGCTTTGATCTTAGCCAAAAGGCTGAGAAAATTTGATCTTAGCCAAAAGTCGAGTGGCTTTGATCTTAGCCAAAAGGCTGAGAAAATTTGATCTTAGCCAAAAGTCGAGTGGCTTTGATCTTAGCCAAAAGGCTGAGAAAATTTGATCTTAGCCAAAAGGCTGAGATATTTTGATCTTAGCCAAAAGGCTGAGAAAATTTGATCTTAGCCAAAAGGCTGAGAAAATTTGATCTTAGCCAAAAGGCTGAGATATTTTGATCTTAGCCAAAAGGCTGAGAAAATTTGATCTTAGCCAAAAGGCTGAGAAAATTTGATCTTAGCCAAAAGGCTGAGATATTTTGATCTTAGCCAAAAGGCTGAGAAAATTTGATCTTAGCCAAAAGGCTGAGAAAATTTGATCTTAGCCAAAAGGCTGAGATATTTTGATCTTAGCCAAAAGGCTGAGAAAATTTGATCTTAGCCAAAAGCTGAGAAAATTTGATCTTAGCCAAAAGTCGAGTGGCTTTGATCTTAGCCAAAAGGCTGAGAAAATTTGATCTTAGCCAAAAGGCTGAGAAAATTTGATCTTAGCCAAAAGGCTGAGATATTTTGATCTTAGCCAAAAGGCTGAGAAAATTTGATCTTAGCCAAAAGTCGAGTGGCTTTGATCTTAGCCAAAAGGCTGAGAAAATTTGATCTTAGCCAAAAGGCTGAGAAAATTTGATCTTAGCCAAAAGTCGAGTGGCTTTGATCTTAGCCAAAAGGCTGAGAAAATTTGATCTTAGCCAAAAGGCTGAGAAAATTTGATCTTAGCCAAAAGGCTGAGATATTTTGATCTTAGCCAAAAGGCTGAGAAAATTTGATCTTAGCCAAAAGGCTGAGAAAATTTGATCTTAGCCAAAAGTCGAGTGGCTTTGATCTTAGCCAAAAGGCTGAGAAAATTTGATCTTAGCCAAAAGGCTGAGAAAATTTGATCTTAGCCAAAAGGCTGAGATATTTTGATCTTAGCCAAAAGGCTGAGAAAATTTTATCTTAGCCAAAAGGCTGAGAAAATTTTATCTTAGCCAAAAGGCTGAGATATTTTGATCTTAGCCAAAAGGCTGAGAAAATTTGATCTTAGCCAAAAGGCTGAGAAAATTTGATCTTAGCCAAAAGTCGAGTGGCTTTGATCTTAGCCAAAAGGCTGAGAAAATTTGATCTTAGCCAAAAGGCTGAGAAAATTTGATCTTAGCCAAAAGGCTGAGATATTTTGATCTTAGCCAAAAGGCTGAGAAAATTTGATCTTAGCCAAAAGGCTGAGAAAATTTGATCTTAGCCAAAAGGCTGAGATATTTTGATCTTAGCCAAAAGGCTGAGAAAATTTGATCTTAGCCAAAAGGCTGAGAAAATTTGATCTTAGCCAAAAGGCTGAGATATTTTGATCTTAGCCAAAAGGCTGAGAAAATTTGATCTTAGCCAAAAGGCTGAGAAAATTTGATCTTAGCCAAAAGTCGAGTGGCTTTGATCTTAGCCAAAAGGCTGAGAAAATTTGATCTTAGCCAAAAGGCTGAGAAAATTTGATCTTAGCCAAAAGGCTGAGATATTTTGATCTTAGCCAAAAGGCTGAGAAAATTTAATCTTAGCCAAAAGGCTGAGAAAATTTGATCTTAGCCAAAAGGCTGAGATATTTTGATCTTAGCCAAAAGGCTGAGAAAATTTGATCTTAGCCAAAAGGCTGAGAAAATTTGATCTTAGCCAAAAGTCGAGTGGCTTTGATCTTAGCCAAAAGGCTGAGAAAATTTGATCTTAGCCAAAAGTCGAGTGGCTTTGATCTTAGCCAAAAGGCTGAGAAAATTTGATCTTAGCCAAAAGTCGAGTGGCTTTGATCTTAGCCAAAAGGCTGAGAAAATTTGATCTTAGCCAAAAGGCTGAGAAAATTTGATCTTAGCCAAAAGGCTGAGATATTTTGATCTTAGCCAAAAGGCTGAGAAAATTTGATCTTAGCCAAAAGGCTGAGAAAATTTGATCTTAGCCAAAAGGCTGAGATATTTTGATCTTAGCCAAAAGGCTGAGAAAATTTGATCTTAGCCAAAAAGCTGAGAAAATTTGATATTAGCCAAAAGGCTGAGATATTTTGATCTTAGCCAAAAGGCTGAGAAAATTTGATCTTAGCCAAAAGGCTGAGAAAATTTGATCTTAGCCAAAAGTCGAGTGGCTTTGATCTTAGCCAAAAGGCTGAGAAAATTTGATCTTAGCCAAAAGGCTGAGAAAATTTGATCTTAGCCAAAAGGCTGAGATATTTTGATCTTAGCCAAAAGGCTGAGAAAATTTGATCTTAGCCAAAAGGCTGAGAAAATTTGATCTTAGCCAAAAGGCTGAGATATTTTGATCTTAGCCAAAAGGCTGAGAAAATTTGATCTTAGCCAAAAGGCTGAGAAAATTTGATCTTAGCCAAAAGGCTGAGATATTTTGATCTTAGCCAAAAGGCTGAGAAAATTTGATCTTAGCCAAAAGTCGAGTGGCTTTGATCTTAGCCAAAAGGCTGAGAAAATTTGATCTTAGCCAAAAGGCTGAGAAAATTTGATCTTAGCCAAAAGGCTGAGATATTTTGATCTTAGCCAAAAGGCTGAGAAAATTTGATCTTAGCCAAAAGGCTGAGAAAATTTGATCTTAGCCAAAAGTCGAGTGGCTTTGATCTTAGCCAAAAGGCTGAGAAAATTTGATCTTAGCCAAAAGGCTGAGAAAATTTGATCTTAGCCAAAAGGCTGAGATATTTTGATCTTAGCCAAAAGGCTGAGAAAATTTGATCTTAGCCAAAAGGCTGAGAAAATTTGATCTTAGCCAAAAGGCTGAGAAAATTTGATCTTAGCCAAAAGTCGAGTGGCTTTGATCTTAGCCAAAAGGCTGAGAAAATTTGATCTTAGCCAAAAGGCTGAGAAAATTTGATCTTAGCCAAAAGGCTGAGATATTTTGATCTTAGCCAAAAGGCTGAGAAAATTTGATCTTAGCCAAAAGGCTGAGAAAATTTGATCTTAGCCAAAAGGCTGAGATATTTTGATCTTAGCCAAAAGGCTGAGAAAATTTGATCTTAGCCAAAAGGCTGAGAAAATTTGATCTTAGCCAAAAGGCTGAGATATTTTGATCTTAGCCAAAAGGCTGAGAAAATTTGATCTTAGCCAAAAGTCGAGTGGCTTTGATCTTAGCCAAAAGGCTGAGAAAATTTGATCTTAGCCAAAAGGCTGAGATATTTTGATCTTAGCCAAAAGGCTGAGAAAATTTGATCTTAGCCAAAAGGCTGAGAAAATTTGATCTTAGCCAAAAGTCGAGTGGCTTTGATCTTAGCCAAAAGGCTGAGAAAATTTGATCTTAGCCAAAAGGCTGAGAAAATTTGATCTTAGCCAAAAGGCTGAGATATTTTGATCTTAGCCAAAAGGCTGAGAAAATTTGATCTTAGCCAAAAGGCTGAGAAAATTTGATCTTAGCCAAAAGGCTGAGATATTTTGATCTTAGCCAAAAGGCTGAGAAAATTTGATCTTAGCCAAAAGGCTGAGAAAATTTGATCTTAGCCAAAAGGCTGAGATATTTTGATCTTAGCCAAAAGGCTGAGAAAATTTGATCTTAGCCAAAAGGCTGAGAAAATTTGATCTTAGCCAAAAGTCGAGTGGCTTTGATCTTAGCCAAAAGGCTGAGAAAATTTGATCTTAGCCAAAAGGCTGAGATATTTTGATCTTAGCCAAAAGGCTGAGAAAATTTAATCTTAGCCAAAAGGCTGAGAAAATTTGATCTTAGCCAAAAGGCTGAGATATTTTGATCTTAGCCAAAAGGCTGAGAAAATTTGATCTTAGCCAAAAGGCTGAGAAAATTTGATCTTAGCCAAAAGTCGAGTGGCTTTGATCTTAGCCAAAAGGCTGAGAAAATTTGATCTTAGCCAAAAGTCGAGTGGCTTTGATCTTAGCCAAAAGGCTGAGAAAATTTGATCTTAGCAAAAAGTCGAGTGGCTTTGATCTTAGCCAAAAGGCTGAGAAATTTGATCTTAGCCAAAAGGCTGAGATATTTTGATCTTAGCCAAAAGGCTGAGAAAATTTGATCTTAGCCAAAAGGCTGAGAAAATTTGATCTTAGCCAAAAGGCTGAGATATTTTGATCTTAGCCAAAAGGCTGAGAAAATTTGATCTTAGCCAAAAGGCTGAGAAAATTTGATCTTAGCCAAAAGGCTGAGATATTTTGATCTTAGCCAAAAGGCTGAGAAAATTTGATCTTAGCCAAAAAGCTGAGAAAATTTGATATTAGCCAAAAGGCTGAGATATTTTGATCTTAGCCAAAAGGCTGAGAAAATTTGATCTTAGCCAAAAGGCTGAGAAAATTTGATCTTAGCCAAAAGTCGAGTGGCTTTGATCTTAGCCAAAAGGCTGAGAAAATTTGATCTTAGCCAAAAGGCTGAGAAAATTTGATCTTAGCCAAAAGGCTGAGATATTTTGATCTTAGCCAAAAGGCTGAGAAAATTTGATCTTAGCCAAAAGGCTGAGAAAATTTGATCTTAGCCAAAAGGCTGAGAAAATTTGATCTTAGCCAAAAGTCGAGTGGCTTTGATCTTAGCCAAAAGGCTGAGAAAATTTGATCTTAGCCAAAAGGCTGAGAAAATTTGATCTTAGCCAAAAGGCTGAGATATTTTGATCTTAGCCAAAAGGCTGAGAAAATTTGATCTTAGCCAAAAGGCTGAGAAAATTTGATCTTAGCCAAAAGGCTGAGATATTTTGATCTTAGCCAAAAGGCTGAGAAAATTTGATCTTAGCCAAAAGGCTGAGAAAATTTGATCTTAGCCAAAAGGCTGAGATATTTTGATCTTAGCCAAAAGGCTGAGAAAATTTGATCTTAGCCAAAAGTCGAGTGGCTTTGATCTTAGCCAAAAGGCTGAGAAAATTTGATCTTAGCCAAAAGGCTGAGATATTTTGATCTTAGCCAAAAGGCTGAGAAAATTTGATCTTAGCCAAAAGGCTGAGAAAATTTGATCTTAGCCAAAAGTCGAGTGGCTTTGATCTTAGCCAAAAGGCTGAGAAAATTTGATCTTAGCCAAAAGGCTGAGAAAATTTGATCTTAGCCAAAAGGCTGAGATATTTTGATCTTAGCCAAAAGGCTGAGAAAATTTGATCTTAGCCAAAAGGCTGAGAAAATTTGATCTTAGCCAAAAGGCTGAGATATTTTGATCTTAGCCAAAAGGCTGAGAAAATTTGATCTTAGCCAAAAGGCTGAGAAAATTTGATCTTAGCCAAAAGGCTGAGATATTTTGATCTTAGCCAAAAGGCTGAGAAAATTTGATCTTAGCCAAAAGGCTGAGAAAATTTGATCTTAGCCAAAAGTCGAGTGGCTTTGATCTTAGCCAAAAGGCTGAGAAAATTTGATCTTAGCCAAAAGGCTGAGATATTTTGATCTTAGCCAAAAGGCTGAGAAAATTTAATCTTAGCCAAAAGGCTGAGAAAATTTGATCTTAGCCAAAAGGCTGAGATATTTTGATCTTAGCCAAAAGGCTGAGAAAATTTGATCTTAGCCAAAAGGCTGAGAAAATTTGATCTTAGCCAAAAGTCGAGTGGCTTTGATCTTAGCCAAAAGGCTGAGAAAATTTGATCTTAGCCAAAAGTCGAGTGGCTTTGATCTTAGCCAAAAGGCTGAGAAAATTTGATCTTAGCAAAAAGTCGAGTGGCTTTGATCTTAGCCAAAAGGCTGAGAAATTTGATCTTAGCCAAAAGGCTGAGATATTTTGATCTTAGCCAAAAGGCTGAGAAAATTTGATCTTAGCCAAAAGGCTGAGAAAATTTGATCTTAGCCAAAAGGCTGAGATATTTTGATCTTAGCCAAAAGGCTGAGAAAATTTGATCTTAGCCAAAAGGCTGAGAAAATTTGATCTTAGCCAAAAGGCTGAGATATTTTGATCTTAGCCAAAAGGCTGAGAAAATTTGATCTTAGCCAAAAAGCTGAGAAAATTTGATATTAGCCAAAAGGCTGAGATATTTTGATCTTAGCCAAAAGGCTGAGAAAATTTGATCTTAGCCAAAAGGCTGAGAAAATTTGATCTTAGCCAAAAGTCGAGTGGCTTTGATCTTAGCCAAAAGGCTGAGAAAATTTGATCTTAGCCAAAAGGCTGAGAAAATTTGATCTTAGCCAAAAGGCTGAGATATTTTGATCTTAGCCAAAAGGCTGAGAAAATTTGATCTTAGCCAAAAGGCTGAGAAAATTTGATCTTAGCCAAAAGGCTGAGATATTTTGATCTTAGCCAAAAGGCTGAGAAAATTTGATCTTAGCCAAAAGGCTGAGAAAATTTGATCTTAGCCAAAAGGCTGAGATATTTTGATCTTAGCCAAAAGGCTGAGAAAATTTGATCTTAGCCAAAAGTCGAGTGGCTTTGATCTTAGCCAAAAGGCTGAGAAAATTTGATCTTAGCCAAAAGGCTGAGAAAATTTGATCTTAGCCAAAAGGCTGAGAAAATTTGATCTTAGCCAAAAGGCTGAGATATTTTGATCTTAGCCAAAAGGCTGAGAAAATTTGATCTTAGCCAAAAGGCTGAGAAAATTTGATCTTAGCCAAAAGGCTGAGAAAATTTGATCTTAGCCAAAAGTCGAGTGGCTTTGATCTTAGCCAAAAGGCTGAGAAAATTTGATCTTAGCCAAAAGGCTGAGAAAATTTGATCTTAGCCAAAAGGCTGAGATATTTTGATCTTAGCCAAAAGGCTGAGAAAATTTGATCTTAGCCAAAAGGCTGAGAAAATTTGATCTTAGCCAAAAGGCTGAGATATTTTGATCTTAGCCAAAAGGCTGAGAAAATTTGATCTTAGCCAAAAGGCTGAGAAAATTTGATCTTAGCCAAAAGGCTGAGATATTTTGATCTTAGCCAAAAGGCTGAGAAAATTTGATCTTAGCCAAAAGTCGAGTGGCTTTGATCATAGCCAAAAGGCTGAGAAAATTTGATCTTAGCTAAAAGGCTGAGAAAATTTGATCTTAGCCAAAAGGCTGAGATATTTTGATCTTAGCCAAAAGGCTGAGAAAATTTGATCTTAGCCAAAAGGCTGAGAAAATTTGATCTTAGCCAAAAGTCGAGTGGCTTTGATCTTAGCCAAAAGGATGAGAAAATTTGATCTTAGCCAAAAGGCTGAGAAAATTTGATCTTAGCCAAAAGGCTGATATATTTTGATCTTAGCCAAAAGGCTGAGAAAATTTGATCTTAGCCAAAAGGCTGAGAAAATTTGATCTTAGCCAAAAGGCTGAGATATTTTGATCTTAGCCAAAAGGCTGAGAAAATTTGATCTTAGCCAAAAGGCTGAGAAAATTTGATCTTAGCCAAAAGGCTGAGATATTTTGATCTTAGCCAAAAGGCTGAGAAAATTTGATCTTAGCCAAAAGTCGAGTGGCTTTGATCTTAGCCAAAAGGCTGAGAAAATTTGATCTTAGCCAAAAGGCTGAGAAAATTTGATCTTAGCCAAAAGGCTGAGATATTTTGATCTTAGCCAAAAGGCTGAGAAAATTTAATCTTAGCCAAAAGTCGAGTGGCTTTGATCTTAGCCAAAAGGCTGAGAAAATTTGATCTTAGCCAAAAGGCTGAGAAAATTTGATCTTAGCCAAAAGGCTGAGATATTTTGATCTTAGCCAAAAGGCTGAGCAAATTTGATCTTAGCCAAAAGGCTGAGAAAATTTGATCTTAGCCAAAAGTCGAGTGGCTTTGATCTTAGCCAAAAGGCTGAGAAAATTTGATCTTAGCCAAAAGGCTGAGAAAATTTGATCTTAGCCAAAAGGCTGAGATATTTTGATCTTAGCCAAAAGGCTGAGAAAATTTGATCTTAGCCAAAAGGCTGAGAAAATTTGATCTTAGCCAAAAGGCTGAGATATTTTGATCTTAGCCAAAAGGCTGAGAAAATTTGATCTTAGCCAAAAAGCTGAGAAAATTTGATATTAGCCAAAAGGCTGAGATATTTTGATCTTAGCCAAAAGGCTGAGAAAATTTGATCTTAGCCAAAAGGCTGAGAAAATTTGATCTTAGCCAAAAGTCGAGTGGCTTTGATCTTAGCCAAAAGGCTGAGAAAATTTGATCTTAGCCAAAAGGCTGAGAAAATTTGATCTTAGCCAAAAGGCTGAGATATTTTGATCTTAGCCAAAAGGCTGAGAAAATTTGATCTTAGCCAAAAGGCTGAGAAAATTTGATCTTAGCCAAAAGGCTGAGATATTTTGATCTTAGCCAAAAGGCTGAGAAAATTTGATCTTAGCCAAAAGGCTGAGAAAATTTGATCTTAGCCAAAAGGCTGAGATATTTTGATCTTAGCCAAAAGGCTGAGAAAATTTGATCTTAGCCAAAAGTCGAGTGGCTTTGATCTTAGCCAAAAGGCTGAGAAAATTTGATCTTAGCCAAAAGGCTGAGAAAATTTGATCTTAGCCAAAAGGCTGAGATATTTTGATCTTAGCCAAAAGGCTGAGAAAATTTGATCTTAGCCAAAAGGCTGAGAAAATTTGATCTTAGCCAAAAGTCGAGTGGCTTTGATCTTAGCCAAAAGGCTGAGAAAATTTGATCTTAGCCAAAAGGCTGAGAAAATTTGATCTTAGCCAAAAGGCTGAGATATTTTGATCTTAGCCAAAAGGCTGAGAAAATTTGATCTTAGCCAAAAGGCTGAGAAAATTTGATCTTAGCCAAAAGGCTGAGAAAATTTGATCTTAGCCAAAAGTCGAGTGGCTTTGATCTTAGCCAAAAGGCTGAGAAAATTTGATCTTAGCCAAAAGGCTGAGAAAATTTGATCTTAGCCAAAAGGCTGAGATATTTTGATCTTAGCCAAAAGGCTGAGAAAATTTGATCTTAGCCAAAAGGCTGAGAAAATTTGATCTTAGCCAAAAGGCTGAGATATTTTGATCTTAGCCAAAAGGCTGAGAAAATTTGATCTTAGCCAAAAGGCTGAGAAAATTTGATCTTAGCCAAAAGGCTGAAATATTTTGATCTTAGCCAAAAGGCTGAGAAAATTTGATCTTAGCCAAAAGTCGAGTGGCTTTGATCTTAGCCAAAAGGCTGAGAAAATTTGATCTTAGCCAAAAGGCTGAGAAAATTTGATCTTAGCCAAAAGGCTGAGAAAATTTGATCTTAGCCAAAAGGCTGAGAAAATTTGATCTTAGCCAAAAGTCGAGTGGCTTTGATTTTAGCCAAAAGGCTGAGAAAATTTGATCTTAGCCAAAAGGCTGAGAAAATTTGATCTTAGCCAAAAGGCTGAGATATTTTGATCTTAGCCAAAAGGCTGAGAAAATTTGATCTTAGCCAAAAGGCTGAGAAAATTTGATCTTAGCCAAAAGGCTGAGATATTTTGATCTTAGCCAAAAGGCTGAGAAAATTTGATCTTAGCCAAAAGGCTGAGAAAATTTGATCTTAGCCAAAAGGCTGAGATATTTTGATCTTAGCCAAAAGGCTGAGAAAATTTGATCTTAGCCAAAAGTCGAGTGGCTTTGATCTTAGCCAAAAGGCTGAGAAAATTTGATCTTAGCCAAAAGGCTGAGAAAATTTGATCTTAGCCAAAAGGCTGAGATATTTTGATCTTAGCCAAAAGGCTGAGAAAATTTGATCTTAGCCAAAAGGCTGAGATATTTTGATCTTAGCCAAAAGGCTGAGAAAATTTGATCTTAGTCAAAAGGCTGAGATATTTTGATCTTAGCCAAAAGGCTGAGAAAATTTGATCTTAGCCAAAAGGCTGAGAAAATTTGATCTTAGCCAAAAGGCTGAGATATTTTGATCTTAGCCAAAAGGCTGAGAAAATTTGATCTTAGCCAAAAGTCGAGTGGCTTTGATCTTAGCCAAAAGGCTGAGAAAATTTGATCTTAGCCAAAAGTCTGAGAAAATTTGATCTTAGCCAAAAGGCTGAGATATTTTGATCTTAGCCAAAAGGCTGAGAAAATTTGATCTTAGCCAAAAGGCTGAGATATTTTGATCTTAGCCAAAAGGCTGAGAAAATTTGATCTTAGCCAAAAGGCTGAGAAAATTTGATCTTAGCCAAAAGGCTGAGATATTTTGATCTTAGCCAAAAGGCTGAGAAAATTTGATCTTAGCCAAAAGGCTGAGAAAATTTGATCTTAGCCAAAAGTCGAGTGGCTTTGATCTTAGCCAAAAGGCTGAGAAAATTTGATCTTAGCCAAAAGGCTGAGAAAATTTGATCTTAGCCAAAAGGCTGAGATATTTTGATCTTAGCCAAAAGGCTGAGAAAATTTGATCTTAGCCAAAAGTCGAGTGGCTTTGATCTTAGCCAAAAGGCTGAGAAAATTTGATCTTAGCCAAAAGTCTGAGAAAATTTGATCTTAGCCAAAAGGCTGAGATATTTTGATCTTAGCCAAAAGGCTGAGAAAATTTGATCTTAGCCAAAAGGCTGAGAAAATTTGATCTTAGCCAAAAGGCTGAGATATTTTGATCTTAGCCAAAAGGCTGAGAAAATTTGATCTTAGCCAAAAGGCTGAGAAAATTTGATCTTAGCCAAAAGGCTGAGATATTTTGATCTTAGCCAAAAGGCTGAGAAAATTTGATCTTAGCCAAAAGGCTGAGAAAATTTGATCTTAGCCAAAAGTCGAGTGGCTTTGATCTTAGCCAAAAGGCTGAGAAAATTTGATCTTAGCCAAAAGGCTGAGAAAATTTGATCTTAGCCAAAAGGCTGAGATATTTTGATCTTAGCCAAAAGGCTGAGAAAATTTGATCTTAGCCAAAAGTCGAGTGGCTTTGATCTTAGCCAAAAGGCTGAGAAAATTTGATCTTAGCCAAAAGGCTGAGAAAATTTGATCTTAGCCAAAAGGCTGAGATATTTTGATCTTAGCCAAGAAGGCTGAGAAAATTTGATCTTAGCCAAAAGGCTGAGAAAATTTGATCTTAGCCAAAAGTCGAGTGGCTTTGATCTTAGCCAAAAGGCTGAGAAAATTTGATCTTAGCCAAAAGGCTGAGAAAATTTGATCTTAGCCAAAAGGCTGAGATATTTTGATCTTAGCCAAAAGGCTGAGAAAATTTGATCTTAGCCAAAAGGCTGAGAAAATTTGATCTTAGCCAAAAGTCGAGTGGCTTTGATCTTAGCCAAAAGGCTGAGAAAATTTGATCTTAGCCAAAAGGCTGAGAAAATTTGATCTTAGCCAAAAGGCTGAGATATTTTGATCTTAGCCAAAAGGCTGAGAAAATTTGATCTTAGCCAAAAGGCTGAGAAAATTTGATCTTAGCCAAAAGTCGAGTGGCTTTGATCTTAGCCAAAAGGCTGAGAAAATTTGATCTTAGCCAAAAGGCTGAGAAAATTTGATCTTAGCCAAAAGGCTGAGATATTTTGATCTTAGCCAAAAGGCTGAGAAAATTTAATCTTAGCCAAAAGGCTGAGAAAATTTGATCTTAGCCAAAAGGCTGAGATATTTTGATCTTAGCCAAAAGGCTGAGAAAATTTGATCTTAGCCAAAAGGCTGAGAAAATTTGATCTTAGCCAAAAGTCGAGTGGCTTTGATCTTAGCCAAAAGGCTGAGAAAATTTGATCTTAGCCAAAAGTCGAGTGGCTTTGATCTTAGCCAAAAGGCTGAGAAAATTTGATCTTAGCCAAAAGTCGAGTGGCTTTGATCTTAGCCAAAAGGCTGAGAAAATTTGATCTTAGCCAAAAGGCTGAGAAATTTGATCTTAGCCAAAAGGCTGAGATATTTTGATCTTAGCCAAAAGGCTGAGAAAATTTGATCTTAGCCAAAAGGCTGAGAAAATTTGATCTTAGCCAAAAGGCTGAGATATTTTGATCTTAGCCAAAAGGCTGAGAAAATTTGATCTTAGCCAAAAGGCTGAGAAAATTTGATCTTAGCCAAAAGGCTGAGATATTTTGATCTTAGCCAAAAGGCTAAGAAAATTTGATCTTAGCCAAAAAGCTGAGAAAATTTGATATTAGCCAAAAGGCTGAGATATTTTGATCTTAGCCAAAAGGCTGAGAAAATTTGATCTTAGCCAAAAGGCTGAGAAAATTTGATCTTAGCCAAAAGTCGAGTGGCTTTGATCTTAGCCAAAAGGCTGAGAAAATTTGATCTTAGCCAAAAGGCTGAGAAAATTTGATCTTAGCCAAAAGGCTGAGATATTTTGATCTTAGCCAAAAGGCTGAGAAAATTTGATCTTAGCCAAAAGGCTGAGAAAATTTGATCTTAGCCAAAAGGCTGAGATATTTTGATCTTAGCCAAAAGGCTGAGAAAATTTGATCTTAGCCAAAAGGCTGAGAAAATTTGATCTTAGCCAAAAGGCTGAGATATTTTGATCTTAGCCAAAAGGCTGAGAAAATTTGATCTTAGCCAAAAGTCGAGTGGCTTTGATCTTAGCCAAAAGGCTGAGAAAATTTGATCTTAGCCAAAAGGCTGAGAAAATTTGATCTTAGCCAAAAGGCTGAGATATTTTGATCTTAGCCAAAAGGCTGAGAAAATTTGATCTTAGCCAAAAGGCTGAGAAAATTTGATCTTAGCCAAAAGTCGAGTGGCTTTGATCTTAGCCAAAAGGCTGAGAAAATTTGATCTTAGCCAAAAGGCTGAGAAAATTTGATCTTAGCCAAAAGGCTGAGATATTTTGATCTTAGCCAAAAGGCTGAGAAAATTTGATCTTAGCCAAAAGGCTGAGAAAATTTGATCTTAGCCAAAAGGCTGAGAAAATTTGATCTTAGCCAAAAGTCGAGTGGCTTTGATCTTAGCCAAAAGGCTGAGAAAATTTGATCTTAGCCAAAAGGCTGAGAAAATTTGATCTTAGCCAAAAGGCTGAGATATTTTGATCTTAGCCAAAAGGCTGAGAAAATTTGATCTTAGCCAAAAGGCTGAGAAAATTTGATCTTAGCCAAAAGGCTGAGATATTTTGATCTTAGCCAAAAGGCTGAGAAAATTTGATCTTAGCCAAAAGGCTGAGAAAATTTGATCTTAGCCAAAAGGCTGAGATATTTTGATCTTAGCCAAAAGGCTGAGAAAATTTGATCTTAGCCAAAAGTCGAGTGGCTTTGATCTTAGCCAAAAGGCTGAGAAAATTTGATCTTAGCCAAAAGGCTGAGAAAATTTGATCTTAGCCAAAAGGCTGAGATATTTTGATCTTAGCCAAAAGGCTGAGAAAATTTGATCTTAGCCAAAAGGCTGAGAAAATTTGATCTTAGCCAAAAGTCGAGTGGCTTTGATCTTAGCCAAAAGGATGAGAAAATTTGATCTTAGCCAAAAGGCTGAGAAAATTTGATCTTAGCCAAAAGGCTGAGATATTTTGATCTTAGCCAAAAGGCTGAGAAAATTTGATCTTAGCCAAAAGGCTGAGAAAATTTGATCTTAGCCAAAAGGCTGAGATATTTTGATCTTAGCCAAAAGGCTGAGAAAATTTGATCTTAGCCAAAAGGCTGAGATATTTTGATCTTAGCCAAAAGGCTGAGAAAATTTGATCTTAGCCAAAAGGCTGAGAAAATTTGATCTTAGCCAAAAGGCTGAGATATTTTGATCTTAGCCAAAAGGCTGAGAAAATTTGATCTTAGCCAAAAGGCTGAGAAAATTTGATCTTAGCCAAAAGGCTGAGATATTTTGATCTTAGCCAAAAGGCTGAGAAAATTTGATCTTAGCCAAAAGTCGAGTGGCTTTGATCTTAGCCAAAAGGCTGAGAAAATTTGATCTTAGCCAAAAGGCTGAGAAAATTTGATCTTAGCCAAAAGGCTGAGATATTTTGATCTTAGCCAAAAGGCTGAGAAAATTTGATCTTAGCCAAAAGGCTGAGAAAATTTGATCTTAGCCAAAAGTCGAGTGGCTTTGATCTTAGCCAAAAGGATGAGAAAATTTGATCTTAGCCAAAAGGCTGAGAAAATTTGATCTTAGCCAAAAGGCTGAGATATTTTGATCTTAGCCAAAAGGCTGAGAAAATTTGATCTTAGCCAAAAGGCTGAGAAAATTTGATCTTAGCCAAAAGGCTGAGATATTTTGATCTTAGCCAAAAGGCTGAGAAAATTTGATCTTAGCCAAAAGGCTGAGAAAATTTGATCTTAGCCAAAAGGCTGAGATATTTTGATCTTAGCCAAAAGGCTGAGAAAATTTGATCTTAGCCAAAAGTCGAGTGGCTTTGATCTTAGCCAAAAGGCTGAGAAAATTTGATCTTAGCCAAAAGGCTGAGAAAATTTGATCTTAGCCAAAAGGCTGAGATATTTTGATCTTAGCCAAAAGGCTGAGAAAATTTGATCTTAGCCAAAAGTCGAGTGGCTTTGATCTTAGCCAAAAGGCTGAGAAAATTTGATCTTAGCCAAAAGGCTGAGAAAATTTGATCTTAGCCAAAAGGCTGAGATATTTTGATCTTAGCCAAAAGGCTGAGAAAATTTGATCTTAGCCAAAAGGCTGAGAAAATTTAATCTTAGCCAAAAGTCGAGTGGCTTTGATCTTAGCCAAAAGGCTGAGAAAATTTGATCTTAGCCAAAAGGCTGAGAAAATTTGATCTTAGCCAAAAGGCTGAGATATTTTGATCTTAGCCAAAAGGCTGAGAAAATTTGATCTTAGCCAAAAGGCTGAGAAAATTTGATCTTAGCCAAAAGGCTGAGATATTTTGATCTTAGCCAAAAGGCTGAGAAAATTTGATCTTAGCCAAAAAGCTGAGAAAATTTGATATTAGCCAAAAGGCTGAGATATTTTGATCTTAGCCAAAAGGCTGAGAAAATTTGATCTTAGCCAAAAGGCTGAGAAAATTTGATCTTAGCCAAAAGTCGAGTGGCTTTGATCTTAGCCAAAAGGCTGAGAAAATTTGATCTTAGCCAAAAGGCTGAGAAAATTTGATCTTAGCCAAAAGGCTGAGATATTTTGATCTTAGCCAAAAGGCTGAGAAAATTTGATCTTAGCCAAAAGGCTGAGAAAATTTGATCTTAGCCAAAAGGCTGAGATATTTTGATCTTAGCCAAAAGGCTGAGAAAATTTGATCTTAGCCAAAAGGCTGAGAAAATTTGATCTTAGCCAAAAGGCTGAGATATTTTGATCTTAGCCAAAAGGCTGAGAAAATTTGATCTTAGCCAAAAGTCGAGTGGCTTTGATCTTAGCCAAAAGGCTGAGAAAATTTGATCTTAGCCAAAAGGCTGAGAAAATTTGATCTTAGCCAAAAGGCTGAGATATTTTGATCTTAGCCAAAAGGCTGAGAAAATTTGATCTTAGCCAAAAGGCTGAGAAAATTTGATCTTAGCCAAAAGTCTGAGAAAATTTGATCTTAGCCAAAAGTCGAGTGGCTTTGATCTTAGCCAAAAGGCTGAGAAAATTTGATCTTAGCCAAAAGGCTGAGAAAATTTGATCTTAGCCAAAAGGCTGAGATATTTTGATCTTAGCCAAAAGGCTGAGAAAATTTGATCTTAGCCAAAAGTCGAGTGGCTTTGATCTTAGCCAAAAGGCTGAGAAAATTTGATCTTAGCCAAAAGGCTGAGAAAATTTGATCTTAGCCAAAAGGCTGAGATATTTTGATCTTAGCCAAAAGGCTGAGAAAATTTGATCTTAGCCAAAAGGCTGAGATATTTTGATCTTAGCCAAAAGGCTGAGAAAATTTGATCTTAGCCAAAAGGCTGAGATATTTTGATCTTAGCCAAAAGGCTGAGAAAATTTGATCTTAGCCAAAAGGCTGAGAAAATTTGATCTTAGCCAAAAGGCTGAGATATTTTGATCTTAGCCAAAAGGCTGAGAAAATTTGATCTTAGCCAAAAGTCGAGTGGCTTTGATCTTAGCCAAAAGGCTGAGAAAATTTGATCTTAGCCAAAAGTCTGAGAAAATTTGATCTTAGCCAAAAGGCTGAGATATTTTGATCTTAGCCAAAAGGCTGAGAAAATTTGATCTTAGCCAAAAGGCTGAGAAAATTTGATCTTAGCCAAAAGGCTGAGATATTTTGATCTTAGCCAAAAGGCTGAGAAAATTTGATCTTAGCCAAAAGGCTGAGAACATTTGATCTTAGCCAAAAGGCTGAGATATTTTGATCTTAGCCAAAAGGCTGAGAAAATTTGATCTTAGCCAAAAGGCTGAGAAAATTTGATCTTAGCCAAAAGTCGAGTGGCTTTGATCTTAGCCAAAAGGCTGAGAAAATTTGATCTTAGCCAAAAGGCTGAGAAAATTTGATCTTAGCCAAAAGGCTGAGATATTTTGATCTTAGCCAAAAGGCTGAGAAAATTTGATCTTAGCCAAAAGTCGAGTGGCTTTGATCTTAGCCAAAAGGCTGAGAAAATTTGATCTTAGCCAAAAGTCTGAGAAAATTTGATCTTAGCCAAAAGGCTGAGATATTTTGATCTTAGCCAAAAGGCTGAGAAAATTTGATCTTAGCCAAAAGGCTGAGAAAATTTGATCTTAGCCAAAAGGCTGAGATATTTTGATCTTAGCCAAAAGGCTGAGAAAATTTGATCTTAGCCAAAAGGCTGAGAAAATTTGATCTTAGCCAAAAGGCTGAGATATTTTGATCTTAGCCAAAAGGCTGAGAAAATTTGATCTTAGCCAAAAGGCTGAGAAAATTTGATCTTAGCCAAAAGTCGAGTGGCTTTGATCTTAGCCAAAAGGCTGAGAAAATTTGATCTTAGCCAAAAGGCTGAGAAAATTTGATCTTAGCCAAAAGGCTGAGATATTTTGATCTTAGCCAAAAGGCTGAGAAAATTTGATCTTAGCCAAAAGTCGAGTGGCTTTGATCTTAGCCAAAAGGCTGAGAAAATTTGATCTTAGCCAAAAGGCTGAGAAAATTTGATCTTAGCCAAAAGGCTGAGATATTTTGATCTTAGCCAAAAGGCTGAGAAAATTTGATCTTAGCCAAAAGGCTGAGAAAATTTGATCTTAGCCAAAAGGCTGAAATATTTTGATCTTAGCCAAAAGGCTGAGAAAATTTGATCTTAGCCAAAAGGCTGAGAAAATTTGATCTTAGCCAAAAGGCTGAGATATTTTGATCTTAGCCAAAAGGCTGAGAAAATTTGATCTTAGCCAAAAGGCTGAGAAAATTTGATCTTAGCCAAAAGGCTGAAATATTTTGATCTTAGCCAAAAGGCTGAGAAAATTTGATCTTAGCCAAAAGTCGAGTGGCTTTGATCTTAGCCAAAAGGCTGAGAAAATTTGATCTTAGCCAAAAGGCTGAGAAAATTTGATCTTAGCCAAAAGGCTGAGATATTTTGATCTTAGCCAAAAGGCTGAGAAAATTTGATCTTAGCCAAAAGGCTGAGAAAATTTGATCTTAGCCAAAAGTCGAGTGGCTTTGATTTTAGCCAAAAGGCTGAGAAAATTTGATCTTAGCCAAAAGGCTGAGAAAATTTGATCTTAGCCAAAAGGCTGAGATATTTTGATCTTAGCCAAAAGGCTGAGAAAATTTGATCTTAGCCAAAAGGCTGAGAAAATTTGATCTTAGCCAAAAGGCTGAGATATTTTGATCTTAGCCAAAAGGCTGAGAAAATTTGATCTTAGCCAAAAGGCTGAGAAAATTTGATCTTAGCCAAAAGGCTGAGATATTTTGATCTTAGCCAAAAGGCTGAGAAAATTTGATCTTAGCCAAAAGTCGAGTGGCTTTGATCTTAGCCAAAAGGCTGAGAAAATTTGATCTTAGCCAAAAGGCTGAGAAAATTTGATCTTAGCCAAAAGGCTGAGATATTTTGATCTTAGCCAAAAGGCTGAGAAAATTTGATCTTAGCCAAAAGGCTGAGATATTTTGATCTTAGCCAAAAGGCTGAGAAAATTTGATCTTAGCCAAAAGGCTGAGATATTTTGATCTTAGCCAAAAGGCTGAGAAAATTTGATCTTAGCCAAAAGGCTGAGAAAATTTGATCTTAGCCAAAAGGCTGAGATATTTTGATCTTAGCCAAAAGGCTGAGAAAATTTGATCTTAGCCAAAAGTCGAGTGGCTTTGATCTTAGCCAAAAGGCTGAGAAAATTTGATCTTAGCCAAAAGTCTGAGAAAATTTGATCTTAGCCAAAAGGCTGAGATATTTTGATCTTAGCCAAAAGGCTGAGAAAATTTGATCTTAGCCAAAAGGCTGAGAAAATTTGATCTTAGCCAAAAGGCTGAGATATTTTGATCTTAGCCAAAAGGCTGAGAAAATTTGATCTTAGCCAAAAGGCTGAGAACATTTGATCTTAGCCAAAAGGCTGAGATATTTTGATCTTAGCCAAAAGGCTGAGAAAATTTGATCTTAGCCAAAAGGCTGAGAAAATTTGATCTTAGCCAAAAGTCGAGTGGCTTTGATCTTAGCCAAAAGGCTGAGAAAATTTGATCTTAGCCAAAAGGCTGAGAAAATTTGATCTTAGCCAAAAGGCTGAGATATTTTGATCTTAGCCAAAAGGCTGAGAAAATTTGATCTTAGCCAAAAGTCGAGTGGCTTTGATCTTAGCCAAAAGGCTGAGAAAATTTGATCTTAGCCAAAAGTCTGAGAAAATTTGATCTTAGCCAAAAGGCTGAGATATTTTGATCTTAGCCAAAAGGCTGAGAAAATTTGATCTTAGCCAAAAGGCTGAGAAAATTTGATCTTAGCCAAAAGGCTGAGATATTTTGATCTTAGCCAAAAGGCTGAGAAAATTTGATCTTAGCCAAAAGGCTGAGAAAATTTGATCTTAGCCAAAAGGCTGAGATATTTTGATCTTAGCCAAAAGGCTGATAAAATTTGATCTTAGCCAAAAGGCTGAGAAAATTTGATCTTAGCCAAAAGTCGAGTGGCTTTGATCTTAGCCAAAAGGCTGAGAAAATTTGATCTTAGCCAAAAGGCTGAGAAAATTTGATCTTAGCCAAAAGGCTGAGATATTTTGATCTTAGCCAAAAGGCTGAGAAAATTTGATCTTAGCCAAAAGTCGAGTGGCTTTGATCTTAGCCAAAAGGCTGAGAAAATTTGATCTTAGCCAAAAGGCTGAGAAAATTTGATCTTAGCCAAAAGGCTGAGATATTTTGATCTTAGCCAAGAAGGCTGAGAAAATTTGATCTTAGCCAAAAGGCTGAGAAAATTTGATCTTAGCCAAAAGTCGAGTGGCTTTGATCTTAGCCAAAAGGCTGAGAAAATTTGATCTTAGCCAAAAGGCTGAGAAAATTTGATCTTAGCCAAAAGGCTGAGATATTTTGATCTTAGCCAAAAGGCTGAGAAAATTTGATCTTAGCCAAAAGGCTGAGAAAATTTGATCTTAGCCAAAAGTCGAGTGGCTTTGATCTTAGCCAAAAAAGGCTGAGAAAATTTGATCTTAGCCAAAAGGCTGAGAAAATTTGATCTTAGCCAAAAGTCGAGTGGCTTTGATCTTAGCCAAAAGGCTGAGAAAATTTGATCTTAGCCAAAAGGCTGAGAAAATTTGATCTTAGCCAAAAGGCTGAGATATTTTGATCTTAGCCAAAAGGCTGAGAAAATTTGATCTTAGCCAAAAAGCTGAGAAAATTTGATCTTAGCCAAAAGGCTGAGAAAATTTGATCTTAGCCAAAAGGCTGAGAAAATTTGATCTTAGCCAAAAGGCTGAGATATTTTGATCTTAGCCAAAAGGCTGAGAAAATTTGATCTTAGCCAAAAGGCTGAGAAAATTTGATCTTAGCCAAAAGGCTGAGATATTTTGATCTTAGCCAAAAGGCTGAGAAAATTAGATCTTAGCCAAAAGGCTGAGAAAATTTGATCTTAGCCAAAAGTCGAGTGGCTTTGATCTTAGCCAAAAGGCTGAGAAAATTTAATCTTAGCCAAAAGGCTGAGAAAATTTGATCTTAGCCAAAAGGCTGAGATATTTTGATCTTAGCCAAAAGGCTGAGAAAATTTGATCTTAGCCAAAAGGCTTAGAAAATTTGATCTTAGCCAAAAGTCGAGTGGCTTTGATCTTAGCCAAAAGGCTGAGAAAATTTGATCTTAGCCAAAAGGCTGAGAAAATTTGATCTTAGCCAAAAGGCTGAGATATTTTGATCTTAGCCAAAAGGCTGAGAAAATTTGATCTTAGCCAAAAGGCTGAGAAAATTTGATCTTAGCCAAAAGTCGAGTGGCTTTGATCTTAGCCAAAAGGCTGAGAAAATTTGATCTTAGCCAAAAGGCTGAGAAAATTTGATCTTAGCCAAAAGGCTGAGATATTTTGATCTTAGCCAAAAGGCTGAGAAAATTTGATCTTAGCCAAAAGGCTGAGAAAATTTGATCTTAGCTAAAAGGCTGAGATATTTTGATCTTAGCCAAAAGGCTGAGAAAATTTGATCTTAGCCAAAAGGCTGAGAAAATTTGATCTTAGCCAAAAGGCTGAGATATTTTGATCTTAGCCAAAAGGCTGAGAAAATTTGATCTTAGCCAAAAGTCGAGTGGCTTTGATCTTAGCCAAAAGGCTGAGAAAATTTGATTTTAGCCAAAAGGCAGAGAAAATTTGATCTTAGCCAAAAGTCGAGTGGCTTTGATCTTAGCCAAAAGGCTGAGAAAATTTGATCTTAGCCAAAAGGCTGAGAAAATTTTATCTTAGCCAAAAGGCTGAGATATTTTGATCTTAGCCAAAAGGCTGAGAAAATTTGATCTTAGCCAAAAAGCTGAGAAAATTGATCTTAGCCAAAAGGCTGAGATATTTTGATCTTAGCCAAAAGGCTGAGAAAATTTGATCTTAGCCAAAAGGCTGAGAAAATTTGATCTCAGCCAAAAGTCGAGTGGCTTTGATCTTAGCCAAAAGGCTGAGAAAATTTGATCTTAGCCAAAAGGCTGAGAAAATTTGATCTTAGCCAAAAGGCTGAGATATTTTGATCTTAGCCAAAAGGCTGAGAAAATTTGATCTTAGCCAAAAGGCTGAGAAAATTTGATCTTAGCCAAAAGGCTGAGATATTTTGATCTTAGCCAAAAGGCTGAGAAAATTTGATCTTAGCCAAAAGGCTGAGAAAATTTGATCTTAGCAAAAAGGCTGAGATATTTTGATCTTAGCCAAAAGGCTGAGAAAATTTGATCTTAGCCAAAAGTCGAGTGGCTTTGATCTTAGCCAAAAGGCTGAGAAAATTTGATCTTAGCCAAAAGGCTGAGAAAATTTGATCTTAGCCAAAAGGCTGAGATATTTTGATCTTAGCCAAAAGGCTGAGAAAATTTGATCTTAGCCAAAAGGCTGAGAAAATTTGATCTTAGCCAAAAGTCGAGTGGCTTTGATCTTAGCCAAAAGGCTGAGAAAATTTGATCTTAGCCAAAAAGCTGAGAAAATTTGATCTTAGCCAAAAGGCTGAGAAAATTTGATCTTAGCAAAAAGGCTGAGAAAATTTGATCTTAGCCAAAAGGCTGAGATATTTTGATCTTAGCCAAAAGGCTGAGAAAATTTGATCTTAGCCAAAAGGCTGAGAAAATTTGATCTTAGCCAAAAGGCTGAGATATTTTGATCTTAGCCAAAAGGCTGAGAAAATTAGATCTTAGCCAAAAGGCTGAGAAAATTTGATCTTAGCCAAAAGTCGAGTGGCTTTGATCTTAGCCAAAAGGCTGAGAAAATTTGATCTTAGCCAAAAGTCTGAGAAAATTTGATCTTAGCCAAAAGGCTGAGATATTTTGATCTTAGCCAAAAGGCTGAGAAAATTTGATCTTAGCCAAAAGGCTGAGAAAATTTGATCTTAGCCAAAAGGCTGAGATATTTTGATCTTAGCCAAAAGGCTGAGAAAATTTGATCTTAGCCAAAAGGCTGAGAAAATTTGATCTTAGCCAAAAGGCTGAGATATTTTGATCTTAGCCAAAAGGCTGAGAAAATTTAATCTTAGCCAAAAGGCTGAGAAAATTTGATCTTAGCCAAAAGGCTGAGATATTTTGATCTTAGCCAAAAGGCTGAGAAAATTTGATCTTAGCCAAAAGGCTGAGAAAATTTGATCTTAGCCAAAAGGCTGAGAAAATTTGATCTTAGCCAAAAGTCGAGTGGCTTTGATCTTAGCCAAAAGGCTGAGAAAATTTGATCTTAGCCAAAAGGCTGAGAAAATTTGATCTTAGCCAAAAGGCTGAGATATTTTGATCTTAGCCAAAAGGCTGAGAAAATTTGATCTTAGCCAAAAGGCTGAGAAAATTTGATCTTAGCCAAAAGGCTGAGAAAATTTGATCTTAGCCAAAAGGCTGAGAAAATTTGATCTTAGCTAAAAGGCTGAGATATTTTGATCTTAGCCAAAAGGCTGAGAAAATTTGATCTTAGCCAAAAGGCTGAGAAAATTTGATCTTAGCCAAAAGGCTGAGATATTTTGATCTTAGCCAAAAGGCTGAGAAAATTTGATCTTAGCCAAAAGTCGAGTGGCTTTGATCTTAGCCAAAAGGCTGAGAAAATTTGATCTTAGCCAAAAGGCTGAGAAAATTTGATCTTAGCCAAAAGGCTGAGATATTTTGATCTTAGCCAAAAGGCTGAGAAAATTTGATCTTAGCCAAAAGTCGAGTGGCTTTGATCTTAGCCAAAAGGCTGAGAAAATTTGATCTTAGCCAAAAGGCTGAGAAAATTTGATCTTAGCCAAAAGTCGAGTGGCTTTGATCTTAGCCAAAAGGCTGAGAAAATTTGATCTTAGCCAAAAGGCTGAGAAAATTTGATCTTAGCCAAAAGGCTGAGATATTTTGATCTTAGCCAAAAGGCTGAGAAAATTTGATCTTAGCCAAAAAGCTGAGAAAATTTGATCTTAGCCAAAAGGCTGAGATATTTTGATCTTAGCCAAAAGGCTGAGAAAATTTGATCTTAGCCAAAAGGCTGAGAAAATTTGATCTTAGCCAAAAGTCGAGTGGCTTTGATCTTAGCCAAAAGGCTGAGAAAATTTGATCTTAGCCAAAAGGCTGAGAAAATTTGATCTTAGCCAAAAGGCTGAGATATTTTGATCTTAGCCAAAAGGCTGAGAAAATTTGATCTTAGCCAAAAGGCTGAGAAAATTTGATCTTAGCCAAAAGGCTGAGATATTTTGATCTTAGCCAAAAGGCTGAGAAAATTTGATCTTAGCCAAAAGGCTGAGAAAATTTGATCTTAGCAAAAAGGCTGAGATATTTTGATCTTAGCCAAAAGGCTGAGAAAATTTGATCTTAGCCAAAAGTCGAGTGGCTTTGATCTTAGCCAAAAGGCTGAGAAAATTTGATCTTAGCCAAAAGGCTGAGAAAATTTGATCTTAGCCAAAAGGCTGAGATATTTTGATCTTAGCCAAAAGGCTGAGAAAATTTGATCTTAGCCAAAAGGCTGAGAAAATTTGATCTTAGCCAAAAGTCGAGTGGCTTTGATCTTAGCCAAAAGGCTGAGAAAATTTGATCTTAGCCAAAAGGCTGAGAAAATTTGATCTTAGCCAAAAGGCTGAGATATTTTGATCTTAGCCAAAAGGCTGAGAAAATTTGATCTTAGCCAAAAGGCTGAGAAAATTTGATCTTAGCCAAAAGGCTGAGATATTTTGATCTTAGCCAAAAGGCTGAGAAAATTTGATCTTAGCCAAAAGGCTGAGAAAATTTGATCTTAGCCAAAAGGCTGAGATATTTTGATCTTAGCCAAAAGGCTGAGAAAATTTGATCTTAGCCAAAAGTCGAGTGGCTTTGATCTTAGCCAAAAGGCTGAGAAAATTTGATCTTAGCGAAAAGGCTGAGAAAATTTGATCTTAGCCAAAAGGCTGAGATATTTTGATCTTAGCCAAAAGGCTGAGAAAATTTGATCTTAGCCAAAAGGCTGAGATATTTTGATCTTAACCAAAAGGCTGAGAAAATTTGATCTTAGCCAAATGGCTGAGATATTTTGATCTTAGCCAAAAGGCTGAGAAAATTTGATCTTAGCCAAAAGGCTGAGAAAATTTGATCTTAGCCAAAAGGCTGAGAAAATTTGATCTTAGCCAAAAGGCTGAGAAAATTTGATCTTAGCCAAAAGGCTGAGAAAATTTGATCTTAGCTAAAAGGCTGAGATATTTTGATCTTAGCCAAAAGGCTGAGAAAATTTGATCTTAGCCAAAAGGCTGAGAAAATTTGATCTTAGCCAAAAGGCTGAGATATTTTGATCTTAGCCAAAAGGCTGAGAAAATTTGATCTTAGCCAAAAGTCGAGTGGCTTTGATCTTAGCCAAAAGGCTGAGAAAATTTGATCTTAGCCAAAAGGCTGAGAAAATTTGATCTTAGCCAAAAGGCTGAGATATTTTGATCTTAGCCAAAAGGCTGAGAAAATTTGATCTTAGCCAAAAGTCGAGTGGCTTTGATCTTAGCCAAAAGGCTGAGAAAATTTGATCTTAGCCAAAAGGCTGAGAAAATTTGATCTTAGCCAAAAGTCGAGTGGCTTTGATCTTAGCCAAAAGGCTGAGAAAATTTGATCTTAGCCAAAAGGCTGAGAAAATTTGATCTTAGCCAAAAGGCTGAGATATTTTGATCTTAGCCAAAAGGCTGAGAAAATTTGATCTTAGCCAAAAAGCTGAGAAAATTTGATCTTAGCCAAAAGGCTGAGATATTTTGATCTTAGCCAAAAGGCTGAGAAAATTTGATCTTAGCCAAAAGGCTGAGAAAATTTGATCTTAGCCAAAAGTCGAGTGGCTTTGATCTTAGCCAAAAGGCTGAGAAAATTTGATCTTAGCCAAAAGGCTGAGAAAATTTGATCTTAGCCAAAAGGCTGAGATATTTTGATCTTAGCCAAAAGGCTGAGAAAATTTGATCTTAGCCAAAAGGCTGAGAAAATTTGATCTTAGCCAAAAGGCTGAGATATTTTGATCTTAGCCAAAAGGCTGAGAAAATTTGATCTTAGCCAAAAGGCTGAGAAAATTTGATCTTAGCAAAAAGGCTGAGATATTTTGATCTTAGCCAAAAGGCTGAGAAAATTTGATCTTAGCCAAAAGTCGAGTGGCTTTGATCTTAGCCAAAAGGCTGAGAAAATTTGATCTTAGCCAAAAGGCTGAGAAAATTTGATCTTAGCCAAAAGGCTGAGATATTTTGATCTTAGCCAAAAGGCTGAGAAAATTTGATCTTAGCCAAAAGGCTGAGAAAATTTGATCTTAGCCAAAAGTCGAGTGGCTTTGATCTTAGCCAAAAGGCTGAGAAAATTTGATCTTAGCCAAAAGGCTGAGAAAATTTGATCTTAGCCAAAAGGCTGAGATATTTTGATCTTAGCCAAAAGGCTGAGAAAATTTGATCTTAGCCAAAAGGCTGAGAAAATTTGATCTTAGCCAAAAGGCTGAGATATTTTGATCTTAGCCAAAAGGCTGAGAAAATTTGATCTTAGCCAAAAGGCTGAGAAAATTTGATCTTAGCCAAAAGGCTGAGATATTTTGATCTTAGCCAAAAGGCTGAGAAAATTTGATCTTAGCCAAAAGTCGAGTGGCTTTGATCTTAGCCAAAAGGCTGAGAAAATTTGATCTTAGCGAAAAGGCTGAGAAAATTTGATCTTAGCCAAAAGGCTGAGATATTTTGATCTTAGCCAAAAGGCTGAGAAAATTTGATCTTAGCCAAAAGGCTGAGATATTTTGATCTTAACCAAAAGGCTGAGAAAATTTGATCTTAGCCAAATGGCTGAGATATTTTGATCTTAGCCAAAAGGCTGAGAAAATTTGATCTTAGCCAAAAGGCTGAGAAAATTTGATCTTAGCCAAAAGTCGAGTGGCTTTGATCTTAGCCAAAAGGCTGAGAAAATTTGATCTTAGCCAAAAGGCTGAGAAAATTTGATCTTAGCCAAAAGTCGAGTGGCTTTGATCTTAGCCAAAAGGCTGAGAAAATTTGATCTTAGCCAAAAGGCTGAGAAAATTTGATCTTAGCCAAAAGGCTGAGATATTTTGATCTTAGCCAAAAGGCTGAGAAAATTTGATCTTAGCCAAAAGGCTGAGATATTTTGATCTTAGCCAAAAGGCTGAGAAAATTTGATCTTAGCCAAAAGGCTGAGAAAATTTGATCTTAGCCAAAAGTCGAGTGGCTTTGATCTTAGCCAAAAGGCTGAGAAAATTTGATCTTAGCCAAAAGGCTGAGAAAATTTGATCTTAGCCAAAAGGCTGAGAAAATTTGATCTTAGCCAAAAGGCTGAGATATTTTGATCTTAGCCAAAAGGCTGAGAAAATTTGATCTTAGCCAAAAGGCTGAGAAAATTTGATCTTAGCCAAAAGTCGAGTGGCTTTGATCTTAGCCAAAAGGCTGAGAAAATTTGATCTTAGCCAAAAAGCTGAGAAAATTTGATCTTAGCCAAAAGGCTGAGAAAATTTGATCTTAGCCAAAAGGCTGAGAAAATTTGATCTTAGCCAAAAGGCTGAGATATTTTGATCTTAGCCAAAAGGCTGAGAAAATTTGATCTTAGCCAAAAGGCTGAGAAAATTTGATCTTAGCCAAAAGGCTGAGATATTTTGATCTTAGCCAAAAGGCTGAGAAAATTAGATCTTAGCCAAAAGGCTGAGAAAATTTGATCTTAGCCAAAAGTCGAGTGGCTTTGATCTTAGCCAAAAGGCTGAGAAAATTTGATCTTAGCCAAAAGTCTGAGAAAATTTGATCTTAGCCAAAAGGCTGAGATATTTTGATCTTAGCCAAAAGGCTGAGAAAATTTGATCTTAGCCAAAAGGCTGAGAAAATTTGATCTTAGCCAAAAGGCTGAGATATTTTGATCTTAGCCAAAAGGCTGAGAAAATTTGATCTTAGCCAAAAGGCTGAGAAAATTTGATCTTAGCCAAAAGGCTGAGATATTTTGATCTTAGCCAAAAGGCTGAGAAAATTTAATCTTAGCCAAAAGGCTGAGAAAATTTGATCTTAGCCAAAAGGCTGAGATATTTTGATCTTAGCCAAAAGGCTGAGAAAATTTGATCTTAGCCAAAAGGCTGAGAAAATTTGATCTTAGCCAAAAGGCTGAGAAAATTTGATCTTAGCTAAAAGGCTGAGATATTTTGATCTTAGCCAAAAGGCTGAGAAAATTTGATCTTAGCCAAAAGTCGAGTGGCTTTGATCTTAGCCAAAAGGCTGAGAAAATTTGATCTTAGCCAAAAGGCTGAGAAAATTTGATCTTAGCCAAAAGGCTGAGATATTTTGATCTTAGCCAAAAGGCTGAGAAAATTTGATCTTAGCCAAAAGGCTGAGATATTTTGATCTTAGCCAAAAGGCTGAGAAAATTTGATCTTAGCCAAAAGGCTGAGAAAATTTGATCTTAGCCAAAAGGCTGAAAAAATTTGATCTTAGCCAAAAGTCGAGTGGCTTTGATCTTAGCCAAAAGGCTGAGATATTTTGATCTTAGCCAAAAGGCTGAGAAAATTTGATCTTAGCCAAAAGGCTGAGAAAATTTGATCTTAGCCAAAAGGCTGAGATATTTTGATCTTAGCCAAAAGGCTGAGAAAATTTGATCTTAGCCAAAAGGCTGAGAAAATTTGATCTTAGCCAAAAGGCTGAGATATTTTGATCTTAGCCAAAAGGCTGAGAAAATTTGATCTTAGCCAAAAGTCGAGTGGCTTTGATCTTAGCCAAAAGGCTGAGAAAATTTGATCTTAGCCAAAAGGCTGAGAAAATTTGATCTTAGCCAAAAGGCTGAGATATTTTGATCTTAGCCAAAAGGCTGAGAAAATTTGATCTTAGCCAAAAGTCGAGTGGCTTTGATCTTAGCCAAAAGGCTGAGAAAATTTGATCTTAGCCAAAAGGCTGAGAAAATTTGATCTTAGCCAAAAGGCTGAGATATTTTGATCTTAGCCAAAAGGCTGAGAAAATTTGATCTTAGCCAAAAGGCTGAGAAAATTTGATCTTAGCCAAAAGGCTGAGATATTTTGATCTTAGCCAAAAGTCGAGTGGCTTTGATCTTAGCCAAAAGGCTGAGAAAATTTGATCTTAGCCAAAAGGCTGAGAAAATTTGATCTTAGCCAAAAGTCGAGTGGCTTTGATCTTAGCCAAAAGGCTGAGAAAATTTGATCTTAGCCAAAAGGCTGAGAAAATTTGATCTTAGCCAAAAGGCTGAGATATTTTGATCTTAGCCAAAAGGCTGAGAAAATTTGATCTTAGCCAAAAGGCTGAGAAAATTTGATCTTAGCCAAAAGGCTGAGATATTTTGATCTTAGCCAAAAGGCTGAGAAAATTTGATCTTAGCCAAAAGGCTGAGAAAATTTGATCTTAGCCAAAAGTCGAGTGGCTTTGATCTTAGCCAAAAGGCTGAGAAAATTTGATCTTAGCCAAAAGGCTGAGAAAATTTGATCTTAGCCAAAAGGCTGAGATATTTTGATCTTAGCCAAAAGGCTGAGAAAATTTGATCTTAGCCAAAAGGATGAGAAAATTTGATCTTAGCCAAAAGGCTGAGATATTTTGATCTTAGCCAAAAGGCTGAGAAAATTTGATCTTAGCCAAAAGGCTGAGAAAATTTGATCTTAGCCAAAAGGCTGAGATATTTTGATCTTAGCCAAAAGGCTGAGAAAATTTGATCTTAGCCAAAAGGCTGAGAAAATTTGATCTTAGCCAAAAGTCGAGTGGCTTTGATCTTAGCCAAAAGGCTGAGAAAATTTGATCTTAGCCAAAAGGCTGAGAAAATTTGATCTTAGCCAAAAGGCTGAGATATTTTGATCTTAGCCAAAAGGCTGAGAAAATTTAATCTTAGCCAAAAGGCTGAGAAAATTTGATCTTAGCCAAAAGGCTGAGATATTTTGATCTTAGCCAAAAGGCTGAGAAAATTTGATCTTAGCCAAAAGGCTGAGAAAATTTGATCTTAGCCAAAAGTCGAGTGGCTTTGATCTTAGCCAAAAGGCTGAGAAAATTTGATCTTAGCCAAAAGTCGAGTGGCTTTGATCTTAGCCAAAAGGCTGAGAAAATTTGATCTTAGACAAAATTAGAGTGGCTTTGATCTTAGCCAAAAGGCTGAGAAAATTTGATCTTAGCCAAAAGGCTGAGAAATTTGATCTTAGCCAAAAGGCTGAGATATTTTGATCTTAGCCAAAAGGCTGAGAAAATTTGATCTTAGCCAAAAGGCTGAGAAAATTTGATCTTAGCCAAAAGGCTGAGATATTTTGATCTTAGCCAAAAGGCTGAGAAAATTTGATCTTAGCCAAAAGGCTGAGAAAATTTGATCTTAGCTAAAAGGCTGAGATATTTTGATCTTAGCCAAAAGGCTGAGAAAATTTGATCTTAGCCAAAAGTCGAGTGGCTTTGATCTTAGCCAAAAGGCTGAGAAAATTTGATCTTAGCCAAAAGGCTGAGAAAATTTGATCTTAGCCAAAAGGCTGAGATATTTTGATCTTAGCCAAAAGGCTGAGAAAATTTGATCTTAGCCAAAAAGCTGAGAAAATTTGATCTTAGCCAAAAGGCTGAGATATTTTGATCTTAGCCAAAAGGCTGAGAAAATTTGATCTTAGCCAAAAGGCTGAGAAAATTTGATCTTAGCAAAAAGTCGAGTGGCTTTGATCTTAGCCAAAAGGCTGAGAAAATTTGATCTTAGCCAAAAGGCTGAGAAAATTTGATCTTAGCCAAAAGGCTGAGATATTTTGATCTTAGCCAAAAGGCTGAGAAAATTTGATCTTAGCCAAAAGGCTGAGAAAATTTGATCTTAGCTAAAAGGCTGAGATATTTTGATCTTAGCCAAAAGGCTGAGAAAATTTGATCTTAGCCAAAAGGCTGAGAAAATTTGATCTTAGCCAAAAGGCTGAGATATTTTGATCTTAGCCAAAAGGCTGAGAAAATTTGATCTTAGCCAAAAGTCGAGTGGCTTTGATCTTAGCCAAAAGGCTGAGAAAATTTGATCTTAGCCAAAAGGCTGAGAAAATTTGATCTTAGCCAAAAGGCTGAGATATTTTGATCTTAGCCAAAAGGCTGAGAAAATTTGATCTTAGCCAAAAGGCTGAGAAAATTTGATCTTAGCCAAAAGGCTGAAAAAATTTGATCTTAGCCAAAAGTCGAGTGGCTTTGATCTTAGCCAAAAGGCTGAGATATTTTGATCTTAGCCAAAAGGCTGAGAAAATTTGATCTTAGCCAAAAGGCTGAGAAAATTTGATCTTAGCCAAAAGGCTGAGATATTTTGATCTTAGCCAAAAGGCTGAGAAAATTTGATCTTAGCCAAAAGGCTGAGAAAATTTGATCTTAGCCAAAAGGCTGAGATATTTTGATCTTAGCCAAAAGGCTGAGAAAATTTGATCTTAGCCAAAAGTCGAGTGGCTTTGATCTTAGCCAAAAGGCTGAGAAAATTTGATCTTAGCCAAAAGGCTGAGAAAATTTGATCTTAGCCAAAAGGCTGAGATATTTTGATCTTAGCCAAAAGGCTGAGAAAATTTGATCTTAGCCAAAAGGCTGAGATATTTTGATCTTAGCCAAAAGGCTGAGAAAATTTGATCTTAGCCAAAAGGCTGAGATATTTTGATCTTAGCCAAAAGGCTGAGAAAATTTGATCTTAGCCAAAAGGCTGAGATATTTTGATCTTAGCCAAAAGGCTGAGAAAATTTGATCTTAGCCAAAAGGCTGAGAAAATTTGATCTTAGCCAAAAGGCTGAGATATTTTGATCTTAGCCAAAAGGCTGAGAAAATTTGATCTTAGCCAAAAGGCTGAGAAAATTTGATCTTAGCCAAAAGTCGAGTGGCTTTGATCTTAGCCAAAAGGCTGAGAAAATTTGATCTTAGCCAAAAGGCTGAGAAAATTTGATCTTAGCCAAAAGGCTGAGATATTTTGATCTTAGCCAAAAGGCTGAGAAAATTTGATCTTAGCCAAAAAGCTGAGAAAATTTGATCTTAGCCAAAAGGCTGAGAAAATTTGATCTTAGCCAAAAGGCTGAGAAAATTTGATCTTAGCCAAAAGGCTGAGAAAATTTGATCTTAGCCAAAAGGCTGAGATATTTTGATCTTAGCCAAAAGGCTGAGAAAATTAGATCTTAGCCAAAAGGCTGAGAAAATTTGATCTTAGCCAAAAGTCGAGTGGCTTTGATCTTAGCCAAAAGGCTGAGAAAATTTGATCTTAGCCAAAAGTCTGAGAAAATTTGATCTTAGCCAAAAGGCTGAGAAAATTTGATCTTAGCCAAAAGTCGAGTGGCTTTGATCTTAGCCAAAAGGCTGAGAAAATTTGATCTTAGCCAAAAGGCTGAGAAAATTTGATCTTAGCCAAAAGGCTGAGATATTTTGATCTTAGCCAAAAGGCTGAGAAAATTTGATCTTAGCCAAAAGGCTGAGAAAATTTGATCTTAGCCAAAAGGCTGAGATATTTTGATCTTAGCCAAAAGGCTGAGAAAATTTGATCTTAGCCAAAAGGCTGAGAAAATTTGATCTTAGCCAAAAGGCTGAGATATTTTGATCTTAGCCAAAAGGCTGAGAAAATTTGATCTTAGCCAAAAGTCGAGTGGCTTTGATCTTAGCCAAAAGGCTGAGAAAATTTGATCTTAGCCAAAAGGCTGAGAAAATTTGATCTTAGCCAAAAGGCTGAGATATTTTGATCTTAGCCAAAAGGCTGAGAAAATTTGATCTTAGCCAAAAGGCTGAGAAAATTTGATCTTAGCCAAAAGTCGAGTGGCTTTGATCTTAGCCAAAAGGCTGAGAAAATTTGATCTTAGCCAAAAGGCTGAGAAAATTTGATCTTAGCCAAAAGGCTGAGATATTTTGATCTTAGCCAAAAGGCTGAGAAAATTTGATCTTAGCCAAAAGGCTAAGAAAATTTGATCTTAGCCAAAAGGCTGAGATATTTTGATCTTAGCCAAAAGGCTGAGAAAATTTGATCTTAGCCAAAAGGCTGAGAAAATTTGATCTTAGCCAAAAGTCGAGAAAATTTGATCTTAGCCAAAAGGCTGAGATATTTTGATCTTAGGCTGAGAACATTTGATCTTAGCCAAAAGGCTGAGAAAATTTGATCTTAGCCAAAAGTCGAGTGGCTTTGATCTTAGCCAAAAGGCTGAGAAAATTTGATCTTAGCCAAAAGGCTGAGAATATTTGATCTTAGCCAAAAGGCTGAGATATTTTGATCTTAGCCAAAAGGCTGAGAAAATTTGATCTTAGCCAAAAGGCTGAGAAAATTTGATCTTAGCCAAAAGGCTGAGATATTTTGATCTTAGCCAAAAGGCTGAGAAAATTTGATCTTAGCCAAAAGTCGAGTGGCTTTGATCTTAGCCAAAAGGCTGAGAAAATTTGATCTTAGCCAAAAGGCTGAGAAAATTTGATCTTAGCCAAAAGGCTGAGATATTTTGATCTTAGCCAAAAGGCTGAGAAAATTTGATCTTAGCCAAAAGGCTGAGAAAATTTGATCTTAGCCAAAAGTCGAGTGGCTTTGATCTTAGCCAAAAGGCTGAGAAAATTTGATCTTAGCCAAAAGGCTGAGATATTTTGATCTTAGCCAAAAGGCTGAGAAAATTTGATCTTAGCCAAAAGGCTGAGAAAATTTGATCTTAGCCAAAAGGCTGAGATATTTTGATCTTAGCCAAAAGGCTGAGAAAATTTGATCTTAGCCAAAAGGCTGAGAAAATTTGATCTTAGCCAAAAGTCGAGTGGCTTTGATCTTAGCCAAAAGGCTGAGAAAATTTGATCTTAGCCAAAAGGCTGAGAAAATTTGATCTTAGCCAAAAGGCTGAGAAAATTTGATCTTAGCCAAAAGGCTGAGATATTTTGATCTTAGCCAAAAGGCTGAGAAAATTTGATCTTAGCCAAAAGGCTGAGAAAATTTGATCTTAGCCAAAAGTCGAGTGGCTTTGATCTTAGCCAAAAGGCTGAGAAAATTTGATCTTAGCCAAAAGGCTGAGAAAATTTGATCTTAGCCAAAAGGCTGAGATATTTTGATCTTAGCCAAAAGGCTGAGAAAATTTAATCTTAGCCAAAAGGCTGAGAAAATTTGATCTTAGCCAAAAGGCTGAGATATTTTGATCTTAGCCAAAAGGCTGAGAAAATTTGATCTTAGCCAAAAGGCTGAGAAAATTTGATCTTAGCCAAAAGTCGAGTGGCTTTGATCTTAGCCAAAAGGCTGAGAAAATTTGATCTTAGCCAAAAGTCGAGTGGCTTTGATCTTAGCCAAAAGGCTGAGAAAATTTGATCTTAGCCAAAAGGCTGAGAAAATTTGATCTTAGCCAAAAGGCTGAGATATTTTGATCTTAGCCAAAAGGCTGAGAAAATTTGATCTTAGCCAAAAGGCTGAGAAAATTTGATCTTAGCCAAAAGTCGAGTGGCTTTGATCTTAGCCAAAAGGCTGAGAAAATTTGATCTTAGCCAAAAGGCTGAGAAAATTTGATCTTAGCCAAAAGGCTGAGATATTTTGATCTTAGCCAAAAGGCTGAGAAAATTTGATCTTAGCCAAAAGGCTGAGAAAATTTGATCTTAGCCAAAAGGCTGAGATATTTTGATCTTAGCCAAAAGGCTGAGAAAATTTGATCTTAGCCAAAAGGCTGAGAAAATTTGATCTTAGCCAAAAGGCTGAGATATTTTGATCTTAGCCAAAAGGCTGAGAAAATTTGATCTTAGCCAAAAGTCGAGTGGCTTTAATCTTAGCCAAAAGGCTGAGAAAATTTGATCTTAGCCAAAAGGCTGAGAAAATTTGATCTTAACCAAAAGTCGAGTGGCTTTGATCTTAGCCAAAAGGCTGAGAAAATTTGATCTTAGCCAAAAGGCTGAGAAAATTTGATCTTAGCCAAAAGGCTGAGATATTTTGATCTTAGCCAAAAGGCTGAGAAAATTTGATCTTAGCCAAAAAGCTGAGAAAATTTGATCTTAGCCAAAAGGCTGAGATATTTTGATCTTAGCCAAAAGGCTGAGAAAATTTGATCTTAGCCAAAAGGCTGAGAAAATTTGATCTTAGCCAAAAGTCGAGTGGCTTTGATCTTAGCCAAAAGGCTGAGAAAATTTGATCTTAGCCAAAAGGCTGAGAAAATTTGATCTTAGCCAAAAGGCTGAGATATTTTGATCTTAGCCAAAAGGCTGAGAAAATTTGATCTTAGCCAAAAGGCTGAGAAAATTTGATCTTAGCCAAAAGGCTGAGATATTTTGATCTTAGCCAAAAGGCTGAGAAAATTTGATCTTAGCCAAAAGGCTGAGAAAATTTGATCTTAGCCAAAAGGCTGAGATATTTTGATCTTAGCCAAAAGGCTGAGAAAATTTGATCTTAGCCAAAAGGCTGAGAAAATTTGATCTTAGCCAAAAGGCTGAGATATTTTGATCTTAGCCAAAAGGCTGAGAAAATTTGATCTTAGCCAAAAGGCTGAGAAAATTTGATCTTAGCCAAAAGGCTGAGATATTTTGATCTTAGCCAAAAGGCTGAGAAAATTTGATCTTAGCCAAAAGTCGAGTGGCTTTGATCTTAGCCAAAAGGCTGAGAAAATTTGATCTTAGCCAAAAGGCTGAGAAAATTTGATCTTAGCCAAAAGGCTGAGATATTTTGATCTTAGCCAAAAGGCTGAGAAAATTTGATCTTAGCCAAAAGGCTGAGAAAATTTGATCTTAGCCAAAAGGCTGAGATATTTTGATCTTAGCCAAAAGGCTGAGAAAATTTGATCTTAGCCAAAAGGCTGAGAAAATTTGATCTTAGCCAAAAGGCTGAGATATTTTGATCTTAGCCAAAAGGCTGAGAAAATTTGATCTTAGCCAAAAGTCGAGTGGCTTTGATCTTAGCCAAAAGGCTGAGAAAATTTGATCTTAGCCAAAAGGCTGAGAAAATTTGATCTTAGCCAAAAGGCTGAGATATTTTGATCTTAGCCAAAAGGCTGAGAAAATTTGATCTTAGCCAAAAGGCTGAGAAAATTTGATCTTAGCCAAAAGTCGAGTGGCTTTGATCTTAGCCAAAAGGCTGAGAAAATTTGATCTTAGCCAAAAGGCTGAGAAAATTTGATCTTAGCCAAAAGGCTGAGAAAATTTGATCTTAGCCAAAAGTCGAGTGGCTTTGATCTTAGCCAAAAGGCTGAGATATTTTGATCTTAGCCAAAAGGCTGAGAAAATTTGATCTTAGCCAAAAGGCTGAGAAAATTTGATCTTAGCCAAAAGGCTGAGATATTTTGATCTTAGCCAAAAGGCTGAGAAAATTTGATCTTAGCCAAAAGGCTGAGAAAATTTGATCTTAGCCAAAAGGCTGAGATATTTTGATCTTAGCCAAAAGGCTGAGAAAATTTGATCTTAGCCAAAAGTCGAGTGGCTTTGATCTTAGCCAAAAGGCTGAGAAAATTTGATCTTAGCCAAAAGGCTGAGAAAATTTGATCTTAGCCAAAAGGCTGAGATATTTTGATCTTAGCCAAAAGGCTGAGAAAATTTGATCTTAGCCAAAAGTCGAGTGGCTTTGATCTTAGCCAAAAGGCTGAGAAAATTTGATCTTAGCCAAAAGGCTGAGAAAATTTGATCTTAGCCAAAAGGCTGAGATATTTTGATCTTAGCCAAAAGGCTGAGAAAATTTGATCTTAGCCAAAAGGCTGAGAAAATTTGATCTTAGCCAAAAGGCTGAGAAAATTTGATCTTAGCCAAAAGGCTGAGAAAATTTGATCTTAGCCAAAAGTCGAGTGGCTTTGATCTTAGCCAAAAGGCTGAGAAAATTTGATCTTAGCCAAAAGGCTGAGAAAATTTGATCTTAGCCAAAAGGCTGAGATATTTTGATCTTAGCCAAAAGGCTGAGAAAATTTGATCTTAGCCAAAAGGCTGAGAAAATTTGATCTTAGCCAAAAGGCTGAGATATTTTGATCTTAGCCAAAAGGCTGAGAAAATTTGATCTTAGCCAAAAGGCTGAGAAAATTTGATCTTAGCCAAAAGTCGAGAAAATTTGATCTTAGCCAAAAGGCTGAGATATTTTGATCTTAGGCTGAGAAAATTTGATCTTAGCCAAAAGGCTGAGAAAATTTGATCTTAGCCAAAAGTCGAGTGGCTTTGATCTTAGCCAAAAGGCTGAGAAAATTTGATCTTAGCCAAAAGGCTGAGAAAATTTGATCTTAGCCAAAAGGCTGAGATATTTTGATCTTAGCCAAAAGGCTGAGAAAATTTGATCTTAGCCAAAAGGCTGAGAAAATTTGATCTTAGCCAAAAGGCTGAGATATTTTGATCTTAGCCAAAAGGCTGAGAAAATTTGATCTTAGCCAAAAGTCGAGTGGCTTTGATCTTAGCCAAAAGGCTGAGAAAATTTGATCTTAGCCAAAAGGCTGAGAAAATTTGATCTTAGCCAAAAGGCTGAGATATTTTGATCTTAGCCAAAAGGCTGAGAAAATTTGATCTTAGCCAAAAGGCTGAGAAAATTTGATCTTAGCCAAAAGTCGAGTGGCTTTGATCTTAGCCAAAAGGCTGAGAAAATTTGATCTTAGCCAAAAGGCTGAGAAAATTTGATCTTAGCCAAAAGGCTGAGATATTTTGCTCTTAGCCAAAAGGCTGAGAAAATTTGATCTTAGCCAAAAGGCTGAGAAAATTTGATCTTAGCCAAAAGGCTGAGATATTTTGATCTTAGCCAAAAGGCTGAGAAAATTTGATCTTAGCCAAAAGGCTGAGAAAATTTGATCTTAGCCAAAAGTCGAGTGGCTTTGATCTTAGCCAAAAGGCTGAGAAAATTTGATCTTAGCCAAAAGGCTGAGAAAATTTGATCTTAGCCAAAAGGCTGAGATATTTTGATCTTAGCCAAAAGGCTGAGAAAATTTGATCTTAGCCAAAAGGCTGAGAAAATTTGATCTTAGCCAAAAGGCTGAGATATTTTGATCTTAGCCAAAAGGGAGAGAAAATTTGATCTTAGCCAAAAGGCTGAGAAAATTTGATCTTAGCCAAAAGGCTGAGATATTTTGATCTTAGCCAAAAGTCGAGTGGCTTTGATCTTAGCCAAAAGGCTGAGAAAATTTGATCTTAGCCAAAAGGCTGAGAAAATTTGATCTTAGCCAAAAGGCTGAGATATTTTGATCTTAGCCAAAAGGCTGAGAAAATTTGATCTTAGCCAAAAGGCTGAGATATTTTGATCTTAGCCAAAAGGCTGAGAAAATTTGATCTTAGCCAAAAGGCTGAGAAAATTTGATCTTAGCCAAAAGGCTGAGATATTTTGATCTTAGCCAAAAGGCTGAGAAAATTTGATCTTAGCCAAAAGGCTGAGAAAATTTGATCTTAGCCAAAAGTCGAGTGGCTTTGATCTTAGCCAAAAGGCTGAGAAAATTTGATCTTAGCCAAAAGGCTGAGAAAATTTGATCTTAGCCAAAAGGCTGAGATATTTTGATCTTAGCCAAAAGGCTGAGAAAATTTGATCTTAGCCAAAAGGCTGAGAAAATTTGATCTTAGCCAAAAGGCTGAGATATTTTGATCTTAGCCAAAAGGCTGAGAAAATTTGATCTTAGCCAAAAGGCTGAGAAAATTTGATCTTAGCCAAAAGTCGAGTGGCTTTGATCTTAGCCAAAAGGCTGAGAAAATTTGATCTTAGCCAAAAGGCTGAGAAAATTTGATCTTATTCAAAAGGTTGAGATATTTTGATCTTAGCCAAAAGGCTGAGAAAATTTGATCTTAGCCAAAAGTCGAGTGGCTTTGATCTTAGCCAAAAGGCTGAGAAAATTTGATCTTAGCCAAAAGGCTGAGAAAATTTGATCTTAGCCAAAAGTCGAGTGGCTTTGATCTTAGCCAAAAGGCTGAGAAAATTTGATCTTAGCCAAAAGGCTGAGAAAATTTGATCTTAGCCAAAAGGCTGAGATATTTTGATCTTAGCCAAAAGGCTGAGAAAATTTGATCTTAGCCAAAAGGCTGAGAAAATTTGATCTTAGCCAAAAGGCTGAGATATTTTGATCTTAGCCAAAAGGCTGAGAAAATTTGATCTTAGCCAAAAGGATGAGAAAATTTGATCTTAGCCAAAAGGCTGAGATATTTTGATCTTAGCCAAAAGGCTGAGAAAATTTGATCTTAGCCAAAAGGCTGAGAAAATTTGATCTTAGCCAAAAGGCTGAGATATTTTGATCTTAGCCAAAAGGCTGAGAAAATTTGATCTTAGCCAAAAGGCTGAGAAAATTTGATCTTAGCCAAAAGTCGAGTGGCTTTGATCTTAGCCAAAAGGCTGAGAAAATTTGATCTTAGCCAAAAGGCTGAGAAAATTTGATCTTAGCCAAAAGGCTGAGATATTTTGATCTTAGCCAAAAGGCTGAGAAAATTTAATCTTAGCCAAAAGGCTGAGAAAATTTGATCTTAGCCAAAAGGCTGAGATATTTTGATCTTAGCCAAAAGGCTGAGAAAATTTGATCTTAGCCAAAAGGCTGAGAAAATTTGATCTTAGCCAAAAGTCGAGTGGCTTTGATCTTAGCCAAAAGGCTGAGAAAATTTGATCTTAGCCAAAAGTCGAGTGGCTTTGATCTTAGCCAAAAGGCTGAGAAAATTTGATCTTAGCCAAAAGGCTGAGAAAATTTGATCTTAGCCAAAAGGCTGAGATATTTTGATCTTAGCCAAAAGGCTGAGAAAATTTGATCTTAGCCAAAAAGCTGAGAAAATTTGATCTTAGCCAAAAGGCTGAGATATTTTGATCTTAGCCAAAAGGCTGAGAAAATTTGATCTTAGCCAAAAGGCTGAGAAAATTTGATCTTAGCCAAAAGTCGAGTGGCTTTGATCTTAGCCAAAAGGCTGAGAAAATTTGATCTTAGCAAAAAGGCTGAGAAAATTTGATCTTAGCCAAAAGGCTGAGATATTTTGATCTTAGCCAAAAGGCTGAGAAAATTTGATCTTAGCCAAAAGGCTGAGAAAATTTGATCTTAGCAAAAAGGCTGAGAAAATTTGATCTTAGCCAAAAGGCTGAGATATTTTGATCTTAGCCAAAAGGCTGAGAAAATTTGATCTTAGCCAAATGTCGAGTGGCTTTGATCTTAGCCAAAAGGCTGAGAAAATTTGATCTTAGCCAAAAGGCTGAGAAAATTTGATCTTAGCCAAAAGGCTGAGAAAATTTGATCTTAGCCAAAAGGCTGAAAAAATTTGATCTTAGCCAAAAGTCGAGTGGCTTTGATCTTAGCCAAAAGGCTGAGATATTTTGATCTTAGCCAAAAGGCTGAAAAAATTTGATCTTAGCCAAAAGGCTGAGAAAATTTGATCTTAGCCAAAAGGCTGAGATATTTTGATCTTAGCCAAAAGGCTGAGAAAATTTGATCTTAGCCAAAAGGCTGAGAAAATTTGATCTTAGCCAAAAGGCTGAGATATTTTGATCTTAGCCAAAAGGCTGAGAAAATTTGATCTTAGCCAAAAGTCGAGTGGCTTTGATCTTAGCCAAAAGGCTGAGAAAATTTGATCTTAGCCAAAAGGCTGAGAAAATTTGATCTTAGCCAAAAGGCTGAGATATTTTGATCTTAGCCAAAAGGCTGAGAAAATTTGATCTTAGCCAAAAGGCTGAGATATTTTGATCTTAGCCAAAAGGCTGAGAAAATTTGATCTTAGCCAAAAGGCTGAGATATTTTGATCTTAGCCAAAAGGCTGAGAAAATTTGATCTTAGCCAAAAGGCTGAGATATTTTGATCTTAGCCAAAAGGCTGAGAAAATTTGATCTTAGCCAAAAGGCTGAGAAAATTTGATCTTAGCCAAAAGGCTGAGATATTTTGATCTTAGCCAAAAGGCTGAGAAAATTTGATCTTAGCCAAAAGGCTGAGAAAATTTGATCTTAGCCAAAAGTCGAGTGGCTTTGATCTTAGCCAAAAGGCTGAGAAAATTTGATCTTAGCCAAAAGGCTGAGAAAATTTGATCTTAGCCAAAAGGCTGAGATATTTTGATCTTAGCCAAAAGGCTGAGAAAATTTGATCTTAGCCAAAAAGCTGAGAAAATTTGATCTTAGCCAAAAGGCTGAGAAAATTTGATCTTAGCCAAAAGGCTGAGAAAATTTGATCTTAGCCAAAAGGCTGAGATATTTTGATCTTAGCCAAAAGGCTGAGAAAATTTGATCTTAGCCAAAAGGCTGAGAAAATTTGATCTTAGCCAAAAGGCTGAGATATTTTGATCTTAGCCAAAAGGCTGAGAAAATTAGATCTTAGCCAAAAGGCTGAGAAAATTTGATCTTAGCCAAAAGTCGAGTGGCTTTGATCTTAGCCAAAAGGCTGAGAAAATTTGATCTTAGCCAAAAGTCTGAGAAAATTTGATCTTAGCCAAAAGGCTGAGAAAATTTGATCTTAGCTAAAAGGCTGAGATATTTTGATCTTAGCCAAAAGGCTGAGAAAATTTGATCTTAGCCAAAAGTCGAGTGGCTTTGATCTTAGCCAAAAGGCTGAGAAAATTTGATCTTAGCCAAAAGGCTGAGAAAATTTGATCTTAGCCAAAAGGCTGAGATATTTTGATCTTAGCCAAAAGGCTGAGAAAATTTAATCTTAACCAAAAGGCTGAGAAAATTTGATCTTAGCCAAAAGGCTGAGATATTTTGATCTTAGCCAAAAGGCTGAGAAAATTTGATCTTAGCCAAAAGGCTGAGAAAATTTGATCTTAGCCAAAAGTCGAGTGGCTTTGATCTTAGCCAAAAGGCTGAGAAAATTTGATCTTAGCCAAAAGGCTGAGAAAATTTGATCTTAGCCAAAATTCGAGTGGCTTTGATCTTAGCCAAAAGGCTGAGAAAATTTGATCTTAGCCAAAAGGCTGAGAAATTTGATCTTAGCCAAAAGGCTGAGATATTTTGATCTTAGCCAAAAGGCTGAGAAAATTTGATCTTAGCCAAAAGGCTGAGAAAATTTGATCTTAGCCAAAAGGCTGAGATATTTTGATCTTAGCCAAAAGGCTGAGAAAATTTGATCTTAGCCAAAAGGCTGAGAAAATTTGATCTTAGCTAAAAGGCTGAGATATTTTGATCTTAGCCAAAAGGCTGAGAAAATTTGATCTTAGCCAAAAGTCGAGTGGCTTTGATCTTAGCCAAAAGGCTGAGAAAATTTGATCTTAGCCAAAAGGCTGAGAAAATTTGATCTTAGCCAAAAGGCTGAGATATTTTGATCTTAGCCAAAAGGCTGAGAAAATTTGATCTTAGCCAAAAAGCTGAGAAAATTTGATCTTAGCCAAAAGGCTGAGATATTTTGATCTTAGCCAAAAGGCTGAGAAAATTTGATCTTAGCCAAAAGGCTGAGAAAATTTGATCTTAGCCAAAAGTCGAGTGGCTTTGATCTTAGCCAAAAGGCTGAGAAAATTTGATCTTAGCCAAAAGGCTGAGAAAATTTGATCTTAGCCAAAAGGCTGAGATATTTTGATCTTAGCCAAAAGGCTGAGAAAATTTGATCTTAGCCAAAAGGCTGAGAAAATTTGATCTTAGCTAAAAGGCTGAGATATTTTGATCTTAGCCAAAAGGCTGAGAAAATTTGATCTTAGCCAAAAGGCTGAGAAAATTTGATCTTAGCCAAAAGGCTGAGATATTTTGATCTTAGCCAAAAGGCTGAGAAAATTTGATCTTAGCCAAATGTCGAGTGGCTTTGATCTTAGCCAAAAGGCTGAGAAAATTTGATCTTAGCCAAAAGGCTGAGAAAATTTGATCTTAGCCAAAAGGCTGAGATATTTTGATCTTAGCCAAAAGGCTGAGAAAATTTGATCTTAGCCAAAAGGCTGAGAAAATTTGATCTTAGCCAAAAGGCTGAAAAAATTTGATCTTAGCCAAAAGTCGAGTGGCTTTGATCTTAGCCAAAAGGCTGAGATATTTTGATCTTAGCCAAAAGGCTGAGAAAATTTGATCTTAGCCAAAAGGCTGAGAAAATTTGATCTTAGCCAAAAGGCTGAGATATTTTGATCTTAGCCAAAAGGCTGAGAAAATTTGATCTTAGCCAAAAGGCTGAGAAAATTTGATCTTAGCCAAAAGGCTGAGATATTTTGATCTTAGCCAAAAGGATGAGAAAATTTGATCTTAGCCAAAAGTCGAGTGGCTTTGATCTTAGCCAAAAGGCTGAGAAAATTTGATCTTAGCCAAAAGGCTGAGAAAATTTGATCTTAGCCAAAAGGCTGAGATATTTTGATCTTAGCCAAAAGGCTGAGAAAATTTGATCTTAGCCAAAAGGCTGAGATATTTTGATCTTAGCCAAAAGGCTGAGAAAATTTGATCTTAGCCAAAAGGCTGAGAAAATTTGATCTTAGCCAAAAGGCTGAGATATTTTGATCTTAGCCAAAAGGCTGAGAAAATTTGATCTTAGCCAAAAGGCTGAGATATTTTGATCTTAGCCAAAAGGCTGAGAAAATTTGATCTTAGCCAAAAGGCTGAGAAAATTTGATCTTAGCCAAAAGGCTGAGATATTTTGATCTTAGCCAAAAGGCTGAGAAAATTTGATCTTAGCCAAAAGGCTGAGAAAATTTGATCTTAGCCAAAAGTCGAGTGGCTTTGATCTTAGCCAAAAGGCTGAGAAAATTTGATCTTAGCCAAAAGGCTGAGAAAATTTGATCTTAGCCAAAAGGCTGAGATATTTTGATCTTAGCCAAAAGGCTGAGAAAATTTGATCTTAGCCAAAAAGCTGAGAAAATTTGATCTTAGCCAAAAGGCTGAGAAAATTTGATCTTAGCCAAAAGGCTGAGAAAATTTGATCTTAGCCAAAAGGCTGAGATATTTTGATCTTAGCCAAAAGGCTGAGAAAATTTGATCTTAGCCAAAAGGCTGAGAAAATTTGATCTTAGCCAAAAGGCTGAGATATTTTGATCTTAGCCAAAAGGCTGAGAAAATTAGATCTTAGCCAAAAGGCTGAGAAAATTTGATCTTAGCCAAAAGTCGAGTGGCTTTGATCTTAGCCAAAAGGCTGAGAAAATTTGATCTTAGCCAAAAGTCTGAGAAAATTTGATCTTAGCCAAAAGGCTGAGATATTTTGATCTTAGCCAAAAGGCTGAGAAAATTTGATCTTAGCCAAAAGGCTGAGAAAATTTGATCTTAGCCAAAAGTCGAGTGGCTTTGATCGTAGCCAAAAGGCTGAGAAAATTTGATCTTAGCCAAAAGGCTGAGAAAATTTGATCTTAGCCAAAAGGCTGAGATATTTTGATCTTAGCCAAAAGGCTGAGAAAATTTAATCTTAGCCAAAAGGCTGAGAAAATTTGATCTTAGCCAAAAGGCTGAGATATTTTGATCTTAGCCAAAAGGCTGAGAAAATTTGATCTTAGCCAAAAGGCTGAGAAAATTTGATCTTAGCCAAAAGTCGAGTGGCTTTGATCTTAGCAAAAAGGCTGAGAAAATTTGATCTTAGCCAAAAGTCGAGTGGCTTTGATCTTAGCCAAAAGGCTGAGAAAATTTGATCTTAGCCAAAAGGCTGAGAAAATTTGATCTTAGCCAAAAGGCTGAGATATTTTGATCTTAGCCAAAAGGCTGAGAAAATTTGATCTTAGCCAAAAGGCTGAGAAAATTTGATCTTAGCCAAAAGTCGAGTGGCTTTGATCTTAGCCAAAAGGCTGAGAAAATTTGATCTTAGCCAAAAGGCTGAGAAAATTTGATCTTAGCCAAAAGGCTGAGATATTTTGATCTTAGCCAAAAAGCTGAGAAAATTTGATCTTAGCCAAAAGGCTGAGAAAATTTGATCTTAGCCAAAAGGCTGAGATATTTTGATCTTAGCCAAAAGGCTGAGAAAATTTGATCTTAGCCAAAAGGCTGAGAAAATTTGATCTTAGCCAAAAGGCTGAGATATTTTGATCTTAGCCAAAAGGCTGAGAAAATTTGATCTTAGCCAAAAGTCGAGTGGCTTTGATCTTAGCCAAAAGGCTGAGAAAATTTGATCTTAGCCAAAAGGCTGAGATATTTTGATCTTAGCCAAAAGGCTGAGAAAATTTGATCTTAGCCAAAAGTCGAGTGGCTTTGATCTTAGCCAAAAGGCTGAGAAAATTTGATCTTAGCCAAAAGGCTGAGAAAATTTGATCTTAGCCAAAAGTCGAGTGGCTTTGATCTTAGCCAAAAGGCTGAGAAAATTTGATCTTAGCCAAAAGGCTGAGAAAATTTGATCTTAGCCAAAAGGCTGAGATATTTTGATCTTAGCCAAAAGGCTGAGAAAATTTGATCTTAGCCAAAAAGCTGAGAAAATTTGATCTTAGCCAAAAGGCTGAGATATTTTGATCTTAGCCAAAAGGCTGAGAAAATTTGATCTTAGCCAAAAGGCTGAGAAAATTTGATCTTAGCCAAAAGTCGAGTGGCTTTGATCTTAGCCAAAAGGCTGAGAAAATTTGATCTTAGCCAAAAGGCTGAGAAAATTTGATCTTAGCCAAAAGGCTGAGATATTTTGATCTTAGCCAAAAGGCTGAGAAAATTTGATCTTAGCCAAAAGGCTGAGAAAATTTGATCTTAGCCAAAAGGCTGAGATATTTTGATCTTAGCCAAAAGGCTGAGAAAATTTGATCTTAGCCAAAAGGCTGAGAAAATTTGATCTTAGCCAAAAGGCTGAGATATTTTGATCTTAGCCAAAAGGCTGAGAAAATGTGATCTTAGCCAAAAGTCGAGTGGCTTTGATCTTAGCCAAAAGGCTGAGAAAATTTGATCTTAGCCAAAAGGCTGAGAAAATTTGATCTTAGCCAAAAGGCTGAGATATTTTGATCTTAGCCAAAAGGCTGAGAAAATTTGATCTTAGCCAAAAGGCTGAGAAAATTTGATCTTAGCCAAAAGTCGAGTGGCTTTGATCTTAGCCAAAAGGCTGAGAAAATTTGATCTTAGCCAAAAGGCTGAGAAAATTTGATCTTAGCCAAAAGGCTGAGATATTTTGATCTTAGCCAAAAGGCTGAGAAAATTTGATCTTAGCCAAAAGGCTGAGAAAATTTGATCTTAGCCAAAAGGCTGAGATATTTTGATCTTAGCCAAAAGGCTGAGAAAATTTGAACTTAGCCAAAAGGCTGAGAAAATTTGATCTTAGCCAAAAGGCTGAGATATTTTGATCTTAGCCAAAAGGCTGAGAAAATTTGATCTTAGCCAAAAGTCGAGTGGCTTTGATCTTAGCCAAAAGGCTGAGAAAATTTGATCTTAGCCAAAAGGCTGAGAAAATTTGATCTTAGCCAAAAGGCTGAGATATTTTGATCTTAGCCAAAAGGCTGAGAAAATTTGATCTTAGCCAAAAGGCTGAGATATTTTGATCTTAGCCAAAAGGCTGAGAAAATTTGATCTTAGCCAAAAGGCTGAGATATTTTGATCTTAGCCAAAAGGCTGAGAAAATTTGATCTTAGCCAAAAGGCTGAGAAAATTTGATCTTAGCCAAAAGGCTGAGAAAATTTGATCTTAGCCAAAAGGCTAAGAAAATTTGATCTTAGCCAAAAGGCTGAGATATTTTGATCTTAGCCAAAAGGCTGAGAAAATTTGATCTTAGCCAAAAGGCTGAGAAAATTTGATCTTAGCCAAAAGTCGAGTGGCTTTGATCTTAGCCAAAAGGCTGAGAAAATTTGATCTTAGCCAAAAGGCTGAGAAAATTTGATCTTAGCCAAAAGGCTGAGATATTTTGATCTTAGCCAAAAGGCTGAGAAAATTTAATCTTAGCCAAAAGGCTGAGAAAATTTGATCTTAGCCAAAAGGCTGAGATATTTTGATCTTAGCCAAAAGGCTGAGAAAATTTGATCTTAGCCAAAAGGCTGAGAAAATTTGATCTTAGCCAAAAGTCGAGTGGCTTTGATCTTAGCCAAAAGGTTGAGAAAATTTGATCTTAGCCAAAAGTCGAGTGGCTTTGATCTTAGCCAAAAGGCTGAGAAAATTTGATCTTAGCCAAAAGGCTGAGAAAATTTGATCTTAGCCAAAAGGCTGAGATATTTTGATCTTAGCCAAAAGGCTGAGAAAATTTGATCTTAGCCAAAAGGCTGAGAAAATTTGATCTTAGCCAAAAGTCGAGTGGCTTTGATCTTAGCCAAAAGGCTGAGAAAATTTGATCTTAGCCAAAAGGCTGAGAAAATTTGATCTTAGCCAAAAGGCTGAGATATTTTGATCTTAGCCAAAAGGCTGAGAAAATTTGATCTTAGCCAAAAGGCTGAGAAAATTTGATCTTAGCCAAAAGGCTGAGATATTTTGATATTAGCCAAAAGGCTGAGAAAATTTGATCTTAGCCAAAAGGCTGAGAAAATTTGATCTTAGCCAAAAGGCTGAGATATTTTGAGCTTAGCCAAAAGGCTGAGAAAATTTGATCTTAGCCAAAAGGCTGAGAAAATTTGATCTTAGCCAAAAGGCTGAGATATTTTGATCTTAGCCAAAAGGCTGAGAAAATTTGATCTTAGCCAAAAGGCTGAGAAAATTTGATCTTAGCCAAAAGTCGAGTGGCTTTGATCTTAGCCAAAAGGCTGAGAAAATTTGATCTTAGCCAAAAGGCTGAGAAAATTTGATCTTAGCCAAAAGGCTGAGATATTTTGATCTTAGCCAAAAGGCTGAGAAAATTTGATCTTAGCCAAAAGGCTGAGATATTTTGATCTTAGCCAAAAGGCTGAGAAAATTTGATCTTAGCCAAAAGGCTGAGATATTTTGATCTTAGCCAAAAGGCTGAGAAAATTTGATCTTAGCCAAAAGGCTGAGAAAATTTGATCTTAGCCAAAAGGCTGAGAAAATTTGATCTTAGCCAAAAGGCTAAGAAAATTTGATCTTAGCCAAAAGGCTGAGATATTTTGATCTTAGCCAAAAGGCTGAGAAAATTTGATCTTAGCCAAAAGGCTGAGAAAATTTGATCTTAGCCAAAAGTCGAGTGGCTTTGATCTTAGCCAAAAGGCTGAGAAAATTTGATCTTAGCCAAAAGGCTGAGAAAATTTGATCTTAGCCAAAAGGCTGAGATATTTTGATCTTAGCCAAAAGGCTGAGAAAATTTAATCTTAGCCAAAAGGCTGAGAAAATTTGATCTTAGCCAAAAGGCTGAGATATTTTGATCTTAGCCAAAAGGCTGAGAAAATTTGATCTTAGCCAAAAGGCTGAGAAAATTTGATCTTAGCCAAAAGTCGAGTGGCTTTGATCTTAGCCAAAAGGTTGAGAAAATTTGATCTTAGCCAAAAGTCGAGTGGCTTTGATCTTAGCCAAAAGGCTGAGAAAATTTGATCTTAGCCAAAAGGCTGAGAAAATTTGATCTTAGCCAAAAGGCTGAGATATTTTGATCTTAGCCAAAAGGCTGAGAAAATTTGATCTTAGCCAAAAGGCTGAGAAAATTTGATCTTAGCCAAAAGTCGAGTGGCTTTGATCTTAGCCAAAAGGCTGAGAAAATTTGATCTTAGCCAAAAGGCTGAGAAAATTTGATCTTAGCCAAAAGGCTGAGATATTTTGATCTTAGCCAAAAGGCTGAGAAAATTTGATCTTAGCCAAAAGGCTGAGAAAATTTGATCTTAGCCAAAAGGCTGAGATATTTTGATATTAGCCAAAAGGCTGAGAAAATTTGATCTTAGCCAAAAGGCTGAGAAAATTTGATCTTAGCCAAAAGGCTGAGATATTTTGAGCTTAGCCAAAAGGCTGAGAAAATTTGATCTTAGCCAAAAGGCTGAGAAAATTTGATCTTAGCCAAAAGGCTGAGATATTTTGATCTTAGCCAAAAGGCTGAGAAAATTTGATCTTAGCCAAAAGGCTGAGAAAATTTGATCTTAGCCAAAAGTCGAGTGGCTTTGATCTTAGCCAAAAGGCTGAGAAAATTTGATCTTAGCCAAAAGTCGAGTGGCTTTGATCTTAGCCAAAAGGCTGAGAAAATTTGATCTTAGCCAAAAGGCTGAGAAAATTTGATCTTAGCCAAAAGGCTGAGATATTTTGATCTTAGCCAAAAGGCTGAGATATTTTGATCTTAGCCAAAAGTCTGAGAAAATTTGATCTTAGCCAAAAGGCTGAGAAAATTTGATCTTAGCCAAAAGGCTGAGATATTTTGATCTTAGCCAAAAGGCTGAGAAAATTTGATCTTAGCCAAAAGGCTGAGAAAATTTGATCTTAGCCAAAAGTCGAGTGGCTTTGATCTTAGCCAAAAGGCTGAGAAAATTTGATCTTAGCCAAAAGGCTGAGAAAATTTGATCTTAGCCAAAAGACTGAGATATTTTGATCTTAGCCAAAAGGCTGAGAAAATTTGATCTTAGCCAAAAGGCTGAGAAAATTTGATCTTAGCCAAAAGGCTGAGATATTTTGATCTTAGCCAAAAGGCTGAGAAAATTTGATCTTAGCCAAAAGGCTGAGAAAATTTGATCTTAGCCAAAAGTCGAGTGGCTTTGATCTTAGCCAAAAGGCTGAGAAAATTTGATCTTAGCCAAAAGTCGAGTGGCTTTGATCTTAGCCAAAAGGCTGAGAAAATTTGATCTTAGCCAAAAGTCGAGTGGCTTTGATCTTATCCAAAAGGCTGAGAAAATTTGATCTTAGCCAAAAGGCTGAGAAAATTTGATCTTAGCCAAAAGGCTGAGATATTTTGATCTTAGCCAAAAGGCTGAGAAAATTTGATCTTAGCCAAAAGGCTGAGAAAATTTGATCTTAGCCAAAAGTCGAGTGGCTTTGATCTTAGCCAAAAGGCTGAGAAAATTTGATCTTAGCCAAAAGTCGAGTGGCTTTGATCTTAGCCAAAAGGCTGAGAAAATTTGATCTTAGCCAAAAGTCGAGTGGCTTTGATCTTAGCCAAAAGGCTGAGAAAATTTGATCTTAGCCAAAAGGCTGAGATATTTTGATCTTAGCCAAAAGGCTGAGAAAATTTGATCTTAGCCAAAAGGCTGAGAAAATTTGATCTTAGCCAAAAGGCTGAGATATTTTGATCTTAGCCAAAAGGCTGAGAAAATTTTATCTTAGCCAAAAGTCGAGTGGCTTTGATCTTAGCCAAAAGGCTGAGAAAATTTGATCTTAGCCAAAAGGCTGAGAAAATTTGATCTTAGCCAAAAGGCTGAGATATTTTGATCTTAGCCAAAAGGCTGAGAAAATTTGATCTTAGCCAAAAGTCGAGTGGCTTTGATCTTAGCCAAAAGGCTGAGAAAATTTGATCTTAGCCAAAAGGCTGAGAAAATTTGATCTTAGCCAAAAGGCTGAGAAAATTTGATCTTAGCCAAAAGGCTGAGATATTTTGATCTTAGCCAAAAGGCTGAGAAAATTTGATCTTAGCCAAAAGGCTGAGAAAATTTGATCTTAGCCAAAAGGCTGAGATATTTTGATCTTAGCCAAAAGGCTGAGAAAATTTGATCTTAGCCAAAAGGCTGAGAAAATTTGATCTTAGCCAAAAGGCTGAGATATTTTGATCTTAGCCAAAAGGCTGAGAAAATTTGATCTTAGCCAAAAGTCGAGTGGCTTTGATCTTAGCCAAAAGGCTGAGAAAATTTGATCTTAGCCAAAAGGCTGAGAAAATTTGATCTTAGCCAAAAGGCTGAGATATTTTGATCTTAGCCAAAAGGCTGAGAAAATATGATCTTAGCCAAAAGGCTGAGAAAATTTGATCTTAGCCAAAAGTCGAGTGGCTTTGATCTTAGCCAAAAGGCTGAGAAAATTTGATCTTAGCCAAAAGGCTGAGAAAATTTGATCTTAGCCAAAAGGCTGAGATATTTTGATCTTAGCCAAAAGGCTGAGAAAATTTGATCTTAGCCAAAAGGCTGAGAAAATTTGATCTTAGCCAAAAGGCTGAGATATTTTGATCTTAGCCAAAAGGCTGAGAAAATTTGATCTTAGCCAAAAGGCTGAGAAAATTTGATCTTAGCCAAAAGGCTGAGAAAATTTGATCTTAGCCAAAAGGCTGAGATATTTTGATCTTAGCCAAAAGGCTGAGAAAATTTGATCTTAGCCAAAAGGCTGAGAAAATTTGATCTTAGCCAAAAGTCGAGTGGCTTTGATCTTAGCCAAAAGGCTGAGAAAATTTGATCTTAGCCAAAAGGCTGAGAAAATTTGATCTTAGCCAAAAGGCTGAGATATTTTGATCTTAGCCAAAAAGCTGAGAAAATTTGATCTTAGCCAAAAGGCTGAGAAAATTAGATCTTAGCCAAAAGGCTGAGATATTTTGATCTTAGCCAAAAGGCTGAGAAAATTTGATCTTAGCCAAAAGGCTGAGAAAATTTGATCTTAGCCAAAAGGCTGAGATATTTTGATCTTAGCCAAAAGGCTGAGAAAATTTGATCTTAGCCAAAAGTCGAGTGGCTTTGATCTTAGCCAAAAGGCTGAGAAAATTTGATCTTAGCCAAAAGGCTGAGAAAATTTGATCTTAGCCAAAAGGCTGAGATATTTTGATCTTAGCCAAAAGGCTGAGAAAATTTGATCTTAGCCAAAAGTCGAGTGGCTTTGATCTTAGCCAAAAGGCTGAGAAAATTTGATCTTAGCCAAAAGGCTGAGAAAATTTGATCTTAGCCAAAAGGCTGAGAAAATTTGATCTTAGCCAAAAGGCTGAGATATTTTGATCTTAGCCAAAAGGCTGAGAAAATTTGATCTTAGCCAAAAAGCTGAGAAAATTTGATCTTAGCCAAAAGGCTGAGATATTTTGATCTTAGCCAAAAGGCTGAGAAAATTTGATCTTAGCCAAAAGGCTGAGAAAATTTGATCTTAGCCAAAAGTCGAGTGGCTTTGATCTTAGCCAAAAGGCTGAGAAAATTTGATCTTAGCCAAAAGGCTGAGAAAATTTGATCTTAGCCAAAAGGCTGAGATATTTTGATCTTAGCCAAAAGGCTGAGAAAATTTGATCTTAGCCAAAAGGCTGAGAAAATTTGATCTTAGCCAAAAGGCTGAGAAAATTTGATCTTAGCCAAAAGGCTGAGATATTTTGATCTTAGCCAAAAGGCTGAGAAAATTTGATCTTAGCCAAAAGGCTGAGAAAATTTGATCTTAGCCAAAAGTCGAGTGGCTTTGATCTTAGCCAAAAGGCTGAGAAAATTTGATCTTAGCCAAAAGGCTGAGAAAATTTGATCTTAGCCAAAAGGCTGAGATATTTTGATCTTAGCCAAAAGGCTGAGAAAATTTGATCTTAGCCAAAAGGCTGAGAAAATTTGATCTTAGCCAAAAGGCTGAGATATTTTGATCTTAGCCAAAAGGCTGAGAAAATTTGATCTTAGCCAAAAGGCTGAGAAAATTTGATCTTAGCCAAAAGGCTGAGATATTTTGATCTTAGCCAAAAGGCTGAGAAAATTTGATCTTAGCCAAAAGTCGAGTGGCTTTGATCTTAGCCAAAAGGCTGAGAAAATTTGATCTTAGCCAAAAGGCTGAGAAAATTTGATCTTAGCCAAAAGGCTGAGATATTTTGATCTTAGCCAAAAGGCTGAGAAAATTTGATCTTAGCCAAAAGGCTGAGATATTTTGATCTTAGCCAAAAGGCTGAGAAAATTTGATCTTAGCCAAAAGGCTGAGATATTTTGATCTTAGCCAAAAGGCTGAGAAAATTTGATCTTAGCCAAAAGGCTGAGAAAATTTGATCTTAGCCAAAAGGCTGAGCAAATTTGATCTTAGCCAAAAGGCTAAGAAAATTTGATCTTAGCCAAAAGGCTGAGATATTTTGATCTTAGCCAAAAGGCTGAGAAAATTTGATCTTAGCCAAAAGGCTGAGAAAATTTGATCTTAGCCAAAAGTCGAGTGGCTTTGATCTTAGCCAAAAGGCTGAGAAAATTTGATCTTAGCCAAAAGGCTGAGAAAATTTGATCTTAGCCAAAAGGCTGAGATATTTTGATCTTAGCCAAAAGGCTGAGAAAATTTAATCTTAGCCAAAAGGCTGAGAAAATTTGATCTTAGCCAAAAGGCTGAGATATTTTGATCTTAGCCAAAAGGCTGAGAAAATTTGATCTTAGCCAAAAGGCTGAGAAAATTTGATCTTAGCCAAAAGTCGAGTGGCTTTGATCTTAGCCAAAAGGTTGAGAAAATTTGATCTTAGCCAAAAGTCGAGTGGCTTTGATCTTAGCCAAAAGGCTGAGAAAATTTGATCTTAGCCAAAAGGCTGAGAAAATTTGATCTTAGCCAAAAGGCTGAGATATTTTGATCTTAGCCAAAAGGCTGAGAAAATTTGATCTTAGCCAAAAGGCTGAGAAAATTTGATCTTAGCCAAAAGTCGAGTGGCTTTGATCTTAGCCAAAAGGCTGAGAAAATTTGATCTTAGCCAAAAGGCTGAGAAAATTTGATCTTAGCCAAAAGGCTGAGATATTTTGATCTTAGCCAAAAGGCTGAGAAAATTTGATCTTAGCCAAAAGGCTGAGAAAATTTGATCTTAGCCAAAAGGCTGAGATATTTTGATATTAGCCAAAAGGCTGAGAAAATTTGATCTTAGCCAAAAGGCTGAGAAAATTTGATCTTAGCCAAAAGGCTGAGATATTTTGATCTTAGCCAAAAGGCTGAGAAAATTTGATCTTAGCCAAAAGTCGAGTGGCTTTGATCTTAGCCAAAAGGCTGAGAAAATTTGATCTTAGCCAAAAGGCTGAGAAAATTTGATCTTAGCCAAAAGTCGAGTGGCTTTGATCTTAGCCAAAAGGATGAGAAAATTTGATCTTAGCCAAAAGGCTGAGAAAATTTGATCTTAGCCAAAAGGCTGAGATATTTTGATCTTAGCCAAAAGGCTGAGATATTTTGATCTGAGCCAAAAGGTCGAGTGGCTTTATTCTTAGCCAAAAGGCTGAGAAAATTTGATCTTAGCCAAAAGTCGAGTGGCTTTGATCTTAGCCAAAAGGCTGAGAAAATTTGATCTTAGCCAAAAGGCTGAGAAAATTTGATCTTAGCCAAAAGGCTGAGATATTTTGATCTTAGCCAAAAGGCTGAGAAAATTTGATCTTAGCCAAAAGGCTGAGAAAATTTGATCTTAGCCAAAAGGCTGAGAAAATTTGATCTTAGCCAAAAGGCTGAGATATTTTGATCTTAGCCAAAAGGCTGAGAAAATTTGATCTTAGCCAAAAGGCTGAGAAAATTTGATCTTAGCCAAAAGTCGAGTGGCTTTGATCTTAGCCAAAAGGCTGAGAAAATTTGATCTTAGCCAAAAGGCTGAGAAAATTTGATCTTAGCCAAAAGGCTGAGATATTTTGATCTTAGCCAAAAAGCTGAGAAAATTTGATCTTAGCCAAAAGGCTGAGAAAATTTGATCTTAGCCAAAAGGCTGAGATATTTTGATCTTAGCCAAAAGGCTGAGAAAATTTGATCTTAGCCAAAAGGCTGAGAAAATTTGATCTTAGCCAAAAGGCTGAGATATTTTGATCTTAGCCAAAAGGCTGAGAAAATTTGATCTTAGCCAAAAGTCGAGTGGCTTTGATCTTAGCCAAAAGGCTGAGAAAATTTGATCTTAGCCAAAAGGCTGAGAAAATTTGATCTTAGCCAAAAGGCTGAGATATTTTGATCTTAGCCAAAAGGCTGAGAAAATTTGATCTTAGCCAAAAGTCGAGTGGCTTTGATCTTAGCCAAAAGGCTGAGAAAATTTGATCTTAGCCAAAAGGCTGAGAAAATTTGATCTTAGCCAAAAGGCTGAGAAAATTTGATCTTAGCCAAAAGTCGAGTGGCTTTGATCTTAGCCAAAAGGATGAGAAAATTTGATCTTAGCCAAAAGGCTGAGAAAATTTGATCTTAGCCAAAAGGCTGAGATATTTTGATCTTAGCCAAAAGGCTGAGATATTTTGATCTGAGCCAAAAGGTCGAGTGGCTTTATTCTTAGCCAAAAGGCTGAGAAAATTTGATCTTAGCCAAAAGTCGAGTGGCTTTGATCTTAGCCAAAAGGCTGAGAAAATTTGATCTTAGCCAAAAGGCTGAGAAAATTTGATCTTAGCCAAAAGGCTGAGATATTTTGATCTTAGCCAAAAGGCTGAGAAAATTTGATCTTAGCCAAAAGGCTGAGAAAATTTGATCTTAGCCAAAAGGCTGAGAAAATTTGATCTTAGCCAAAAGGCTGAGATATTTTGATCTTAGCCAAAAGGCTGAGAAAATTTGATCTTAGCCAAAAGGCTGAGAAAATTTGATCTTAGCCAAAAGTCGAGTGGCTTTGATCTTAGCCAAAAGGCTGAGAAAATTTGATCTTAGCCAAAAGGCTGAGAAAATTTGATCTTAGCCAAAAGGCTGAGATATTTTGATCTTAGCCAAAAAGCTGAGAAAATTTGATCTTAGCCAAAAGGCTGAGAAAATTTGATCTTAGCCAAAAGGCTGAGATATTTTGATCTTAGCCAAAAGGCTGAGAAAATTTGATCTTAGCCAAAAGGCTGAGAAAATTTGATCTTAGCCAAAAGGCTGAGATATTTTGATCTTAGCCAAAAGGCTGAGAAAATTTGATCTTAGCCAAAAGTCGAGTGGCTTTGATCTTAGCCAAAAGGCTGAGAAAATTTGATCTTAGCCAAAAGGCTGAGAAAATTTGATCTTAGCCAAAAGGCTGAGATATTTTGATCTTAGCCAAAAGGCTGAGAAAATTTGATCTTAGCCAAAAGTCGAGTGGCTTTGATCTTAGCCAAAAGGCTGAGAAAATTTGATCTTAGCCAAAAGGCTGAGAAAATTTGATCTTAGCCAAAAGTCGAGTGGCTTTGATCTTAGCCAAAAGGCTGAGAAAATTTGATCTTAGCCAAAAGGCTGAGAAAATTTGATCTTAGCCAAAAGGCTGAGATATTTTGATCTTAGCCAAAAGGCTGAGAAAATTTGATCTTATCCAAAAAGCTGAGAAAATTTGATCTTAGCCAAAAGGCTGAGATATTTTGATCTTAGCCAAAAGGCTGAGAAAATTTGATCTTAGCCAAAAGGCTGAGAAAATTTGATCTTAGCCAAAAGTCGAGTGGCTTTGATCTTAGCCAAAAGGCTGAGAAAATTTGATCTTAGCCAAAAGTCGAGTGGCTTTGATCTTAGCCAAAAGGCTGAGAAAATTTGATCTTAGCCAAAAGGCTGAGAAAATTTGATCTTAGCCAAAAGGCTGAGATATTTTGATCTTAGCCAAAAGGCTGAGAAAATTTGATCTTAGCCAAAAGGCTGAGAAAATTTGATCTTAGCCAAAAGGCTGAGATATTTTGATATTAGCCAAAAGGCTGAGAAAATTTGATCTTAGCCAAAAGGCTGAGAAAATTTGATCTTAGCCAAAAGGCTGAGATATTTTGATCTTAGCCAAAAGGCTGAGAAAATTTGATCTTAGCCAAAAGTCGAGTGGCTTTGATCTTAGCCAAAAGGCTGAGAAAATTTGATCTTAGCCAAAAGGCTGAGAAAATTTGATCTTAGCCAAAAGTCGAGTGGCTTTGATCTTAGCCAAAAGGATGAGAAAATTTGATCTTAGCCAAAAGGCTGAGAAAATTTGATCTTAGCCAAAAGGCTGAGATATTTTGATCTTAGCCAAAAGGCTGAGAAAATTTGATCTTAGCCAAAAAGCTGAGAAAATTTGATCTTAGCCAAAAGGCTGAGATATTTTGATCTTAGCCAAAAGGCTGAGAAAATTTGATCTTAGCCAAAAGGCTGAGAAAATTTGATCTTAGCCAAAAGTCGAGTGGCTTTGATCTTAGCCAAAAGGCTGAGAAAATTTGATCTTAGCCAAAAGGCTGAGAAAATTTGATCTTAGCCAAAAGGCTGAGATATTTTGATCTTAGCCAAAAGGCTGAGAAAATTTGATCTTAGCCAAAAGGCTGAGAAAATTTGATCTTAGCCAAAAGGCTGAGATATTTTGATCTTAGCCAAAAGGCTGAGAAAATTTGATCTTAGCCAAAAGTCGAGTGGCTTTGATCTTAGCCAAAAGGCTGAGAAAATTTGATCTTAGCCAAAAGGCTGAGAAAATTTGATCTTAGCCAAAAGGCTGAGATATTTTGATCTTAGCCAAAAGGCTGAGAAAATTTGATCTTAGCCAAAAGGCTGAGAAAATTTGATCTTAGCCAAAAGTCGAGTGGCTTTGATCTTAGCCAAAAGGCTGAGAAAATTTGATCTTAGCCAAAAGGCTGAGAAAATTTGATCTTAGCCAAAAGGCTGAGATATTTTGATCTTAGCCAAAAGGCTGAGAAAATTTGATCTTAGCCAAAAGGCTGAGATATTTTGATCTTAGCCAAAAGGCTGAGAAAATTTGATCTTAGCCAAAAGGCTGAGAAAATTTGATCTTAGCCAAAAGGCTGAGATATTTTGATCTTAGCCAAAAGGCTGAGAAAATTTGATCTTAGCCAAAAGTCGAGTGGCTTTGATCTTAGCCAAAAGGCTGAGAAAATTTGATCTTAGCCAAAAGGTTGAGAAAATTTGATCTTAGCCAAAAGGCTGAGATATTTTGATCTTAGCCAAAAGGCTGAGAAAATTTGATCTTAGCCAAAAGGCTGAGAAAATTTGATCTTAGCCAAAAGTCGAGTGGCTTTGATCTTAGCCAAAAGGCTGAGAAAATTTGATCTTAGCCAAAAGGCTGAGAAAATTTGATCTTAGCCAAAAGGCTGAGATATTTTGATCTTAGCCAAAAGGCTGAGAAAATTTGATCTTAGCCAAAAGGCTGAGAAAATTTGATCTTAGCCAAAAGGCTGAGATATTTTGATCTTAGCCAAAAGGCTGAGAAAATTTGATCTTAGCCAAAAGGCTGAGAAAATTTGATCTTAGCCAAAAGGCTGAGATATTTTGATCTTAGCCAAAAGGCTGAGAAAATTTGATCTTAGCCAAAAGGCTGAGAAAATTTGATCTTAGCCAAAAGTCGAGTGGCTTTGATCTTAGCCAAAAGGCTGATAAAATTTGATCTTAGCCAAAAGTCGAGTGGCTTTGATCTTAGCCAAAAGGCTGAGAAAATTTGATCTTAGCCAAAAGGCTGAGAAAATTTGATCTTAGCCAAAAGGCTGAGATATTTTGATCTTAGCCAAAAGGCTGAGAAAATTTGATCTTAGCCAAAAGGCTGAGAAAATTTGATCTTAGCCAAAAGTCGAGTGGCTTTGATCTTAGCCAAAAGGCTGAGAAAATTTGATCTTAGCCAAAAGGCTGAGAAAATTTGATCTTAGCCAAAAGGCTGAGATATTTTGATCTTAGCCAAAAGGCTGAGAAAATTTGATCTTAGCCAAAAGGCTGAGATATTTTGATCTTAGCCAAAAGGCTGAGAAAATTTGATCTTAGCCAAAAGGCTGAGAAAATTTGATCTTAGCCAAAAGGCTGAGATATTTTGATCTTAGCCAAAAGGCTGAGAAAATTTGATCTTAGCCAAAAGTCGAGTGGCTTTGATCTTAGCCAAAAGGCTGAGAAAATTTGATCTTAGCCAAAAGGCTGAGAAAATTTGATCTTAGCCAAAAGGCTGAGATATTTTGATCTTAGCCAAAAGGCTGAGAAAATTTGATCTTAGCCAAAAGGCTGAGAAAATTTGATCTTAGCCAAAAGTCGAGTGGCTTTGATCTTAGCCAAAAGGCTGAGAAAATTTGATCTTAGCCAAAAGGCTGAGAAAATTTGATCTTAGCCAAAAGGCTGAGATATTTTGATCTTAGCCAAAAGGCTGAGAAAATTTGATCTTAGCCAAAAGGCTGAGAAAATTTGATCTTAGCCAAAAGGCTGAGATATTTTGATCTTTGCCAAAAGGCTGAGAAAATTTGATCTTAGCCAAAAGGCTGAGAAAATTTGATCTTAGCCAAAAGTCGAGTGGCTTTGATCTTAGCCAAAAGGCTGAGAAAATTTGATCTTAGCCAAAAGGCTGAGAAAATTTGATCTTAGCCAAAAGTCGAGTGGCTTTGATCTTAGCCAAAAGGCTGAGAAAATTTGATCTTAGCCAAAAGGCTGAGATATTTTGATCTTAGCCAAAAGGCTGAGAAAATTTGATCTTAGCCAAAAGGCTGAGAAAATTTGATCTTAGCCAAAAGGCTGAGATATTTTGATCTTAGCCAAAAGGCTGAGAAAATTTGATCTTAGCCAAAAGGCTGAGAAAATTTGATCTTAGCCAAAAGGCTGAGATATTTTGATATTAGCCAAAAGGCTGAGAAAATTTGATCTTAGCCAAAAGGCTGAGAAAATTTGATCTTAGCCAAAAGTCGAGTGGCTTTGATCTTAGCCAAAAGGCTGAGAAAATTTGATCTTAGCCAAAAGGCTGAGAAAATTTGATCTTAGCCAAAAGGCTGAGATATTTTGATCTTAGCCAAAAGGCTGAGAAAATTTGATCTTAGCCAAAAGGCTGAGAAAATTTGATCTTAGCCAAAAGGCTGAGATATTTTGATCTTAGCCAAAAGGCTGAGAAAATTTGATCTTAGCCAAAAGGCTGAGAAAATTTGATCTTAGCCAAAAGTCGAGTGGATTTGATCTTAGCCAAAAGGCTGATAAAATTTGATCTTAGCCAAAAGTCGAGTGGCTTTGATCTTAGCCAAAAGGCTGAGAAAATTTGATCTTAGCCAAAAGGCTGAGAAAATTTGATCTTAGCCAAAAGGCTGAGATATTTTGATCTTAGCCAAAAGGCTGAGAAAATTTGATCTTAGCCAAAAGGCTGAGAAAATTTGATCTTAGCCAAAAGTCGAGTGGCTTTGATCTTAGCCAAAAGGCTGAGAAAATTTGATCTTAGCCAAAAGGCTGAGAAAATTTGATCTTAGCCAAAAGGCTGAGATATTTTGATCTTAGCCAAAAGGCTGAGAAAATTTGATCTTAGCCAAAAGGCTGAGAAAATTTGATCTTAGCCAAAAGGCTGAGATATTTTGATCTTAGCCAAAAGGCTGAGAAAATTTGATCTTAGCCAAAAGGCTGAGAAAATTTGATCTTAGCCAAAAGGCTGAGATATTTTGATCTTAGCCAAAAGGCTGAGAAAATTTGATCTTAGCCAAAAGGCTGAGAAAATTTGATCTTAGCCAAAAGGCTGAGATATTTTGATATTAGCCAAAAGGCTGAGAAAATTTGATCTTAGCCAAAAGGCTGAGAAAATTTGATCTTAGCCAAAAGTCGAGTGGCTTTGATCTTAGCCAAAAGGCTGAGAAAATTTGATCTTAGCCAAAAGGCTGAGAAAATTTGATCTTAGCCAAAAGGCTGAGATATTTTGATCTTAGCCAAAAGGCTGAGAAAATTTGATCTTAGCCAAAAGGCTGAGAAAATTTGATCTTAGCCAAAAGGCTGAGATATTTTGATCTTAGCCAAAAGGCTGAGAAAATTTGATCTTAGCCAAAAGGCTGAGAAAATTTGATCTTAGCCAAAAGTCGAGTGGATTTGATCTTAGCCAAAAGGCTGATAAAATTTGATCTTAGCCAAAAGTCGAGTGGCTTTGATCTTAGCCAAAAGGCTGAGAAAATTTGATCTTAGCCAAAAGGCTGAGAAAATTTGATCTTAGCCAAAAGGCTGAGATATTTTGATCTTAGCCAAAAGGCTGAGAAAATTTGATCTTAGCCAAAAGGCTGAGAAAATTTGATCTTAGCCAAAAGTCGAGTGGCTTTGATCTTAGCCAAAAGGCTGAGAAAATTTGATCTTAGCCAAAAGGCTGAGAAAATTTGATCTTAGCCAAAAGGCTGAGATATTTTGATCTTAGCCAAAAGGCTGAGAAAATTTGATCTTAGCCAAAAGGCTGAGAAAATTTGATCTTAGCCAAAAGGCTGAGATATTTTGATCTTATCCAAAAGGCTGAGAAAATTTGATCTTAGCCAAAAGGCTGAGAAAATTTGATCTTAGCCAAAAGGCTGAGATATTTTGATCTTAGCCAAAAGGCTGAGAAAATGTGATCTTAGCCAAAAGTCGAGTGGATTTGATCTTAGCCAAAAGGCTGAGCAAATTTGATCTTAGCCAAAAGGCTGAGAAAATTTGATCTTAGCCAAAAGGCTGAGATATTTTGATCTTAGCCAAAAGGCTGAGAAAATTTGATCTTAGCCAAAAGGCTGAGAAAATTTGATCTTAGCCAAAAGTCGAGTGGCTTTGATCTTAGCCAAAAGGCTGAGAAAATTTGATCTTAGCCAAAAGGCTGAGAAAATTTGATCTTAGCCAAAAGGCTGAGATATTTTGATCTTAGCCAAAAGGCTGAGAAAATTTGATCTTAGCCAAAAGGCTGAGAAAATTTGATCTTAGCCAAAAGGCTGAGATATTTTGATCTTAGCCAAAAGGCTGAGAAAATTTGATCTTAGCCAAAAGACTGAGAAAATTTGATCTTAGCCAAAAGGCTGAGATATTTTGATCTTAGCCAAAAGGCTGAGAAAATTTGATCTTAGCCAAAAGTCGAGTGGCTTTGATCTTAGCCAAAAGGCTGAGAAAATTTGATCTTAGCCAAAAGGCTGAGAAAATTTGATCTTAGCCAAAAGGCTGAGATATTTTGATCTTAGCCAAAAGGCTGAGAAAATTTGATCTTAGCCAAAAGGCTGAGATATTTTGATCTTAGCCAAAAGGCTGAGAAAATTTGATCTTAGCCAAAAGGCTGAGATATTTTGATCTTAGCCAAAAGGCTGAGAAAATTTGATCTTAGCCAAAAGGCTGAGAAAATTTGATCTTAGCCAAAAGGCTGAGAAAATTTGATCTTAGCCAAAAGGCTAAGAAAATTTGATCTTAGCCAAAAGGCTGAGATATTTTGATCTTAGCCAAAAGGCTGAGAAAATTTGATCTTAGCCAAAAGGCTGAGAAAATTTGATCTTAGCCAAAAGTCGAGTGGCTTTGATCTTAGCCAAAAGGCTGAGAAAATTTGATCTTAGCCAAAAGGCTGAGAAAATTTGATCTTAGCCAAAAGGCTGAGATATTTTGATCTTAGCCAAAAGGCTGAGAAAATTTAATCTTAGCCAAAAGGCTGAGAAAATTTGATCTTAGCCAAAAGGCTGAGATATTTTGATCTTAGCCAAAAGGCTGAGAAAATTTGATCTTAGCCAAAAGGCTGAGAAAATTTGATCTTAGCCAAAAGTCGAGTGGCTTTGATCTTAGCCAAAAGGTTGAGAAAATTTGATCTTAGCCAAAAGTCGAGTGGCTTTGATCTTAGCCAAAAGGCTGAGAAAATTTGATCTTAGCCAAAAGGCTGAGAAAATTTGATCTTAGCCAAAAGGCTGAGATATTTTGATCTTAGCCAAAAGGCTGAGAAAATTTGATCTTAGCCAAAAGGCTGAGAAAATTTGATCTTAGCCAAAAGTCGAGTGGCTTTGATCTTAGCCAAAAGGCTGAGAAAATGTGATCTTAGCCAAAAGGCTGAGAAAATTTGATCTTAGCCAAAAGGCTGAGATATTTTGATCTTAGCCAAAAGGCTGAGAAAATTTGATCTTAGCCAAAAGGCTGAGAAAATTTGATCTTAGCCAAAAGGCTGAGATATTTTGATATTAGCCAAAAGGCTGAGAAAATTTGATCTTAGCCAAAAGGCTGAGAAAATTTGATCTTAGCCAAAAGGCTGAGATATTTTGATCTTAGCCAAAAGGCTGAGAAAATTTGATCTTAGCCAAAAGTCGAGTGGCTTTGATCTTAGCCAAAAGGCTGAGAAAATTTGATCTTAGCCAAAAGGCTGAGAAAATTTGATCTTAGCCAAAAGTCGAGTGGCTTTGATCTTAGCCAAAAGGATGAGAAAATTTGATCTTAGCCAAAAGGCTGAGAAAATTTGATCTTAGCCAAAAGGCTGAGATATTTTGATCTTAGCCAAAAGGCTGAGATATTTTGATCTGAGCCAAAAGGTCGAGTGGCTTTATTCTTAGCCAAAAGGCTGAGAAAATTTGATCTTAGCCAAAAGTCGAGTGGCTTTGATCTTAGCCAAAAGGCTGAGAAAATTTGATCTTAGCCAAAAGGCTGAGAAAATTTGATCTTAGCCAAAAGGCTGAGATATTTTGATCTTAGCCAAAAGGCTGAGAAAATTTGATCTTAGCCAAAAGGCTGAGAAAATTTGATCTTAGCCAAAAGGCTGAGAAAATTTGATCTTAGCCAAAAGGCTGAGATATTTTGATCTTAGCCAAAAGGCTGAGAAAATTTGATCTTAGCCAAAAGGCTGAGAAAATTTGATCTTAGCCAAAAGTCGAGTGGCTTTGATCTTAGCCAAAAGGCTGAGAAAATTTGATCTTAGCCAAAAGGCTGAGAAAATTTGATCTTAGCCAAAAGGCTGAGATATTTTGATCTTAGCCAAAAAGCTGAGAAAATTTGATCTTAGCTAAAAGGCTGAGAAAATTTGATCTTAGCCAAAAGGCTGAGATATTTTGATCTTAGCCAAAAGGCTGAGAAAATTTGATCTTAGCCAAAAGGCTGAGAAAATTTGATCTTAGCCAAAAGGCTGAGATATTTTGATCTTAGCCAAAAGGCTGAGAAAATTTGATCTTAGCCAAAAGTCGAGTGGCTTTGATCTTAGCCAAAAGGCTGAGAAAATTTGATCTTAGCCAAAAGGCTGAGAAAATTTGATCTTAGCCAAAAGGCTGAGATATTTTGATCTTAGCCAAAAGGCTGAGAAAATTTGATCTTAGCCAAAAGTCGAGTGGCTTTGATCTTAGCCAAAAGGCTGAGAAAATTTGATCTTAGCCAAAAGGCTGAGAAAATTTGATCTTAGCCAAAAGTCGAGTGGCTTTGATCTTAGCCAAAAGGCTGAGAAAATTTGATCTTAGCCAAAAGGCTGAGAAAATTTGATCTTAGCCAAAAGGCTGAGATATTTTGATCTTAGCCAAAAGGCTGAGAAAATTTGATCTTAGCCAAAAGGCTGAGAAAATTTGATCTTAGCCAAAAGGCTGAGATATTTTGATCTTAGCCAAAAGGCTGAGAAAATTTGATCTTAGCCAAAAGGCTGAGAAAATTTGATCTTAGCCAAAAGTCGAGTGGCTTTGATCTTAGCCAAAAGGCTGAGAAAATTTGATCTTAGCCAAAAGGCTGAGAAAATTTGATCTTAGCCAAAAGGCTGAGATATTTTGATCTTAGCCAAAAGGCTGAGAAAATTTGATCTTAGCCAAAAGGCTGAGAAAATTTGATCTTAGCCAAAAGGCTGAGATATTTTGATCTTAGCCAAAAGGCTGAGAAAATTTGATCTTAGCCAAAAGGCTGAGAAAATTTGATCTTAGCCAAAAGGCTGAGATATTTTGATCTTAGCCAAAAGGCTGAGAAAATGTGATCTTAGCCAAAAGTCGAGTGGATTTGATCTTAGCCAAAAGGCTGAGAAAATTTGATCTTAGCCAAAAGGCTGAGAAAATTTGATCTTAGCCAAAAGGCTGAGATATTTTGATCTTAGCCAAAAGGCTGAGAAAATTTGATCTTAGCCAAAAGGCTGAGAAAATTTGATCTTAGCCAAAAGTCGAGTGGCTTTGATCTTAGCCAAAAGGCTGAGAAAATTTGATCTTAGCCAAAAGGCTGAGAAAATTTGATCTTAGCCAAAAGGCTGAGATATTTTGATCTTAGCCAAAAGGCTGAGAAAATTTGATCTTAGCCAAAAGGCTGAGAAAATTTGATCTTAGCCAAAAGGCTGAGATATTTTGATCTTAGCCAAAAGGCTGAGAAAATTTGATCTTAGCCAAAAGGCTGAGAAAATTTGATCTTAGCCAAAAGGCTGAGATATTTTGATCTTAGCCAAAAGGCTGAGAAAATTTGATCTTAGCCAAAAGTCGAGTGGCTTTGATCTTAGCCAAAAGGCTGAGAAAATTTGATCTTAGCCAAAAGGCTGAGAAAATTTGATCTTAGCCAAAAGGCTGAGATATTTTGATCTTAGCCAAAAGGCTGAGAAAATTTGATCTTAGCCAAAAGGCTGAGATATTTTGATCTTAGCCAAAAGGCTGAGAAAATTTGATCTTAGCCAAAAGGCTGAGATATTTTGATCTTAGCCAAAAGGCTGAGAAAATTTGATCTTAGCCAAAAGGCTGAGAAAATTTGATCTTAGCCAAAAGGCTGAGAAAATTTGATCTTAGACAAAAGGCTAAGAAAATTTGATCTTAGCCAAAAGGCTGAGATATTTTGATCTTAGCCAAAAGGCTGAGAAAATTTGATCTTAGCCAAAAGGCTGAGAAAATTTGATCTTAGCCAAAAGTCGAGTGGCTTTGATCTTAGCCAAAAGGCTGAGAAAATTTGATCTTAGCCAAAAGGCTGAGAAAATTTGATCTTAGCCAAAAGGCTGAGATATTTTGATCTTAGCCAAAAGGCTGAGAAAATTTAATCTTAGCCAAAAGGCTGAGAAAATTTGATCTTAGCCAAAAGGCTGAGATATTTTGATCTTAGCCAAAAGGCTGAGAAAATTTGATCTTAGCCAAAAGGCTGAGAAAATTTGATCTTAGCCAAAAGTCGAGTGGCTTTGATCTTAGCCAAAAGGTTGAGAAAATTTGATCTTAGCCAAAAGTCGAGTGGCTTTGATCTTAGCCAAAAGGCTGAGAAAATTTGATCTTAGCCAAAAGGCTGAGAAAATTTGATCTTAGCCAAAAGGCTGAGATATTTTGATCTTAGCCAAAAGGCTGAGAAAATTTGATCTTAGCCAAAAGGCTGAGAAAATTTGATCTTAGCCAAAAGTCGAGTGGCTTTGATCTTAGCCAAAAGGCTGAGAAAATTTGATCTTAGCCAAAAGGCTGAGAAAATTTGATCTTAGCCAAAAGGCTGAGATATTTTGATCTTAGCCAAAAGGCTGAGAAAATTTGATCTTAGCCAAAAGGCTGAGAAAATTTGATCTTAGCCAAAAGGCTGAGAAAATTTGATCTTAGCCAAAAGGCTGAGATATTTTGATCTTAGCCAAAAGGCTGAGAAAATTTGATCTTAGCCAAAAGTCGAGTGGCTTTGATCTTAGCCAAAAGGCTGTGAAAATTTGATCTTAGCCAAAAGGCTGAGAAAATTTGATCTTAGCCAAAAGTCGAGTGGCTTTGATCTTAGCCAAAAGGCTGAGAAAATTTGATCTTAGCCAAAAGGCTGAGAAAATTTGATCTTAGCCAAAAGGCTGAGATATTTTGATCTTAGCCAAAAGGCTGAGAAAATTTGATCTTAGCCAAAAAGCTGAGAAAATTTGATCTTAGCCAAAAGGCTGAGATATTTTGATCTTAGCCAAAAGGCTGAGAAAATTTGATCTTAGCCAAAAGGCTGAGAAAATTTGATCTTAGCCAAAAGTCGAGTGGCTTTGATCTTAGCCAAAAGGCTGAGAAAATTTGATCTTAGCCAAAAGGCTGAGAAAATTTGATCTTAGCCAAAAGGCTGAGATATTTTGATCTTAGCCAAAAGGCTGAGAAAATTTGATCTTAGCCAAAAGGCTGAGAAAATTTGATCTTAGCCAAAAGGCTGAGATATTTTGATCTTAGCCAAAAGGCTGAGAAAATTTGATCTTAGCCAAAAGGCTGAGAAAATTTGATCTTAGCCAAAAGGCTGAGATATTTTGATCTTAGCCAAAAGGCTGAGAAAATGTGATCTTAGCCAAAAGTCGAGTGGATTTGATCTTAGCCAAAAGGCTGAGAAAATTTGATCTTAGCCAAAAGGCTGAGAAAATTTGATCTTAGCCAAAAGGCTGAGATATTTTGATCTTAGCCAAAAGGCTGAGAAAATTTGATCTTAGCCAAAAGGCTGAGAAAATTTGATCTTAGCCAAAAGTCGAGTGGCTTTGATCTTAGCCAAAAGGCTGAGAAAATTTGATCTTAGCCAAAAGGCTGAGAAAATTTGATCTTAGCCAAAAGGCTGAGATATTTTGATCTTAGCCAAAAGGCTGAGAAAATTTGATATTAGCCAAAAGGCTGAGAAAATTTGATCTTAGCCAAAAGGCTGAGATATTTTGATCTTAGCCAAAAGGCTGAGAAAATTTGATCTTAGCCAAAAGGCTGAGAAAATTTGATCTTAGCCAAAAGGCTGAGATATTTTGATCTTAGCCAAAAGGCTGAGAAAATTTGATCTTAGCCAAAAGTCGAGTGGCTTTGATCTTAGCCAAAAGGCTGAGAAAATTTGATCTTAGCCAAAAGGCTGAGAAAATTTGATCTTAGCCAAAAGGCTGAGATATTTTGATCTTAGCCAAAAGGCTGAGAAAATTTGATCTTAGCCAAAAGGCTGAGATATTTTGATCTTAGCCAAAAGGCTGAGAAAATTTGATCTTAGCCAAAAGGCTGAGATATTTTGATCTTAGCCAAAAGGCTGAGAAAATTTGATCTTAGCCAAAAGGCTGAGAAAATTTGATCTTAGCCAAAAGGCTGAGAAAATTTGATCTTAGACAAAAGGCTAAGAAAATTTGATCTTAGCCAAAAGGCTGAGATATTTTGATCTTAGCCAAAAGGCTGAGAAAATTTGATCTTAGCCAAAAGGCTGAGAAAATTTGATCTTAGCCAAAAGTCGAGTGGCTTTGATCTTAGCCAAAAGGCTGAGAAAATTTGATCTTAGCCAAAAGGCTGAGAAAATTTGATCTTAGCCAAAAGGCTGAGATATTTTGATCTTAGCCAAAAGGCTGAGAAAATTTAATCTTAGCCAAAAGGCTGAGAAAATTTGATCTTAGCCAAAAGGCTGAGATATTTTGATCTTAGCCAAAAGGCTGAGAAAATTTGATCTTAGCCAAAAGGCTGAGAAAATTTGATCTTAGCCAAAAGTCGAGTGGCTTTGATCTTAGCCAAAAGGTTGAGAAAATTTGATCTTAGCCAAAAGTCGAGTGGCTTTGATCTTAGCCAAAAGGCTGAGAAAATTTGATCTTAGCCAAAAGGCTGAGAAAATTTGATCTTAGCCAAAAGGCTGAGATATTTTGATCTTAGCCAAAAGGCTGAGAAAATTTGATCTTAGCCAAAAGGCTGAGAAAATTTGATCTTAGCCAAAAGTCGAGTGGCTTTGATCTTAGCCAAAAGGCTGAGAAAATTTGATCTTAGCCAAAAGGCTGAGAAAATTTGATCTTAGCCAAAAGGCTGAGATATTTTGATCTTAGCCAAAAGGCTGAGAAAATTTGATCTTAGCCAAAAGGCTGAGAAAATTTGATCTTAGCCAAAAGGCTGAGAAAATTTGATCTTAGCCAAAAGGCTGAGATATTTTGATCTTAGCCAAAAGGCTGAGAAAATTTGATCTTAGCCAAAAGTCGAGTGGCTTTGATCTTAGCCAAAAGGCTGAGAAAATTTGATCTTAGCCAAAAGGCTGAGAAAATTTGATCTTAGCCAAAAGGCTGAGATATTTTGATCTTAGCCAAAAGGCTGAGAAAATTTGATCTTAGCCAAAAGGCTGAGAAAATTTGATCTTAGCCAAAAGGCTGAGATATTTTGATCTTAGCCAAAAGGCTGAGAAAATTTGATCTTAGCCAAAAGTCGAGTGGCTTTGATCTTAGCCAAAAGGCTGAGAAAATTTGATCTTAGCCAAAAGGCTGAGAAAATTTGATCTTAGCCAAAAGGCTGAGATATTTTGATCTTAGCCAAAAGGCTGAGAAAATTTGATCTTAGCCAAAAGTCGAGTGGCTTTGATCTTAGCCAAAAGGCTGAGAAAATTTGATCTTAGCCAAAAGGCTGAGAAAATTTGATCTTAGCCAAAAGTCGAGTGGCTTTGATCTTAGCCAAAAGGCTGAGAAAATTTGATCTTAGCCAAAAGGCTGAGAAAATTTGATCTTAGCCAAAAGGCTGAGATATTTTGATCTTAGCCAAAAGGCTGAGAAAATTTGATCTTAGCCAAAAAGCTGAGAAAATTTGATCTTAGCCAAAAGGCTGAGATATTTTGATCTTAGCCAAAAGGCTGAGAAAATTTGATCTTAGCCAAAAGGCTGAGAAAATTTGATCTTAGCCAAAAGTCGAGTGGCTTTGATCTTAGCCAAAAGGCTGAGAAAATTTGATCTTAGCCAAAAGGCTGAGAAAATTTGATCTTAGCCAAAAGGCTGAGATATTTTGATCTTAGCCAAAAGGCTGAGAAAATTTGATCTTAGCCAAAAGGCTGAGAAAATTTGATCTTAGCCAAAAGGCTGAGATATTTTGATCTTAGCCAAAAGGCTGAGAAAATTTGATCTTAGCCAAAAGGCTGAGAAAATTTGATCTTAGCCAAAAGGCTGAGATATTTTGATCTTAGCCAAAAGGCTGAGAAAATGTGATCTTAGCCAAAAGTCGAGTGGATTTGATCTTAGCCAAAAGGCTGAGAAAATTTGATCTTAGCCAAAAGGCTGAGAAAATTTGATCTTAGCCAAAAGGCTGAGATATTTTGATCTTAGCCAAAAGGCTGAGAAAATTTGATCTTAGCCAAAAGGCTGAGAAAATTTGATCTTAGCCAAAAGTCGAGTGGCTTTGATCTTAGCCAAAAGGCTGAGAAAATTTGATCTTAGCCAAAAGGCTGAGAAAATTTGATCTTAGCCAAAAGGCTGAGATATTTTGATCTTAGCCAAAAGGCTGAGAAAATTTGATCTTAGCCAAAAGGCTGAGAAAATTTGATCTTAGCCAAAAGGCTGAGATATTTTGATCTTAGCCAAAAGGCTGAGAAAATTTGATCTTAGCCAAAAGGCTGAGAAAATTTGATCTTAGCCAAAAGGCTGAGATATTTTGATCTTAGCCAAAAGGCTGAGAAAATTTGATCTTAGCCAAAAGTCGAGTGGCTTTGATCTTAGCCAAAAGGCTGAGAAAATTTGATCTTAGCCAAAAGGCTGAGAAAATTTGATCTTAGCCAAAAGGCTGAGATATTTTGATCTTAGCCAAAAGGCTGAGAAAATTTGATCTTAGCCAAAAGGCTGAGATATTTTGATCTTAGCCAAAAGGCTGAGAAAATTTGATCTTAGCCAAAAGGCTGAGATATTTTGATCTTAGCCAAAAGGCTGAGAAAATTTGATCTTAGCCAAAAGGCTGAGAAAATTTGATCTTAGCCAAAAGGCTGAGAAAATTTGATCTTAGACAAAAGGCTAAGAAAATTTGATCTTAGCCAAAAGGCTGAGATATTTTGATCTTAGCCAAAAGGCTGAGAAAATTTGATCTTAGCCAAAAGGCTGAGAAAATTTGATCTTAGCCAAAAGTCGAGTGGCTTTGATCTTAGCCAAAAGGCTGAGAAAATTTGATCTTAGCCAAAAGGCTGAGAAAATTTGATCTTAGCCAAAAGGCTGAGATATTTTGATCTTAGCCAAAAGGCTGAGAAAATTTAATCTTAGCCAAAAGGCTGAGAAAATTTGATCTTAGCCAAAAGGCTGAGATATTTTGATCTTAGCCAAAAGGCTGAGAAAATTTGATCTTAGCCAAAAGGCTGAGAAAATTTGATCTTAGCCAAAAGTCGAGTGGCTTTGATCTTAGCCAAAAGGTTGAGAAAATTTGATCTTAGCCAAAAGTCGAGTGGCTTTGATCTTAGCCAAAAGGCTGAGAAAATTTGATCTTAGCCAAAAGGCTGAGAAAATTTGATCTTAGCCAAAAGGCTGAGATATTTTGATCTTAGCCAAAAGGCTGAGAAAATTTGATCTTAGCCAAAAGGCTGAGAAAATTTGATCTTAGCCAAAAGTCGAGTGGCTTTGATCTTAGCCAAAAGGCTGAGAAAATTTGATCTTAGCCAAAAGGCTGAGAAAATTTGATCTTAGCCAAAAGGCTGAGATATTTTGATCTTAGCCAAAAGGCTGAGAAAATTTGATCTTAGCCAAAAGGCTGAGAAAATTTGATCTTAGCCAAAAGGCTGAGAAAATTTGATCTTAGCCAAAAGGCTGAGATATTTTGATCTTAGCCAAAAGGCTGAGAAAATTTGATCTTAGCCAAAAGTCGAGTGGCTTTGATCTTAGCCAAAAGGCTGAGAAAATTTGATCTTAGCCAAAAGGCTGAGAAAATTTGATCTTAGCCAAAAGTCGAGTGGCTTTGATCTTAGCCAAAAGGATGAGAAAATTTGATCTTAGCCAAAAGGCTGAGAAAATTTGATCTTAGCCAAAAGGCTGAGATATTTTGATCTTAGCCAAAAGGCTGAGAAAATTTGATCTTAGCCAAAAAGCTGAGAAAATTTGATCTTAGCCAAAAGGCTGAGATATTTTGATCTTAGCCAAAAGGCTGAGAAAATTTGATCTTAGCCAAAAGGCTGAGAAAATTTGATCTTAGCCAAAAGTCGAGTGGCTTTGATCTTAGCCAAAAGGCTGAGAAAATTTGATCTTAGCCAAAAGGCTGAGAAAATTTGATCTTAGCCAAAAGGCTGAGATATTTTGATCTTAGCCAAAAGGCTGAGAAAATTTGATCTTAGCCAAAAGGCTGAGAAAATTTGATCTTAGCCAAAAGGCTGAGATATTTTGATCTTAGCCAAAAGGCTGAGAAAATTTGATCTTAGCCAAAAGTCGAGTGGCTTTGATCTTAGCCAAAAGGCTGAGAAAATTTGATCTTAGCCAAAAGGCTGAGAAAATTTGATCTTAGCCAAAAGGCTGAGATATTTTGATCTTAGCCAAAAGGCTGAGAAAATTTGATCTTAGCCAAAAGGCTGAGAAAATTTGATCTTAGCCAAAAGTCGAGTGGCTTTGATCTTAGCCAAAAGGCTGAGAAAATTTGATCTTAGCCAAAAGGCTGAGAAAATTTGATCTTAGCCAAAAGGCTGAGAAAATTTGATCTTAGCCAAAAGGCTGAGATATTTTGATCTTAGCCAAAAGGCTGAGAAAATGTGATCTTAGCCAAAAGTCGAGTGGATTTGATCTTAGCCAAAAGGCTGAGAAAATTTGATCTTAGCCAAAAGGCTGAGATATTTTGATCTTAGCCAAAAGGCTGAGAAAATTTGATCTTAGCCAAAAGGCTGAGAAAATTTGATCTTAGCCAAAAGTCGAGTGGCTTTGATCTTAGCCAAAAGGCTGAGAAAATTTGATCTTAGCCAAAAGGCTGAGAAAATTTGATCTTAGCCAAAAGGCTGAGATATTTTGATCTTAGCCAAAAGGCTGAGAAAATTTGATCTTAGCCAAAAGGCTGAGATATTTTGATCTTAGCCAAAAGGCTGAGAAAATTTGATCTTAGCCAAAAGGCTGAGAAAATTTGATCTTAGCCAAAAGTCGAGTGGCTTTGATCTTAGCCAAAAGGCTGAGAAAATTTGATCTTAGCCAAAAGGCTGAGAAAATTTGATCTTAGCCAAAAGGCTGAGATATTTTGATCTTAGCCAAAAGGCTGAGAAAATTTGATCTTAGCCAAAAGGCTGAGAAAATTTGATCTTAGCCAAAAGGCTGAGATATTTTGATATTAGCCAAAAGGCTGAGAAAATTTGATCTTAGCCAAAAGGCTGAGAAAATTTGATCTTAGCCAAAAGGCTGAGATATTTTGATCTTAGCCAAAAGGCTGAGAAAATTTGATCTTAGCCAAAAGTCGAGTGGCTTTGATCTTAGCCAAAAGGCTGAGAAAATTTGATCTTAGCCAAAAGGCTGAGAAAATTTGATCTTAGCCAAAAGTCGAGTGGCTTTGATCTTAGCCAAAAGGATGAGAAAATTTGATCTTAGCCAAAAGGCTGAGAAAATTTGATCTTAGCCAAAAGGCTGAGATATTTTGATCTTAGCCAAAAGGCTGAGAAAATTTGATCTTAGCCAAAAAGCTGAGAAAATTTGATCTTAGCCAAAAGGCTGAGATATTTTGATCTTAGCCAAAAGGCTGAGAAAATTTGATCTTAGCCAAAAGGCTGAGAAAATTTGATCTTAGCCAAAAGTCGAGTGGCTTTGATCTTAGCCAAATGGCTGAGAAAATTTGATCTTAGCCAAAAGGCTGAGAAAATTTGATCTTAGCCAAAAGGCTGAGATATTTTGATCTTAGCCAAAAGGCTGAGAAAATTTGATCTTAGCCAAAAGGCTGAGAAAATTTGATCTTAGCCAAAAGGCTGAGATATTTTGATCTTAGCCAAAAGGCTGAGAAAATTTGATCTTAGCCAAAAGTCGAGTGGCTTTGATCTTAGCCAAAAGGCTGAGAAAATTTGATCTTAGCCAAAAGGCTGAGAAAATTTGATCTTAGCCAAAAGGCTGAGATATTTTGATCTTAGCCAAAAGGCTGAGAAAATTTGATCTTAGCCAAAAGTCGAGTGGCTTTGATCTTAGCCAAAAGGCTGAGAAAATTTGATCTTAGCCAAAAGTCGAGTGGCTTTGATCTTAGCCAAAAGGCTGAGAAAATTTGATCTTTGCCAAAAGGCTGAGAAAATTTGATCTTAGCCAAAAGTCGAGTGGCTTTGATCTTAGCCAAAAGGCTGAGAAAATTTGATCTTAGCCAAAAGGCTGAGATATTTTGATCTTAGCCAAAAGGCTGAGAAAATTTGATCTTAGCCAAAAGGCTAAGAAAATTTGATCTTAGCCAAAAGGCTGAGATATTTTGATCTTAGCCAAAAGGCTGAGAAAATTTGATCTTAGCCAAAAGTCGAGTGGCTTTGATCTTAGCCAAAAGGCTGAGAAAATTTGATCTTAGCCAAAAGGCTGAGAAAATTTGATCTTAGCCAAAAGGCTGAGATATTTTGATCTTAGCCAAAAGGCTGAGAAAATTTGATCTTAGCCAAAAGGCTGAGAAAATTTGATCTTAGCCAAAAGTCGAGTGGCTTTGATCTTAGCCAAAAGGCTGAGAAAATTTGATCTTAGCCAAAAGGCTGAGAAAATTTGATCTTAGCCAAAAGGCTGAGAAAATTTGATCTTAGCCAAAAGGCTGAGATATTTTGATCTTAGCCAAAAGGCTGAGAAAATTTGATCTTAGCCAAAAGGCTGAGAAAATTTGATCTTAGCCAAAAGGCTGAGATATTTTGATCTTAGCCAAAAGGCTGAGAAAATTTGATCTTAGCCAAAAGGCTGAGAAAATTTGATCTTAGCCAAAAGTCTGAGAAAATTTGATCTTAGCCAAAAGGCTGAGAAAATTTGATCTTAGCCAAAAGGCTGAGATATTTTGATCTTAGCCAAAAGGCTGAGAAAATTTGATCTTAGCCAAAAGGCTGAGAAAATTTGATCTTAGCCAAAAGGCTGAGATATTTTGATCTTTGCCAAAAGGCTGAGAAAATTTGATCTTAGCCAAAAGGCTGAGAAAATTTGATCTTAGCCAAAAGTCGAGTGGCTTTGATCTTAGCCAAAAGGCTGAGAAAATTTGATCTTAGCCAAAAGGCTGAGAAAATTTGATCTTAGCCAAAAGTCGAGTGGCTTTGATCTTAGCCAAAAGTCGAGTGGCTTTGATCTTAGCCAAAAGGCTGAGAAAATTTGATCTTAGCCAAAAGGCTGAGATATTTTGATCTTAGCCAAAAGGCTGAGAAAATTTGATCTTTGCCAAAAGGCTAAGAAAATTTGATCTTAGCCAAAAGGCTGAGATATTTTGATCTTAGCCAAAAGGCTGAGAAAATTTGATCTTAGCCAAAAGTCGAGTGGCTTTGATCTTAGCCAAAAGGCTGAGAAAATTTGATCTTAGCCAAAAGGCTGAGAAAATTTGATCTTAGCCAAAAGGCTGAGATATTTTGATCTTAGCCAAAAGGCTGAGAAAATTTGATCTTAGCCAAAAGGCTGAGAAAATTTGATCTTAGCCAAAAGTCGAGTGGCTTTGATCTTAGCCAAAAGGCTGAGAAAATTTGATCTTAGCCAAAAGGCTGAGAAAATTTGATCTTAGCCAAAAGGCTGAGAAAATTTGATCTTAGCCAAAAGGCTAAGAAAATTTGATCTTAGCCAAAAGGCTGAGATATTTTGATCTTAGCCAAAAGGCTGAGAAAATTTGATCTTAGCCAAAAGTCGAGTGGCTTTGATCTTAGCCAAAAGGCTGAGAAAATTTGATCTTAGCCAAAAGGCTGAGAAAATTTGATCTTAGCCAAAAGGCTGAGATATTTTGATCTTAGCCAAAAGGCTGAGAAAATTTGATCTTAGCCAAAAGGCTGAGAAAATTTGATCTTAGCCAAAAGTCGAGTGGCTTTGATCTTAGCCAAAAGGCTGAGAAAATTTGATCTTAGCCAAAAGGCTGAGAAAATTTGATCTTAGCCAAAAGGCTGAGATATTTTGATCTTAGCCAAAAGGCTGAGAAAATTTGATCTTAGCCAAAAGGCTGAGAAAATTTGATCTTAGCCAAAAGGCTGAGATATTTTGATCTTAGCCAAAAGGCTGAGAAAATTTGATCTTAGCCAAAAGGCTGAGAAAATTTGATCTTAGCCAAAAGTCGAGTGGCTTTGATCTTAGCCAAAAGGCTGAGAAAATTTGATCTTAGCCAAAAGTCGAGTGGCTTTGATCTTAGCCAAAAGGCTGAGAAAATTTGATCTTAGCCAAAAGTCGAGTGGCTTTGATCTTAGCCAAAAGGCTGAGAAAATTTGATCTTAGCCAAAAGGCTGAGAAAATTTGATCTTAGCCAAAAGGCTGAGATATTTTGATCTTAGCCAAAAGGCTGAGAAAATTTGATCTTAGCCAAAAGGCTGAGAAAATTTGATCTTAGCCAAAAGTCGAGTGGCTTTGATCTTAGCCAAAAGGCTGAGAAAATTTGATCTTAGCCAAAAGTCGAGTGGCTTTGATCTTAGCCAAAAGGCTGAGAAAATTTGATCTTAGCCAAAAGTCGAGTGGCTTTGATCTTAGCCAAAAGGCTGAGAAAATTTGATCTTAGCCAAAAGGCTGAGAAAATTTGATCTTAGCCAAAAGGCTGAGAAAATTTGTTCTTAGCCAAAAGTCGAGTGGCTTTGATCTTAGCCAAAAGGCTGAGAAAATTTGATCTTAGCCAAAAGGCTGAGAAAATTTGATCTTAGCCAAAAGGCTAAGAAAATTTGATCTTAGCCAAAAGGCTGAGATATTTTGATCTTAGCCAAAAGGCTGAGAAAATTTGATCTTAGCCAAAAGGCTGAGAAAATTTGATCTTAGCCAAAAGGCTGAGATATTTTGATCTTAGCCAAAAGGCTGAGAAAATTTGATCTTAGCCAAAAGGCTGAGAAAATTTGATCTTAGCCAAAAGGCTGAGATATTTTGATCTTAGCCAAAAGGCTGAGAAAATTTGATCTTAGCCAAAAGTCGAGTGGCTTTGATCTTAGCCAAAAGGCTGAGAAAATTTGATCTTAGCCAAAAGGCTGAGAAAATTTGATCTTAGCCAAAAGGCTGAGATATTTTGATCTTAGCCAAAAGGCTGAGAAAATTTGATCTTAGCCAAAAGTCGAGTGGCTTTGATCTTAGCCAAAAGTCGAGTGGCTTTGATCTTAGCCAAAAGGCTGAGAAAATTTGATCTTAGCCAAAAGTCGAGTGGCTTTGATCTTAGCCAAAAGGCTGAGAAAATTTGATCTTAGCCAAAAGGCTGAGATATTTTTATCTTAGCCAAAAGGCTGAGAAAATTTGATCTTAGCCAAAAGGCTAAGAAAATTTGATCTTAGCCAAAAGGCTGAGATATTTTGATCTTAGCCAAAAGGCTGAGAAAATTTGATCTTAGCCAAAAGTCGAGTGGCTTTGATCTTAGCCAAAAGGCTGAGAAAATTTGATCTTAGCCAAAAGGCTGAGAAAATTTGATCTTAGCCAAAAGGCTGAGATATTTTGATCTTAGCCAAAAGGCTGAGAAAATTTGATCTTAGCCAAAAGGCTGAGAAAATTTGATCTTAGCCAAAAGTCGAGTGGCTTTGATCTTAGCCAAAAGGCTGAGATATTTTGATCTTAGCCAAAAGGCTAAGAAAATTTGATCTTAGCCAAAAGGCTGAGAAAATTTGATCTTAGCCAAAAGTCGAGTGGCTTTGATCTTAGCCAAAAGGCTGAGAAAATTTGATCTTAGCCAAAAGGCTGAGAAAATTTGATCTTAGCCAAAAGGCTGAGATATTTTGATCTTAGCCAAAAGGCTGAGAAAATTTGATCTTAGCCAAAAGGCTGAGAAAATTTGATCTTAGCCAAAAGGCTGAGATATTTTGATCTTAGCCAAAAGGCTGAGAAAATTTGATCTTAGCCAAAAGGCTGAGAAAATTTGATCTTAGCCAAAAGTCGAGTGGCTTTGATCTTAGCCAAAAGGCTGAGAAAATTTGATCTTAGCCAAAAGGCTGAGAAAATTTGATCTTAGCCAAAAGGCTGAGATATTTTGATCTTAGCCAAAAGGCTGAGAAAATTTGATCTTAGCCAAAAGGCTGAGAAAATTTGATCTTAGCCAAAAGGCTGAGATATTTTGATCTTAGCCAAAAGGCTGAGAAAATTTGATCTTAGCCAAAAGTCGAGTGGCTTTGATCTTAGCCAAAAGGCTGAGAAAATTTGATCTTAGCCAAAAGGCTGAGAAAATTTGATCTGAGCCAAAAGGTCGAGTGGCTTTATTCTTAGCCAAAAGGCTGAGAAAATTTGATCTTAGCCAAAAGGCTGAGATATTTTGATCTTAGCCAAAAGGCTGAGAAAATTTGATCTTAGCCAAAAGGCTGAGAAAATTTGTTCTTAGCCAAAAGTCGAGTGGCTTTGATCTTAGCCAAAAGGCTGAGAAAATTTGATCTTAGCCAAAAGGCTGAGAAAATTTGATCTTAGCCAAAAGGCTAAGAAAATTTGATCTTAGCCAAAAGGCTGAGATATTTTGATCTTAGCCAAAAGGCTGAGAAAATTTGATCTTAGCCAAAAGGCTGAGAAAATTTGATCTTAGCCAAAAGGCTGAGATATTTTGATCTTAGCCAAAAGGCTGAGAAAATTTGATCTTAGCCAAAAGGCTGAGAAAATTTGATCTTAGCCAAAAGGCTGAGATATTTTGATCTTAGCCAAAAGGCTGAGAAAATTTGATCTTAGCCAAAAGTCGAGTGGCTTTGATCTTAGCCAAAAGGCTGAGAAAATTTGATCTTAGCCAAAAGGCTGAGAAAATTTGATCTTAGCCAAAAGTCGAGTGGCTTTGATCTTAGCCAAAAGTCGAGTGGCTTTGATCTTAGCCAAAAGGCTGAGAAAATTTGATCTTAGCCAAAAGTCGAGTGGCTTTGATCTTAGCCAAAAGGCTGAGAAAATTTGATCTTAGCCAAAAGGCTGAGAAAATTTGATCTTAGCCAAAAGTCGAGTGGCTTTGATCTTAGCCAAAAGGCTAAGAAAATTTGATCTTAGCCAAAAGGCTGAGATATTTTGATCTTAGCCAAAAGGCTGAGAAAATTTGATCTTAGCCAAAAGTCGAGTGGCTTTGATCTTAGCCAAAAGGCTGAGAAAATTTGATCTTAGCCAAAAGGCTGAGAAAATTTGATCTTAGCCAAAAGGCTGAGATATTTTGATCTTAGCCAAAAGGCTGAGAAAATTTGATCTTAGCCAAAAGGCTGAGAAAATTTGATCTTAGCCAAAAGTCGAGTGGCTTTGATCTTAGCCAAAAGGCTGAGATATTTTGATCTTAGCCAAAAGGCTAAGAAAATTTGATCTTAGCCAAAAGGCTGATAAAATTTGATCTTAGCCAAAAGTCGAGTGGCTTTGATCTTAGCCAAAAGGCTGAGAAAATTTGATCTTAGCCAAAAGGCTGAGAAAATTTGATCTTAGCCAAAAGGCTGAGATATTTTGATCTTAGCCAAAAGGCTGAGAAAATTTGATCTTAGCCAAAAGGCTGAGAAAATTTGATCTTAGCCAAAAGGCTGAGATATTTTGATCTTAGCCAAAAGGCTGAGAAAATTTGATCTTAGCCAAAAGGCTGAGAAAATTTGATCTTAGCCAAAAGTCGAGTGGCTTTGATCTTAGCCAAAAGGCTGAGAAAATTTGATCTTAGCCAAAAGGCTGAGAAAATTTGATCTTAGCCAAAAGGCTGAGATATTTTGATCTTAGCCAAAAGGCTGAGAAAATTTGATCTTAGCCAAAAGGCTGAGAAAATTTGATCTTAGCCAAAAGGCTGAGATATTTTGATCTTAGCCAAAAGGCTGAGAAAATTTGATCTTAGCCAAAAGTCGAGTGGCTTTGATCTTAGCCAAAAGGCTGAGAAAATTTGATCTTAGCCAAAAGGCTGAGAAAATTTGATCTTAGCCAAAAGGCTGAGATATTTTGATCTTAGCCAAAAGGCTGAGAAAATTTGATCTTAGCCAAAAGGCTGAGAAAATTTGATCTTAGCCAAAAGGCTGAGAAAATTTGATCTTAGCCAAAAGGCTGAGAAAATTTGATCTTAGCCAAAAGTCGAGTGGCTTTGATCTTAGCCAAAAGGCTGAGAAAATTTGATCTTAGCCAAAAGGCTGAGAAAATTCGATCTTAGCCAAAAGGCTGAGATATTTTGATCTTAGCCAAAGGGCTGAGAAAATTTGATCTTAGCCAAAAGGCTGAGAAAATTTGATCTTAGCCAAAAGGCTGAGATATTTTGATCTTAGCCAAAAGGCTGAGAAAATTTGATCTTAGCCAAAAGGCTGAGAAAATTTGATCTTAGCCAAAAGTCGAGTGGCTTTGATCTTAGCCAAAAGGCTGAGAAAATTTGATCTTAGCCAAAAGGCTGAGAAAATTTGATCTTAGCCAAAAGGCTGAGATATTTTGATCTTAGCCAAAAGGCTGAGAAAATTTGATCTTAGCCAAAAGGCTGAGAAAATTTGATCTTAGCCAAAAGGCTGAGATATTTTGATCTTAGCCAAAAGGCTGAGAAAATTTGATCTTAGCCAAAAGGCTGAGAAAATTTGATCTTAGCCAAAAGTCGAGTGGCTTTGATCTTAGCCAAAAGGCTGAGAAAATTTGATCTTAGCCAAAAGGCTGAGAAAATTTGATCTTAGCCAAAAGGCTGAGATATTTTGATCTTAGCCAAAAGGCTGAGAAAATTTGATCTTAGCCAAAAGGCTGAGAAAATTTGATCTTAGCCAAAAGTCGAGTGGCTTTGATCTTAGCCAAAAGGCTGAGAAAATTTGATCTTAGCCAAAAGGCTGAGAAAATTTGATCTTAGCCAAAAGTCGAGTGGCTTTGATCTTAGCCAAAAGGCTGAGAAAATTTGATCTTAGCCAAAAGGCTGAGAAAATTTGATCTTAGCCAAAAGGCTGAGATATTTTGATCTTAGCCAAAAGGCTGAGAAAATTTGATCTTAGCCAAAAGGCTGAGAAAATTTGATCTTAGCCAAAAGGCTGAGATATTTTGATCTTAGCCAAAAGGCTGAGAAAATTTGATCTTAGCCAAAAGGCTGAGAAAATTTGATCTTAGCCAAAAGTCGAGTGGCTTTGATCTTAGCCAAAAGGCTGAGAAAATTTGATCTTAGCCAAAAGGCTGAGAAAATTTGATCTTAGCCAAAAGGCTGAGATATTTTGATCTTAGCCAAAAGGCTGAGAAAATTTGATCTTAGCCAAAAGGCTGAGAAAATTTGATCTTAGCCAAAAGGCTGAGATATTTTGATCTTATCCAAAAGGCTGAGAAAATTTGATCTTAGCCAAAAGTCGAGTGGCTTTGATCTTAGCCAAAAGGCTGAGAAAATTTGATCTTAGCCAAAAGGCTGAGAAAATTTGATCTTAGCCAAAAGGCTGAGATATTTTGATCTTAGCCAAAAGGCTGAGAAAATTTGATCTTAGCCAAAAGGCTGAGAAAATTTGATCTTAGCCAAAAGGCTGAGATATTTTGATCTTAGCCAAAAGGCTGAGAAAATTTGATCTTAGCCAAAAGGCTGAGAAAATTTGATCTTAGCCAAAAGTCGAGTGGCTTTGATCTTAGCCAAAAGGCTGAGAAAATTTGATCTTAGCCAAAAGGCTGAGAAAATTCGATCTTAGCCAAAAGGCTGAGATATTTTGATCTTAGCCAAAGGGCTGAGAAAATTTGATCTTAGCCAAAAGGCTGAGAAAATTTGAACTTAGCCAAAAGGCTGAGATATTTTGATCTTAGCCAAAAGGCTGAGAAAATTTGATCTTAGCCAAAAGGCTGAGAAAATTTGATCTTAGCCAAAAGTCGAGTGGCTTTGATCTTAGCCAAAAGGCTGAGAAAATTTGATCTTAGCCAAAAGGCTGAGAAAATTTGATCTTAGCCAAAAGGCTGAGATATTTTGATCTTAGCCAAAAGGCTGAGAAAATTTGATCTTAGCCAAAAGGCTGAGAAAATTTGATCTTAGCCAAAAGGCTGAGATATTTTGATCTTAGCCAAAAGGCTGAGAAAATTTGATCTTAGCCAAAAGGCTGAGAAAATTTGATCTTAGCCAAAAGTCGAGTGGCTTTGATCTTAGCCAAAAGGCTGAGAAAATTTGATCTTAGCCAAAAGTCGAGTGGCTTTGATCTTAGCCAAAAGGCTGAGAAAATTTGATCTTAGCCAAAAGGCTGAGAAAATTTGATCTTAGCCAAAAGGCTGAGATATTTTGATCTTAGCCAAAAGGCTGAGAAAATTTGATCTTAGCCAAAAGGCTGAGAAAATTTGATCTTAGCCAAAAGTCGAGTGGCTTTGATCTTAGCCAAAAGGCTGAGAAAATTTGATCTTAGCCAAAAGGCTGAGAAAATTTGATCTTAGCCAAAAGGCTGAGATATTTTGATCTTAGCCAAAAGGCTGAGAAAATTTGATCTTAGCCAAAAGGCTGAGATATTTTGATCTTAGCCAAAAGGCTGAGAAAATTTGATCTTAGCCAAAAGGCTGAGATATTTTGATCTTAGCCAAAAGGCTGAGAAAATTTGATCTTAGCCAAAAGGCTGAGAAAATTTGATCTTAGCCAAAAGTCGAGTGGCTTTGATCTTAGCCAAAAGGCTGAGAAAATTTGATCTTAGCCAAAAGGCTGAGAAAATTTGATCTTAGCCAAAAGGCTGAGATATTTTGATCTTAGCCAAAAGGCTGAGAAAATTTGATCTTAGCCAAAAGGCTGAGAAAATTTGATCTTAGCCAAAAGGCTGAGATATTTTGATCTTAGCCAAAAGGCTGAGAAAATTTGATCTTAGCCAAAAGGCTGAGAAAATTTGATCTTAGCCAAAAGTCGAGTGGCTTTGATCTTAGCCAAAAGGCTGAGAAAATTTGATCTTAGCCAAAAGGCTGAGCAAATTTGATCTTAGCCAAAAGGCTAAGATATTTTGATCTTAGCCAAAAGGCTGAGAAAATTTGATCTTAGCCAAAAGGCTGAGAAAATTTGATCTTAGCCAAAAGGCTGAGATATTTTGATCTTAGCCAAAAGGCTGAGAAAATTTGATCTTAGCCAAAAGGCTGAGAAAATTTGATCTTAGCCAAAAGTTGAGTGGCTTTGATCTTAGCCAAAAGGCTGAGAAAATTTGATCTTAGCCAAAAGTCGAGTGGCTTTGATCTTAGCCAAAAGGCTGAGAAAATTTGATCTTAGCCAAAAGGCTGAGAAAATTTGATCTTAGCCAAAAGGCTGAGATATTTTGATCTTAGCCAAAAGGCTGAGAAAATTTGATCTTAGCCAAAAGGCTGAGAAAATTTGATCTTAGCCAAAAGTCGAGTGGCTTTGATCTTAGCCAAAAGGCTGAGAAAATTTGATCTTAGCCAAAAGGCTGAGAAAATTTGATCTTAGCCAAAAGGCTGAGATATTTTGATCTTAGCCAAAAGGCTGAGAAAATTTGATCTTAGCCAAAAGGCTGAGAAAATTTGATCTTAGCCAAAAGGCTGAGATATTTTGATCTTAGCCAAAAGGCTGAGAAAATTTGATCTTAGCCAAAAGGCTGAGAAAATTTGATCTTAGCCAAAAATTCTGAGATATTTTGATCTTAGCCAAAAGGCTGAGAAAATTTGATCTTAGCCAAAAGTCGAGTGGCTTTGATCTTAGCCAAAAGGCTGAGAAAATTTGATCTTAGCCAAAAGGCTGAGAAAATTTGATCTTAGCCAAAATTCTGAGATATTTTGATCTTAGCCAAAAGGCTGAGAAAATTTGATCTTAGCCAAAAGTCGAGTGGCTTTGATCTTAGCCAAAAGGCTGAGAAAATTTGATCTTAGCCAAAAGGCTGAGAAAATTTGATCTTAGCCAAAAGGCTGAGATATATTGATCTTAGCCAAAAGGCTGAGAAAATTTGATCTTAGCCAAAAGGCTGAGAAAATTTGATCTTAGCCAAAAGTCGAGTGGCTTTGATCTTAGCCAAAAGGCTGAGAAAATTTGATCTTAGCCAAAAGGCTGAGAAAATTTGATCTTAGCCAAAAGGCTGAGATATTTTGATCTTAGCCAATAGGCTGAGAAAATTTGATCTTAGCCAAAAGGCTGAGAAAATTTGATCTTAGCCAAAAGGCTGAGATATTTTGATCTTAGCCAAAAGGCTGAGAAAATTTGATCTTAGCCAAAAGGCTGAGAAAATTTGATCTTAGCCAAAAGTCGAGTGGCTTTGATCTTAGCCAAAAGGCTGAGAAAATTTGATCTTAGCCAAAAGTCTGAGAAAATTTGATCTTAGCCAAAAGGCTGAGAAAATTTGATCTTAGCCAAAAGGCTGAGATATTTTGATCTTAGCCAAAAGGCTGAGAAAATTTGATCTTAGCCAAAAGGCTGAGAAAATTTGATCTTAGCCAAAAGTCGAGTGGCTTTGATCTTAGCCAAAAGGCTGAGAAAATTTGATCTTAGCCAAAAGGCTGAGAAAATTCGATCTTAGCCAAAAGGCTGAGATATTTTGATCTTAGCCAAAGGGCTGAGAAAATTTGATCTTAGCCAAAAGGCTGAGAAAATTTGATCTTAGCCAAAAGGCTGAGATATTTTGATATTAGCCAAAAGGCTGAGAAAATTTGATCTTAGCCAAAAGGCTGAGAAAATTTGATCTTAGCCAAAAGTCGAGTGGCTTTGATCTTAGCCAAAAGGCTGAGAAAATTTGATCTTAGCCAAAAGGCTGAGAAAATTTGATCTTAGCCAAAAGGCTGAGAAAATTTGATCTTAGCCAAAAGGCTGAGAAAATTTGATCTTAGCCAAAAGGCTGAGATATTTTGATCTTAGCCAAAAGGCTGAGAAAATTTGATCTTAGCCAAAAGGCTGAGAAAATTTGATCTTAGCCAAAAGTCGAGTGGCTTTGATCTTAGCCAAAAGGCTGAGAAAATTTGATCTTAGCCAAAAGTCGAGTGGCTTTGATCTTAGCCAAAAGGCTGAGAAAATTTGATCTTAGCCAAAAGGCTGAGAAAATTTGATCTTAGCCAAAAGGCTGAGATATTTTGATCTTAGCCAAAAGGCTGAGAAAATTTGATCTTAGCCAAAAGGCTGAGAAAATTTGATCTTAGCCAAAAGTCGAGTGGCTTTGATCTTAGCCAAAAGGCTGAGAAAATTTGATCTTAGCCAAAAGTCGAGTGGCTTTGATCTTAGCCAAAAGGCTGAGAAAATTTGATCTTAGCCAAAAGGCTGAGAAAATTTGATCTTAGCCAAAAGGCTGAGATATTTTGATCTTAGCCAAAAGGCTGAGAAAATTTGTTCTTAGCCAAAAGGCTGAGAAAATTTGATCTTAGCCAAAAGTCGAGTGGCTTTGATCTTAGCCAAAAGGCTGAGAAAATTTGATCTTAGCCAAAAGGCTGAGAAAATTTGATCTTAGCCAAAAGGCTGAGATATTTTGATCTTAGCCAAAAGGCTGAGAAAATTTGATCTTAGCCAAAAGGCTGAGAAAATTTGATCTTAGCCAAAAGTCGAGTGGCTTTGATCTTAGCCAAAAGGCTGAGAAAATTTGATCTTAGCCAAGAGGCTGAGAAAATTTGATCTTAGCCAAAAGGCTGAGATATTTTGATCTTAGCCAAAAGGCTGAGAAAATTTGATCTTAGCCAAAAGGCTGAGATATTTTGATCTTAGCCAAAAGGCTGAGAAAATTTGATCTTAGCCAAAAGGCTGAGAAAATTTGATCTTAGCCAAAAGGCTGAGATATTTTGATCTTAGCCAAAAGGCTGAGAAAATTTGATATTAGCCAAAAGGCTGAGAAAATTTGATCTTAGCCAAAAGTCGAGTGGCTTTGATCTTAGCCAAAAGGCTGAGAAAATTTGATCTTAGCCAAAAGTCGAGTGGCTTTGATCTTAGCCAAAAGGCTGAGAAAATTTGATCTTAGCCAAAAGTCGAGTGGCTTTGATCTTAGCCAAAAGGCTGAGAAAATTTGATCTTAGCCAAAAGGCTGAGAAAATTTGATCTTAGCCAAAAGTCGAGTGGCTTTGATCTTAGCCAAAAGGCTGAGAAAATTTGATCTTAGCCAAAAGGCTGAGATATTTTGATCTGAGCCAAAAGGTCGAGTGGCTTTATTCTTAGCCAAAAGGCTGAGAAAATTTGATCTTAGCCAAAAGTCGAGTGGCTTTGATCTTAGCCAAAAGGCTGAGAAAATTTGATCTTAGCCAAAAGGCTGAGAAAATTTGATCTTAGCCAAAATGCTGAGATATTTTGATCTTAGCCAAAAGGCTGAGAAAATTTGATCTTAGCCAAAAGGCTGAGAAAATTTGATCTTAGCCAAAAGGCTGAGATATTTTGATCTTAGCCAAAAGGCTGAGAAAATTTGATCTTAGCCAAAAGGCTGAGAAAATTTGATCTTAGCCAAAAGGCTGAGAAAATTTGATCTTAGCCAAAAGGCTGAGAAAATTTGATCTTAGCCAAAAGGCTGAGATATTTTGATCTTAGCCAAAAGGCTGAGAAAATTTGATCTTAGCCAAAAGGCTGAGAAAATTTGATCTTAGCCAAAAGGCTGAGATATTTTGATCTTAGCCAAAAGGCTGAGAAAATTTGATCTTAGCCAAAAGGCTGAGAAAATTTGATCTTAGCCAAAAGTCGAGTGTCTTTGATCTTAGCCAAAAGGCTGAGAAAATTTGATCTTAGCCAAAAGTCGAGTGGCTTTGATCTTAGCCAAAAGGCTGAGAAAATTTGATCTTAGCCAAAAGGCTGAGAAAATTTGATCTTAGCCAAAAGGCTGAGAAAATTTGATCTTAGCCAAAAGTCGAGTGGCTTTGATCTTAGCCAAAAGGCTGAGAAAATTTGATCTTAGCCAAAAGTCGAGTGGCTTTGATCTTAGCCAAAAGGCTGAGAAAATTTGATCTTAGCCAAAAGTCGAGTGGCTTTGATCTTAGCCAAAAGGCTGAGAAAATTTGATCTTAGCCAAAAGGCTGAGAAAATTTGATCTTAGCCAAAAGGCTGAGATATTTTGATCTTAGCCAAAAGGCTGAGAAAATTTGATCTTAGCCAAAAGGCTGAGAAAATTTGATCTTAGCCAAAAGTCGAGTGGCTTTGATCTTAGCCAAAAGGCTGAGAAAATTTGATCTTAGCCAAAAGGCTGAGATATTTTGATCTTAGCCAAAAGGCTGAGATATTTTGATCTTAGCCAAAAGGCTGAGATATTTTGATCTTAGCCAAAAGGCTGAGATATTTTGATCTTAGCCAAAAGGCTGAGAAAATTTGATCTTAGCCAAAAGGCTGAGATATTGTGATCTTAGCCAAAAGGCTGAGATATTTTGATCTGAGCCAAAAGGCTGAGAAAATTTGATCTTAGCCAAAAGGCTGAGAAAATTTGATCTTAGCCAAAAGGCTGAGAAAATTTGATCTAAGCCAAAAGGCTGAGAAAATTTGATCTTAGCCAAAAGGCTGAGATATTTTGATCTGAGCCAAAAGGTCGAGTGGCTTTATTCTTAGCCAAAAGGCTGAGAAAATTTGATCTTAGCCAAAAGGCTGAGATATTTTGATCTTAGCCAAAAGGCTGAGAAAATTTGATCTTAGCCAAAAGGCTGAGAAAATTTGATCTTAGCCAAAAGGTTGAGATATTTTGATCTTAGCCAAAAGGCTGAGAAAATTTGATCTTAGCCAAAAGGCTGAGAAAATTTGATCTTAGCCAAAAGGCTGAGAAAATTTGATCTTAGCCAAAAGTCGAGTGGCTTTGATCTTAGCCAAAAGGCTGAGAAAATTTGATCTTAGCCAAAAGGCTGAGAAAATTTGATCTTAGCCAAAAGGCTGAGATATTTTGATCTTAGCCAAAAGGCTGAGAAAATTTGATCTTAGCCAAAAGGCTGAGAAAATTTGATCTTAGCCAAAAGTCGAGTGGCTTTGATCTTAGCCAAAAGGCTGAGAAAATTTGATCTTAGCCAAAAGGCTGAGATATTTTGATCTTAGCCAAAAGGCTGAGATATTTTGATCTGAGCCAAAAGGCTGAGAAAATTTGATCTTAGCCAAAAGGCTGAGAAAATTTGATCTTAGCCAAAAGTCGAGTGGCTTTGATCTTAGCCAAAAGGCTGAGAAAATTTGATCTTAGCCAAAAGGCTGAGATATTTTGATCTTAGCCAAAAGGCTGAGATATTTTGATCTGAGCCAAAAGGTCGAGTGGCTTTATTCTTAGCCAAAAGGCTGAGAAAATTTGATCTTAGCCAAAAGTCGAGTGGCTTTGATCTTAGCCAAAAGGCTGAGAAAATTTGATCTTAGCCAAAAGGCTGAGATATTTTGATCTTAGCCAAAAGGCTGAGATATTTTGATCTGAGCCAAAAGGTCGAGTGGCTTTATTCTTAGCCAAAAGGCTGAGAAAATTTAATCTTAGCCAAAAGTCGAGTGGCTTTGATCTTAGCCAAAAGGCTGAGAAAATTTGATCTTAGCCAAAAGGCTGAGAAAATTTGATCTTAGCCAAAAGGCTGAGATATTTTGATCTTAGCCAAAAGGCTGAGAAAATTTGATCTTAGCCAAAAGGCTGAGAAAATTTGATCTTAGCCAAAAGTCGAGTGGCTTTGATCTTAGCCAAAAGGCTGAGAAAATTTGATCTTAGCCAAAAGGCTGAGAAAATTTGATCTTAGCCAAAAGGCTGAGATATTTTGATCTTAGCCAAAAGGCTGAGAAAATTTGATCTTAGCCAAAAGGCTGAGAAAATTTGATCTTAGCCAAAAGGCTGAGATATTTTGATCTTAGCCAAAAGGCTGAGAAAATTTGATCTTAGCCAAAAGGCTGAGAAAATTTGATCTTAGCCAAAAGTCGAGTGGCTTTGATCTTAGCCAAAAGGCTGAGAAAATTTGATCTTAGCCAAAAGGCTGAGAAAATTTGATCTTAGCCAAAAGGCTGAGATATTTTGATCTTAGCCAAAAGGCTGAGAAAATTTGATCTTAGCCAAAAGGCTGAGAAAATTTGATCTTAGCCAAAAGGCTGAGATATTTTGATCTTAGCCAAAAGGCTGAGAAAATTTGATCTTAGCCAAATGGCTGAGAAAATTTGATCTTAGCCAAAAGTCGAGTGGCTTTGATCTTAGCCAAAAGGCTGAGAAAATTTGATCTTAGCCAAAAGTCGAGTGGCTTTGATCTTAGCCAAAAGGCTGAGAAAATTTGATCTTAGCCAAAAGGCTGAGAAAATTTGATCTTAGCCAAAAGGCTGAGAAAATTTGATCTTAGCCAAAAGGCTGAGATATTTTGATCTTAGCCAAAAGGCTGAGAAAATTTGATCTTAGCCAAAAGGCTGAGAAAATTTGATCTTAGCCAAGTGTCGAGTGGCTTTGATCTTAGCCAAAAGGCTGAGAAAATTTGATCTTAGCCAAAAGTCGAGTGGCTTTGATCTTAGCCAAAAGGCTGAGAAAATTTGATCTTAGCCAAAAGTCGAGTGGCTTTGATCTTAGCCAAAAGGCTGAGAAAATTTGATCTTAGCCAAAAGGCTGAGAAAATTTGATCTTAGCCAAAAGTCGAGTGGCTTTGATCTTAGCCAAAAGGCTGAGAAAATTTGATCTTAGCCAAAAGGCTGAGATATTTTGATCTGAGCCAAAAGGTCGAGTGGCTTTATTCTTAGCCAAAAGGCTGAGAAAATTTGATCTTAGCCAAAAGTCGAGTGGCTTTGATCTTAGCCAAAAGGCTGAGAAAATTTGATCTTAGCCAAAAGGCTGAGAAAATTTGATCTTAGCCAAAATGCTGAGATATTTTGATCTTAGCCAAAAGGCTGAGAAAATTTGATCTTAGCCAAAAGGCTGAGAAAATTTGATATTAGCCAAAAGGCTGAGATATTTTGATCTTAGCCAAAAGGCTGAGAAAATTTGATCTTAGCCAAAAGGCTGAGAAAATTTGATCTTAGCCAAAAGTCGAGTGGCTTTGATCTTAGCCAAAAGGCTGAGAAAATTTGATCTTAGCCAAAAGGCTGAGAAAATTTGATCTTAGCCAAAAGGCTGAGAAAATTTGATCTTAGCCAAAAGGCTGAGATATTTTGATCTTAGCCAAAAGGCTGAGAAAATTTGATCTTAGCCAAAAGGCTGAGAAAATTTGATCTTAGCCAAGTGTCGAGTGGCTTTGATCTTAGCCAAAAGGCTGAGAAAATTTGATCTTAGCCAAAAGTCGAGTGTCTTTGATCTTAGCCAAAAGGCTGAGAAAATTTGATCTTAGCCAAAAGTCGAGTGGCTTTGATCTTAGCCAAAAGGCTGAGAAAATTTGATCTTAGCCAAAAGGCTGAGAAAATTTGATCTTAGCCAAAAGTCGAGTGGCTTTGATCTTAGCCAAAAGGCTGAGAAAATTTGATCTTAGCCAAAAGTCGAGTGGCTTTGATCTTAGCCAAAAGGCTGAGAAAATTTGATCTTAGCCAAAAGTCGAGTGGCTTTGATCTTAGCCAAAAGGCTGAGAAAATTTGATCTTAGCCAAAAGGCTGAGAAAATTTGATCTTAGCCAAAAGGCTGAGATATTTTGATCTTAGCCAAAAGGCTGAGAAAATTTGATCTTAGCCAAAAGGCTGAGAAAATTTGATCTTAGCCAAAAGTCGAGTGGCTTTGATCTTAGCCAAAAGGCTGAGAAAATTTGATCTTAGCCAAAAGGCTGAGATATTTTGATCTTAGCCAAAAGGCTGAGATATTTTGATCTTAGCCAAAAGGCTGAGATATTTTGATCTTAGCCAAAAGGCTGAGATATTTTGATCTTAGCCAAAAGGCTGAGAAAATTTGATCTTAGCCAAAAGGCTGAGATATTGTGATCTTAGCCAAAAGGCTGAGATATTTTGATCTGAGCCAAAAGGCTGAGAAAATTTGATCTTAGCCAAAAGGCTGAGAAAATTTGATCTTAGCCAAAAGGCTGAGAAAATTTGATCTAAGCCAAAAGGCTGAGAAAATTTGATCTTAGCCAAAAGGCTGAGATATTTTGATCTGAGCCAAAAGGTCGAGTGGCTTTATTCTTAGCCAAAAGGCTGAGAAAATTTGATCTTAGCCAAAAGGCTGAGATATTTTGATCTTAGCCAAAAGGCTGAGAAAATTTGATCTTAGCCAAAAGGCTGAGAAAATTTGATCTTAGCCAAAAGGTTGAGATATTTTGATCTTAGCCAAAAGGCTGAGAAAATTTGATCTTAGCCAAAAGGCTGAGATATTTTGATCTTAGCCAAAAGGCTGAGAAAATTTGATCTTAGCCAAAAGGCTGAGAAAATTTGATCTTAGCCAAAAGTCGAGTGGCTTTGATCTTAGCCAAAAGGCTGAGAAAATTTGATCTTAGCCAAAAGGCTGAGATATTTTGATCTTAGCCAAAAGGCTGAGATATTTTGATCTGAGCCAAAAGGTCGAGTGGCTTTATTCTTAGCCAAAAGGCTGAGAAAATTTGATCTTAGCCAAAAGTCGAGTGGCTTTGATCTTAACCAAAAGGCTGAGAAAATTTGATCTTAGCCAAAAGGCTGAGATATTTTGATCTTAGCCAAAAGGCTGAGATATTTTGATCTGAGCCAAAAGGTCGAGTGGCTTTATTCTTAGCCAAAAGGCTGAGAAAATTTGATCTTAGCCAAAAGTCGAGTGGCTTTGATCTTAGCCAAAAGGCTGAGAAAATTTGATCTTAGCCAAAAGGCTGAGAAAATTTGATCTTAGCCAAAAGGCTGAGATATTTTGATCTTAGCCAAAAGGCTGAGAAAATTTGATCTTAGCCAAAAGGCTGAGAAAATTTGATCTTAGCCAAAAGTCGAGTGGCTTTGATCTTAGCCAAAAGGCTGAGAAAATTTGATCTTAGCCAAAAGGCTGAGAAAATTTGATCTTAGCCAAAAGGCTGAGATATTTTGATCTTAGCCAAAAGGCTGAGAAAATTTGATCTTAGCCAAAAGGCTGAGAAAATTTGATCTTAGCCAAAAGGCTGAGATATTTTGATCTTAGCCAAAAGGCTGAGAAAATTTGATCTTAGCCAAATGGCTGAGAAAATTTGATCTTAGCCAAAAGTCGAGTGGCTTTGATCTTAGCCAAAAGGCTGAGAAAATTTGATCTTAGCCAAAAGTCGAGTGGCTTTGATCTTAGCCAAAAGGCTGAGAAAATTTGATCTTAGCCAAAAGGCTGAGAAAATTTGATCTTAGCCAAAAGGCTGAGAAAATTTGATCTTAGCCAAAAGGCTGAGATATTTTGATCTTAGCCAAAAGGCTGAGAAAATTTGATCTTAGCCAAAAGGCTGAGAAAATTTGATCTTAGCCAAAAGTCGAGTGGCTTTGATCTTAGCCAAAAGGCTGAGAAAATTTGATCTTAGCCAAAAGTCGAGTGGCTTTGATCTTAGCCAAAAGGCTGAGAAAATTTGATCTTAGCCAAAAGTCGAGTGGCTTTGATCTTAGCCAAAAGGCTGAGAAAATTTGATCTCAGCCAAAAGGCTGAGAAAATTTGATCTTAGCCAAAAGGCTGAGATATTTTGATCTTAGCCAAAAGGCTGAGAAAATTTGATCTTAGCCAAAAGGCTGAGAAAATTTGATCTTAGCCAAAAGTCGAGTGGCTTTGATCTTAGCCAAAAGGCTGAGAAAATTTGATCTTAGCCAAAAGGCTGAGATATTTTGATCTTAGCCAAAAGGCTGAGATATTTTGATCTGAGCCAAAAGGCTGAGAAAATTTGATCTTAGCCAAAAGGCTGAGAAAATTTGATCTTAGCCAAAAGTCGAGTGGCTTTGATCTTAGCCAAAAGGCTGAGAAAATTTGATCTTAGCCAAAAGGCTGAGATATTTTGATCTTAGCCAAAAGGCTGAGATATTTTGATCTGAGCCAAAAGTCGAGTGGCTTTGATCTTAGCCAAAAGGCTGAGAAAATTTGATCTTAGCCAAAAGGCTGAGAAAATTTGATCTTAGCCAAAAGGCTGAGATATTTTGATCTTAGCCAAAAGGCTGAGAAAATTTGATCTTAGCCAAAAGGCTGAGATATTTTGATCTGAGCCAAAAGGTCGAGTGGCTTTATTCTTAGCCAAAAAGCTGAGAAAATTTGATCTTAGCCAAAAGTCGAGTGGCTTTGATCTTAGCCAAAAGGCTGAGAAAATTTGATCTTAGCCAAAAGGCTGAGAAAATTTGATCTTAGCCAAAAGGCTGAGAAAATTTGATATTAGCCAAAAGGTTGAGATATTTTGATCTTAGCCAAAAGGCTGAGAAAATTTGATCTTAGCCAAAAGGCTGAGAAAATTTGATCTTAGCCAAAAGTCGAGTGGCTTTGATCTTAGCCAAAAGGCTGAGAAAATTTGATCTTAGCCAAAAGGATGAGAAAATTTGATATTAGCCAAAAGGCTGAGATATTTTGATCTTAGCCAAAAGGCTGAGAAAATTTGATCTTAGCCAAAAGGCTGAGAAAATTTGATCTTAGCCAAAAGTCGAGTGGCTTTGATCTTAGCCAAAAGGCTGAGAAAATTTGATCTTAGCCAAAAGGCTGAGATATTTTGATCTTAGCCAAAAGGCTGAGATATTTTGATCTGAGCCAAAAGGCTGAGAAAATTTGATCTTAGCCAAAAGGCTGAGAAAATTTGATCTTAGCCAAAAGTCGAGTGGCTTTGATCTTAGCCAAAAGGCTGAGAAAATTTGATCTTAGCCAAAAGGCTGAGATATTTTGATCTTAGCCAAAAGGCTGAGATATTTTGATCTGAGCCAAAAGGTCGAGTGGCTTTATTCTTAGCCAAAAGGCTGAGAAAATTTGATCTTAGCCAAAAGTCGAGTGGCTTTGATCTTAGCCAAAAGGCTGAGAAAATTTGATCTTAGCCAAAAGGCTGAGATATTTTGATCTTAGCCAAAAGGCTTAGATATTTTGATCTGAGCCAAAAGGTCGAGTGGCTTTATTCTTAGCCAAAAGGCTGAGAAAATTTGATCTTAGCCAAAAGTCGAGTGGCTTTGATCTTAGTCAAAAGGCTGAGAAAATTTGATCTTAGCCAAAAGGCTGAGATATTTTGATCTTAGCCAAAAGGCTGAGAAAATTTGATCTTAGCCAAAAGGCTGAGAAAATTTGATCTTAGCCAAAAGTCGAGTGGCTTTGATCTTAGCCAAAAGGCTGAGAAAATTTGATCTTAGCCAAAAGGCTGAGAAAATTTGATCTTAGCCAAAAGGCTGAGATATTTTGATCTTAGCCAAAAGGCTGAGAAAATTTGATCTTAGCCAAAAGGCTGAGAAAATTTGATCTTAGCCAAAAGGCTGAGATATTTTGATCTTAGCCAAAAGGCTGAGAAAATTTGATCTTAGCCAAAAGGCTGAGAAAATTTGATCTTAGCCAAAAATCGAGTGGCTTTGATCTTAGCCAAAAGGCTGAGAAAATTTGATCTTAGCCAAAAGGCTGAGAAAATTTGATCTTAGCCAAAAGGCTGAGATATTTTGATCTTAGCCAAAAGGCTGAGAAAATTTGATCTTAGCCAAAAGGCTGAGAAAATTTGATCTTAGCCAAAATGCTGAGATATTTTGATCTTAGCCAAAAAGCTGAGAAAATTTGATCTTAGCCAAATGGCTGAGAAAATTTGATCTTAGCCAAAAGTCGAGTGGCTTTGATCTTAGCCAAAAGGCTGAGAAAATTTGATCTTAGCCAAAAGTCGAGTGGCTTTGATCTTAGCCAAAAGGCTGAGAAAATTTGATCTTAGCCAAAAGGCTGAGAAAATTTGATCTTAGCCAAAAGGCTGAGAAAATTTGATCTTAGCCAAAAGGCTGAGATATTTTGATCTTAGCCAAAAGGCTGAGAAAATTTGATCTTAGCCAAAAGGCTGAGAAAATTTGATCTTAGCCAAAAGTCGAGTGGCTTTGATCTTAGCCAAAAGGCTGAGAAAATTTGATCTTAGCCAAAAGTCGAGTGGCTTTGATCTTAGCCAAAAGGCTGAGAAAATTTGATCTCAGCCAAAAGGCTGAGAAAATTTGATCTTAGCCAAAAGGCTGAGATATTTTGATCTTAGCCAAAAGGCTGAGAAAATTTGATCTTAGCCAAAAGGCTGAGAAAATTTGATCTTAGCCAAAAGTCGAGTGGCTTTGATCTTAGCCAAAAGGCTGAGAAAATTTGATCTTAGCCAAAAGGCTGAGATATTTTGATCTTAGCCAAAAGGCTGAGATATTTTGATCTGAGCCAAAAGGCTGAGAAAATTTGATCTTAGCCAAAAGGCTGAGAAAATTTGATCTTAGCCAAAAGTCGAGTGGCTTTGATCTTAGCCAAAAGGCTGAGAAAATTTGATCATAGCCAAAAGGCTGAGAAAATTTGATCTTAGCCAAAAGGCTGAGATATTTTGATCTTAGCCAAAAGGCTGAGAAAATTTGATCTTAGCCAAAAGGCTGAGATATTTTGATCTGAGCCAAAAGGTCGAGTGGCTTTATTCTTAGCCAAAAGGCTGAGAAAATTTGATCTTAGCCAAAAGTCGAGTGGCTTTGATCTTAGCCAAAAAGCTGAGAAAATTTGATCTTAGCCAAAAGGCTGAGATATTTTGATCTTAGCCAAAAGGCTGAGAAAATTTGATCTTAGCCAAAAGGCTGAGAAAATTTGATCTTAGCCAAAAGTCGAGTGGCTTTGATCTTAGCCAAAAGGCTGAGCAAATTTGATCTTAGCCAAAAGTCGAGTGGCTTTGATCTTAGCCAAAAGGCTGAGAAAATTTGATCTTAGCCAAAAGTCGAGTGGCTTTGATCTTAGCCAAAAGGCTGAGAAAATTTGATCTTAGCCAAAAGTCGAGTGGCTTTGATCTTAGCCAAAAGGCTGAGAAAATTTGATCTTAGCCAAAAGTCGAGTGGCTTTGATCTTAGCCAAAAGGCTGAGAAAATTTGATCTTAGCCAAAAGGCTGAGAAAATTTGATCTTAGCCAAAAGGCTGAGATATTTTGATCTTAGCCAAAAGGCTGAGAAAATTTGATCTTAGCCAAAAGGCTGAGATATTTTGATCTTAGCCAAAAGGCTGAGAAAATTTGATCTTAGCCAAAAGGCTGAGAAAATTTGATCTTAGCCAAAAGGCTGAGATATTTTGATCTTAGCCAAAAGGCTGAGAAAATTTGATCTTAGCCAAAAGGCTGAGAAAATTTGATCTTAGCCAAAAGGCTGAGATATTTTGATCTTAGCCAAAAGGCTGAGAAAATTTGATCTTAGCCAAAAGTCGAGTGGCTTTGATCTTAGCCAAAAGGCTGAGAAAATTTGATCTTAGCCAAAAGGCTGAGAAAATTTGATCTTAGCCAAAAGGCTGAGATATTTTGATCTTAGCCAAAAGGCTGAGAAAATTTGATCTTAGCCAAAAGGCTGAGAAAATTTGATCTTAGCTAAAAGGCTGAGATATTTTGATCTTAGCCAAAAGGCTGAGATATTTTGATCTTAGCCAAAAGGCTTAGATATTTTGATCTGAGCCAAAAGGTCGAGTGGCTTTATTCTTAGCCAAAAGGCTGAGAAAATTTGATCTTAGCCAAAAGTCGAGTGGCTTTGATCTTAGCCAAAAGGCTGAGAAAATTTGATCTTAGCCAAAAGGCTGAGAAAATTTGATCTTAGCCAAAAGGCTGAGATATTTTGATCTTAGCCAAAAGGCTGAGAAAATTTGATCTTAGCCAAAAGGCTGAGAAAATTTGATCTTAGCCAAAAGTCGAGTGGCTTTGATCTTAGCCAAAAGGCTGAGAAAATTTGATCTTAGCCAAAAGGCTGAGAAAATTTGATCTTAGCCAAAAGGCTGAGATATTTTGATCTTAGCCAAAAGGCTGAGAAAATTTGATCTTAGCCAAAAGGCTGAGAAAATTTGATCTTAGCCAAAAGGCTGAGATATTTTGATCTTAGCCAAAAGGCTGAGAAAATTTGATCTTAGCCAAAAGTCGAGTGGCTTTGATCTTAGCCAAAAGGCTGAGAAAATTTGATCTTAGCCAAAAGGCTGAGAAAATTTGATCTTAGCCAAAAGGCTGAGATATTTTGATCTTAGCCAAAAGGCTGAGAAAATTTGATCTTAGCCAAAAGGCTGAGAAAATTTGATCTTAGCCAAAAGTCGAGTGGCTTTGATCTTAGCCAAAAGGCTGAGAAAATTTGATCTTAGCCAAAAGGCTGAGAAAATTTGATCTTAGCCAAAAGGCTGAGATATTTTGATCTGAGCCAAAAGGTCGAGTGGCTTTATTCTTAGCCAAAAGGCTGAGAAAATTTGATCTTAGCCAAAAGTCGAGTGGCTTTGATCTTAGCCAAAAGGCTGAGAAAATTTGATCTTAGCCAAAAGGCTGAGAAAATTTGATCTTAGCCAAAAGGCTGAGATATTTTGATCTTAGCCAAAAGGCTGAGAAAATTTGATCTTAGCCAAAAGGCTGAGAAAATTTGATCTTAGCCAAAAGTCGAGTGGCTTTGATCTTAGCCAAAAGGCTGAGAAAATTTGATCTTAGCCAAAAGGCTGAGAAAATTTGATCTTAGCCAAAAGGCTGAGATATTTTGATCTTAGCCAAAAGGCTGAGATAATTTGATCTTAGCCAAAAGGCTGAGAAAATTTGATCTTAGCCAAAAGGCTGAGATATTTTGATCTTAGCCAAAAGGCTGAGAAAATTTGATCTTAGCCAAATGGCTGAGAAAATTTGATCTTAGCCAAAAGTCGAGTGGCTTTGATCTTAGCCAAAAGGCTGAGAAAATTTGATCTTAGCCAAAAGTCGAGTGGCTTTGATCTTAGCCAAAAGGCTGAGAAAATTTGATCTTAGCCAAAAGGCTGAGAAAATTTGATCTTAGCCAAAAGGCTGAGAAAATTTGATCTTAGCCAAAAGGCTGAGATATTTTGATCTTAGCCAAAAGGCTGAGAAAATTTGATCTTAGCCAAAAGGCTGAGAAAATTTGATCTTAGCCAAAAGTCGAGTGGCTTTGATCTTAGCCAAAAGGCTGAGAAAATTTGATCTTAGCCAAAAGTCGAGTGGCTTTGATCTTAGCCAAAAGGCTGAGAAAATTTGATCTCAGCCAAAAGGCTGAGAAAATTTGATCTTAGCCAAAAGGCTGAGATATTTTGATCTTAGCCAAAAGGCTGAGAAAATTTGATCTTAGCCAAAAGGCTGAGAAAATTTGATCTTAGCCAAAAGTCGAGTGGCTTTGATCTTAGCCAAAAGGCTGAGAAAATTTGATCTTAGCCAAAAGGCTGAGATATTTTGATCTTAGCCAAAAGGCTGAGATATTTTGATCTGAGCCAAAAGGCTGAGAAAATTTGATCTTAGCCAAAAGGCTGAGAAAATTTGATCTTAGCCAAAAGTCGAGTGGCTTTGATCTTAGCCAAAAGGCTGAGAAAATTTGATCTTAGCCAAAAGGCTGAGATATTTTGATCTTAGCCAAAAGGCTGAGATATTTTGATCTGAGCCAAAAGTCGAGTGGCTTTGATCTTAGCCAAAAGGCTGAGAAAATTTGATCTTAGCCAAAAGGCTGAGAAAATTTGATCTTAGCCAAAAGGCTGAGAAAATTTGATATTAGCCAAAAGGTTGAGATATTTTGATCTTAGCCAAAAGGCTGAGAAAATTTGATCTTAGCCAAAAGGCTGAGAAAATTTGATCTTAGCCAAAAGTCGAGTGGCTTTGATCTTAGCCAAAAGGCTGAGAAAATTTGATCTTAGCCAAAAGGATGAGAAAATTTGATCTTAGCCAAAAGGCTGAGATATTTTGATCTTAGCCAAAAGGCTGAGAAAATTTGATCTTAGCCAAAAGTCGAGTGGCTTTGATCTTAGCCAAAAGGCTGAGAAAATTTGATCTTAGCCAAAAGGATGAGAAAATTTGATCTTAGCCAAAAGGCTGAGATATTTTGATCTTAGCCAAAAGGCTGAGAAAATTTGATCTTAGCCAAAAGGCTGAGAAAATTTGATCTTAGCCAAAAGTCGAGTGGCTTTGATCTTAGCCAAAAGGCTGAGAAAATTTGATCTTAGCCAAAAGGCTGAGATATTTTGATCTTAGCCAAAAGGCTGAGATATTTTGATCTGAGCCAAAAGGCTGAGAAAATTTGATCTTAGCCAAAAGGCTGAGAAAATTTGATCTTAGCCAAAAGTCGAGTGGCTTTGATCTTAGCCAAAAGGCTGAGAAAATTTGATCTTAGCCAAAAGGCTGAGATATTTTGATCTTAGCCAAAAGGCTGAGATATTTTGATCTGAGCCAAAAGGTCGAGTGGCTTTATTCTTAGCCAAAAGGCTGAGAAAATTTGATCTTAGCCAAAAGTCGAGTGGCTTTGATCTTAGCCAAAAGGCTGAGAAAATTTGATCTTAGCCAAAAGGCTGAGATATTTTGATCTTAGCCAAAAGGCTTAGATATTTTGATCTGAGCCAAAAGGTCGAGTGGCTTTATTCTTAGCCAAAAGGCTGAGAAAATTTGATCTTAGCCAAAAGTCGAGTGGCTTTGATCTTAGTCAAAAGGCTGAGAAAATTTGATCTTAGCCAAAAGGCTGAGAAAATTTGATCTTAGCCAAAAGGCTGAGATATTTTGATCTTAGCCAAAAGGCTGAGAAAATTTGATTTTAGCCAAAAGGCTGAGAAAATTTGATCTTAGCCAAAAGTCGAGTGGCTTTGATCTTAGCCAAAAGGCTGAGAAAATTTGATCTTAGCCAAAAGGCTGAGAAAATTTAATCTTAGCCAAAAGGCTGAGATATTTTGATCTTAGCCAAAAGGCTGAGAAAATTTGATCTTAGCCAAAAGGCTGAGAAAATTTGATCTTAGCCAAAAGGCTGAGATATTTTGATCTTAGCCAAAAGGCTGAGAAAATTTGATCTTAGCCAAAAGGCTGAGAAAATTTGATCTTAGCCAAAAATCGAGTGGCTTTGATCTTAGCCAAAAGGCTGAGAAAATTTGATCTTAGCCAAAAGGCTGAGAAAATTTGATCTTAGCCAAAAGGCTGAGATATTTTGATCTTAGCCAAAAGGCTGAGAAAATTTGATCTTAGCCAAAAGGCTGAGAAAATTTGATCTTAGCCAAAATGCTGAGATATTTTGATCTTAGCCAAAAGGCTGAGAAAATTTGATCTTAGCCAAATGGCTGAGAAAATTTGATCTTAGCCAAAAGTCGAGTGGCTTTGATCTTAGCCAAAAGGCTGAGAAAATTTGATCTTAGCCAAAAGTCGAGTGGCTTTGATCTTAGCCAAAAGGCTGAGAAAATTTGATCTTAGCCAAAAGGCTGAGAAAATTTGATCTTAGCCAAAAGGCTGAGAAAATTTGATCTTAGCCAAAAGGCTGAGATATTTTGATCTTAGCCAAAAGGCTGAGAAAATTTGATCTTAGCCAAAAGGCTGAGAAAATTTGATCTTAGCCAAAAGGCTGAGAAAATTTGATCTTAGCCAAAAGTCGAGTGGCTTTGATCTTAGCCAAAAGGCTGAGAAAATTTGATCTTAGCCAAAAGTCGAGTGGCTTTGATCTTAGCCAAAAGGCTGAGAAAATTTGATCTCAGCCAAAAGGCTGAGAAAATTTGATCTTAGCCAAAAGGCTGAGATATTTTGATCTTAGCCAAAAGGCTGAGAAAATTTGATCTTAGCCAAAAGGCTGAGAAAATTTGATCTTAGCCAAAAGTCGAGTGGCTTTGATCTTAGCCAAAAGGCTGAGAAAATTTGATCTTAGCCAAAAGGCTGAGATATTTTGATCTTAGCCAAAAGGCTGAGATATTTTGATCTGAGCCAAAAGGCTGAGAAAATTTGATCTTAGCCAAAAGGCTGAGAAAATTTGATCTTAGCCAAAAGTCGAGTGGCTTTGATCTTAGCCAAAAGGCTGAGAAAATTTGATCTTAGCCAAAAGGCTGAGATATTTTGATCTTAGCCAAAAGGCTGAGATATTTTGATCTGAGCCAAAAGGTCGAGTGGCTTTATTCTTAGCCAAAAGGCTGAGAAAATTTGATCTTAGCCAAAAGTCGAGTGGCTTTGATCTTAGCCAAAAGGCTGAGAAAATTTGATCTTAGCCAAAAGGCTGAGAAAATTTGATCTTAGCCAAAAGGCTGAGATATTTTGATCTTAGCCAAAAGGCTGAGAAAATTTGATCTTAGCCAAAAGGCTGAGATATTTTGATCTGAGCCAAAAGGTCGAGTGGCTTTATTCTTAGCCAAAAGGCTGAGAAAATTTGATCTTAGCCAAAAGTCGAGTGGCTTTGATCTTAGCCAAAAAGCTGAGAAAATTTGATCTTAGCCAAAAGGCTGAGATATTTTGATCTTAGCCAAAAGGCTGAGAAAATTTGATCTTAGCCAAAAGGCTGAGAAAATTTGATCTTAGCCAAAAGTCGAGTGGCTTTGATCTTAGCCAAAAGGCTGAGCAAATTTGATCTTAGCCAAAAGTCGAGTGGCTTTGATCTTAGCCAAAAGGCTGAGAAAATTTGATCTTAGCCAAAAGTCGAGTGGCTTTGATCTTAGCCAAAAGGCTGAGAAAATTTGATCTTAGCCAAAAGGCTGAGAAAATTTGATCTTAGCCAAAAGGCTGAGAAAATTTGATCTTAGCCAAAAGGCTGAGATATTTTGATCTTAGCCAAAAGGCTGAGAAAATTTGATCTTAGCCAAAAGGCTGAGAAAATTTGATCTTAGCCAAAAGTCGAGTGGCTTTGATCTTAGCCAAAAGGCTGAGAAAATTTGATCTTAGCCAAAAGTCGAGTGGCTTTGATCTTAGCCAAAAGGCTGAGAAAATTTGATCTTAGCCAAAAGTCGAGTGGCTTTGATCTTAGCCAAAAGGCTGAGAAAATTTGATCTTAGCCAAAAGGCTGAGAAAATTTGATCTTAGCCAAAAGGCTGAGATATTTTGATCTTAGCCAAAAGGCTGAGAAAATTTGATCTTAGCCAAAAGGCTGAGATATTTTGATCTTAGCCAAAAGGCTGAGAAAATTTGATCTTAGCCAAAAGGCTGAGAAAATTTGATCTTAGCCAAAAGGCTGAGATATTTTGATCTTAGCCAAAAGGCTGAGAAAATTTGATCTTAGCCAAAAGGCTGAGAAAATTTGATCTTAGCCAAAAGGCTGAGATATTTTGATCTTAGCCAAAAGGCTGAGAAAATTTGATCTTAGCCAAAAGTCGAGTGGCTTTGATCTTAGCCAAAAGGCTGAGAAAATTTGATCTTAGCCAAAAGGCTGAGAAAATTTGATCTTAGCCAAAAGGCTGAGATATTTTGATCTTAGCCAAAAGGCTGAGAAAATTTGATCTTAGCCAAAAGGCTGAGAAAATTTGATCTTAGCTAAAAGGCTGAGATATTTTGATCTTAGCCAAAAGGCTGAGATATTTTGATCTTAGCCAAAAGGCTTAGATATTTTGATCTGAGCCAAAAGGTCGAGTGGCTTTATTCTTAGCCAAAAGGCTGAGAAAATTTGATCTTAGCCAAAAGTCGAGTGGCTTTGATCTTAGCCAAAAGGCTGAGAAAATTTGATCTTAGCCAAAAGGCTGAGAAAATTTGATCTTAGCCAAAAGGCTGAGATATTTTGATCTTAGCCAAAAGGCTGAGAAAATTTGATCTTAGCCAAAAGGCTGAGAAAATTTGATCTTAGCCAAAAGTCGAGTGGCTTTGATCTTAGCCAAAAGGCTGAGAAAATTTGATCTTAGCCAAAAGGCTGAGAAAATTTGATCTTAGCCAAAAGGCTGAGATATTTTGATCTTAGCCAAAAGGCTGAGAAAATTTGATCTTAGCCAAAAGGCTGAGAAAATTTGATCTTAGCCAAAAGGCTGAGATATTTTGATCTTAGCCAAAAGGCTGAGAAAATTTGATCTTAGCCAAAAGGCTGAGAAAATTTGATCTTAGCCAAAAATCGAGTGGCTTTGATCTTAGCCAAAAGGCTGAGAAAATTTGATCTTAGCCAAAAGGCTGAGAAAATTTGATCTTAGCCAAAAGGCTGAGATATTTTGATCTTAGCCAAAAGGCTGATAAAATTTGATCTTAGCCAAAAGGCTGAGAAAATTTGATCTTAGCCAAAATGCTGAGATATTTTGATCTTAGCCAAAAGGCTGAGAAAATTTGATCTTAGCCAAATGGCTGAGAAAATTTGATCTTAGCCAAAAGTCGAGTGGCTTTGATCTTAGCCAAAAGTCGAGTGGCTTTGATCTTAGCCAAAAGGCTGAGAAAATTTGATCTTAGCCAAAAGGCTGAGAAAATTTGATCTTAGCCAAAAGGCTGAGAAAATTTGATCTTAGCCAAAAGGCTGAGAAAATTTGATCTTAGCCAAAAGGCTGAGATATTTTGATCTTAGCCAAAAGGCTGAGAAAATTTGATCTTAGCCAAAAGGCTGAGAAAATTTGATCTTAGCCAAAAGTCGAGTGGCTTTGATCTTAGCCAAAAGGCTGAGAAAATTTGATCTTAGCCAAAAGTCGAGTGGCTTTGATCTTAGCCAAAAGGCTGAGAAAATTTGATCTCAGCCAAAAGGCTGAGAAAATTTGATCTTAGCCAAAAGGCTGAGATATTTTGATCTTAGCCAAAAGGCTGAGAAAATTTGATCTTAGCCAAAAGGCTGAGAAAATTTGATCTTAGCCAAAAGTCGAGTGGCTTTGATCTTAGCCAAAAGGCTGAGAAAATTTGATCTTAGCCAAAAGGCTGAGATATTTTGATCTTAGCCAAAAGGCTGAGATATTTTGATCTGAGCCAAAAGGCTGAGAAAATTTGATCTTAGCCAAAAGGCTGAGAAAATTTGATCTTAGCCAAAAGTCGAGTGGCTTTGATCTTAGCCAAAAGGCTGAGAAAATTTGATCTTAGCCAAAAGGCTGAGATATTTTGATCTGAGCCAAAAGGTCGAGTGGCTTTATTCTTAGCCAAAAGGCTGAGAAAATTTGATCTTAGCCAAAAGTCGAGTGGCTTTGATCTTAGCCAAAAGGCTGAGAAAATTTGATCTTAGCCAAAAGGCTGAGAAAATTTGATCTTAGCCAAAAGGCTGAGATATTTTGATCTTAGCCAAAAGGCTGAGAAAATTTGATCTTAGCCAAAAGGCTGAGATATTTTGATCTGAGCCAAAAGGTCGAGTGGCTTTATTCTTAGCCAAAAGGCTGAGAAAATTTGATCTTAGCCAAAAGTCGAGTGGCTTTGATCTTAGCCAAAAGGCTGAGAAAATTTGATCTTAGCCAAAAGGCTGAGAAAATTTGATCTTAGCCAAAAGGCTGAGATATTTTGATCTTAGCCAAAAGGCTGATAAAATTTGATCTTAGCCAAAAGGCTGAGAAAATTTGATCTTAGCCAAAATGCTGAGATATTTTGATCTTAGCCAAAAGGCTGAGAAAATTTGATCTTAGCCAAATGGCTGAGAAAATTTGATCTTAGCCAAAAGTCGAGTGGCTTTGATCTTAGCCAAAAGGCTGAGAAAATTTGATCTTAGCCAAAAGTCGAGTGGCTTTGATCTTAGCCAAAAGGCTGAGAAAATTTGATCTTAGCCAAAAGGCTGAGAAAATTTGATCTTAGCCAAAAGGCTGAGAAAATTTGATCTTAGCCAAAAGGCTGAGATATTTTGATCTTAGCCAAAAGGCTGAGAAAATTTGATCTTAGCCAAAAGGCTGAGAAAATTTGATCTTAGCCAAAAGTCGAGTGGCTTTGATCTTAGCCAAAAGGCTGAGAAAATTTGATCTTAGCCAAAAGTCGAGTGGCTTTGATCTTAGCCAAAAGGCTGAGAAAATTTGATCTTAGCCAAAAGTCGAGTGGCTTTGATCTTAGCCAAAAGGCTGAGAAAATTTGATCTCAGCCAAAAGGCTGAGAAAATTTGATCTTAGCCAAAAGGCTGAGATATTTTGATCTTAGCCAAAAGGCTGAGAAAATTTGATCTTAGCCAAAAGGCTGAGAAAATTTGATCTTAGCCAAAAGTCGAGTGGCTTTGATCTTAGCCAAAAGGCTGAGAAAATTTGATCTTAGCCAAAAGGCTGAGATATTTTGATCTTAGCCAAAAGGCTGAGATATTTTGATCTGAGCCAAAAGGCTGAGAAAATTTGATCTTAGCCAAAAGGCTGAGAAAATTTGATCTTAGCCAAAAGTCGAGTGGCTTTGATCTTAGCCAAAAGGCTGAGAAAATTTGATCTTAGCCAAAAGGCTGAGATATTTTGATCTGAGCCAAAAGGTCGAGTGGCTTTATTCTTAGCCAAAAGGCTGAGAAAATTTGATCTTAGCCAAAAGTCGAGTGGCTTTGATCTTAGCCAAAAGGCTGAGAAAATTTGATCTTAGCCAAAAGGCTGAGAAAATTTGATCATAGCCAAAAGGCTGAGATATTTTGATCTTAGCCAAAAGGCTGAGAAAATTTGATCTTAGCCAAAAGGCTGAGATATTTTGATCTGAGCCAAAAGGTCGAGTGGCTTTATTCTTAGCCAAAAGGCTGAGAAAATTTGATCTTAGCCAAAAGTCGAGTGGCTTTGATCTTAGCCAAAAGGCTGAGAAAATTTGATCTTAGCCAAAAGGCTGAGATATTTTGATCTTAGCCAAAAGGCTGAGAAAATTTGATCTTAGCCAAAAGGCTGAGATATTTTGATCTTAGCCAAAAGGCTGAGAAAATTTTATCTTAGCCAAAAGTCGAGTGGCTTTGATCTTAGCCAAAAGGCTGAGAAAATTTGATCTTAGCCAAAAGGCTGAGAAAATTTGATCTTAGCCAAAAGGCTGAGATATTTTGATCTTAGCCAAAAGGCTGAGAAAATTTGATCTTAGCCAAAAGGCTGAGAAAATTTGATCTTAGCCAAAAGGCTGAGATATTTTGATCTTAGCCAAAAGGCTGAGAAAATTTGATCTTAGCCAAAAGGCTGAGAAAATTTGATCTTAGCCAAAAGGCTGAGATATTTTGATCTTAGCCAAAAGGCTGAGAAAATTTGATCTTAGCCAAAAGTCGAGTGGCTTTGATCTTAGCCAAAAGGCTGAGAAAATTTGATCTTAGCCAAAAGGCTGAGAAAATTTGATCTTAGCCAAAAGGCTGAGATATTTTGATCTTAGCCAAAAGGCTGAGAAAATTTGATCTTAGCCAAAAGGCTGAGAAAATTTGATCTTAGCTAAAAGGCTGAGATATTTTGATCTTAGCCAAAAGGCTGAGATATTTTGATCTTAGCCAAAAGGCTTAGATATTTTGATCTGAGCCAAAAGGTCGAGTGGCTTTATTCTTAGCCAAAAGGCTGAGAAAATTTGATCTTAGCCAAAAGTCGAGTGGCTTTGATCTTAGCCAAAAGGCTGAGAAAATTTGATCTTAGCCAAAAGGCTGAGAAAATTTGATCTTAGCCAAAAGGCTGAGATATTTTGATCTTAGCCAAAAGGCTGAGAAAATTTGATCTTAGCCAAAAGGCTGAGAAAATTTGATCTTAGCCAAAAGTCGAGTGGCTTTGATCTTAGCCAAAAGGCTGAGAAAATTTGATCTTAGCCAAAAGGCTGAGAAAATTTGATCTTAGCCAAAAGGCTGAGATATTTTGATCTTAGCCAAAAGGCTGAGAAAATTTGATCTTAGCCAAAAGGCTGAGAAAATTTGATCTTAGCCAAAAGGCTGAGATATTTTGATCTTAGCCAAAAGGCTGAGAAAATTTGATCTTAGCCAAAAGGCTGAGAAAATTTGATCTTAGCCAAAAATCGAGTGGCTTTGATCTTAGCCAAAAGGCTGAGAAAATTTGATCTTAGCCAAAAGGCTGAGAAAATTTGATCTTAGCCAAAAGGCTGAGATATTTTGATCTTAGCCAAAAGGCTGAGAAAATTTGATCTTAGCCAAAAGGCTGAGAAAATTTGATCTTAGCCAAAATGCTGAGATATTTTGATCTTAGCCAAAAGGCTGAGAAAATTTGATCTTAGCCAAATGGCTGAGAAAATTTGATCTTAGCCAAAAGTCGAGTGGCTTTGATCTTAGCCAAAAGGCTGAGAAAATTTGATCTTAGCCAAAAGTCGTGTGGCTTTGATCTTAGCCAAAAGGCTGAGAAAATTTGATCTTAGCCAAAAGGCTGAGAAAATTTGATCTTAGCCAAAAGGCTGAGAAAATTTGATCTTAGCCAAAAGGCTGAGATATTTTGATCTTAGCCAAAAGGCTGAGAAAATTTGATCTTAGCCAAAAGGCTGAGAAAATTTGATCTTAGCCAAAAGTCGAGTGGCTTTGATCTTAGCCAAAAGGCTGAGAAAATTTGATCTTAGCCAAAAGTCGAGTGGCTTTGATCTTAGCCAAAAGGCTGAGAAAATTTGATCTCAGCCAAAAGGCTGAGAAAATTTGATCTTAGCCAAAAGGCTGAGATATTTTGATCTTAGCCAAAAGGCTGAGAAAATTTGATCTTAGCCAAAAGGCTGAGAAAATTTGATCTTAGCCAAAAGGCTGAGATATTTTGATCTGAGCCAAAAGGCTGAGAAAATTTGATCTTAGCCAAAAGGCTGAGAAAATTTGATCTTAGCTAAAAGTCGAGTGGCTTTGATCTTAGCCAAAAGGCTGAGAAAATTTGATCTTAGCCAAAAGGCTGAGAAAATTTGATCTTAGCCAAAAGGCTGAGATATTTTGATCTTAGCCAAAAGTCGAGTGGCTTTGATCTTAGCCAAAAGGCTGAGAAAATTTGATCTTAGCCAAAAGTCGAGTGGCTTTGATCTTAGCCAAAAGGCTGAGAAAATTTGATCTTAGCCAAAAGTCGAGTGGCTTTGATCTTAGCCAAAAGGCTGAGAAAATTTGATCTTAGCCAAAAGTCGAGTGGCTTTGATCTTAGCCAAAAGGCTGAGAAAATTTGATCTTAGCCAAAAGGCTGAGATATTTTGATCTGAGCCAAAAGGTCGAGTGGCTTTATTCTTAGCCAAAAGGCTGAGAAAATTTGATCTTAGCCAAAAGGCTGAGATATTTTGATCTTAGCCAAAAGGCTGAGATATTTTGATCTGAGCCAAAAGGTCGAGTGGCTTTATTCTTAGCCAAAAGGCTGAGAAAATTTGATCTTAGCCAAAAGTCGAGTGGCTTTGATCTTAGCCAAAAGGCTGAGAAAATTTGATCTTAGCCAAAAGGCTGAGAAAATTTGATCTTAGCCAAAAGGCTGAGATATTTTGATCTTAGCCAAAAGGCTGAGAAAATTTGATCTTAGCCAAAAGTCGAGTGGCTTTGATCTTAGCCAAAAGGCTGAGAAAATTTGATCTTAGCCAAAAGGCTGAGAAAATTTGATCTTAGCCAAAAGGCTGAGATATTTTGATCTTAGCCAAAAGGCTGAGAAAATTTGATCTTAGCCAAAAGGCTGAGAAAATTTGATCTTAGCTAAAAGGCTGAGATATTTTGATCTTAGCCAAAAGGCTGAGATATTTTGATCTTAGCCAAAAGGCTTAGATATTTTGATCTGAGCCAAAAGGTCGAGTGGCTTTATTCTTAGCCAAAAGGCTGAGAAAATTTGATCTTAGCCAAAAGTCGAGTGGCTTTGATCTTAGCCAAAAGGCTGAGAAAATTTGATCTTAGCCAAAAGGCTGAGAAAATTTGATCTTAGCCAAAAGGCTGAGATATTTTGATCTTAGCCAAAAGGCTGAGAAAATTTGATCTTAGCCAAAAGGCTGAGAAAATTTGATCTTAGCCAAAAGTCGAGTGGCTTTGATCTTAGCCAAAAGGCTGAGAAAATTTGATCTTAGCCAAAAGGCTGAGAAAATTTGATCTTAGCCAAAAGGCTGAGATATTTTGATCTTAGCCAAAAGGCTGAGAAAATTTGATCTTAGCCAAAAGGCTGAGAAAATTTGATCTTAGCCAAAAGGCTGAGATATTTTGATCTTAGCCAAAAGGCTGAGAAAATTTGATCTTAGCCAAAAGGCTGAGAAAATTTGATCTTAGCCAAAAATCGAGTGGCTTTGATCTTAGCCAAAAGGCTGAGAAAATTTGATCTTAGCCAAAAGGCTGAGAAAATTTGATCTTAGCCAAAAGGCTGAGATATTTTGATCTTAGCCAAAAGGCTGAGAAAATTTGATCTTAGCCAAAAGGCTGAGAAAATTTGATCTTAGCCAAAATGCTGAGATATTTTGATCTTAGCCAAAAGGCTGAGAAAATTTGATCTTAGCCAAATGGCTGAGAAAATTTGATCTTAGCCAAAAGTCGAGTGGCTTTGATCTTAGCCAAAAGGCTGAGAAAATTTGATCTTAGCCAAAAGTCGTGTGGCTTTGATCTTAGCCAAAAGGCTGAGAAAATTTGATCTTAGCCAAAAGGCTGAGAAAATTTGATCTTAGCCAAAAGGCTGAGAAAATTTGATCTTAGCCAAAAGGCTGAGATATTTTGATCTTAGCCAAAAGGCTGAGAAAATTTGATCTTAGCCAAAAGGCTGAGAAAATTTGATCTTAGCCAAAAGTCGAGTGGCTTTGATCTTAGCCAAAAGGCTGAGAAAATTTGATCTTAGCCAAAAGTCGAGTGGCTTTGATCTTAGCCAAAAGGCTGAGAAAATTTGATCTCAGCCAAAAGGCTGAGAAAATTTGATCTTAGCCAAAAGGCTGAGATATTTTGATCTTAGCCAAAAGGCTGAGAAAATTTGATCTTAGCCAAAAGGCTGAGAAAATTTGATCTTAGCCAAAAGGCTGAGATATTTTGATCTGAGCCAAAAGGCTGAGAAAATTTGATCTTAGCCAAAAGGCTGAGAAAATTTGATCTTAGCTAAAAGTCGAGTGGCTTTGATCTTAGCCAAAAGGCTGAGAAAATTTGATCTTAGCCAAAAGGCTGAGAAAATTTGATCTTAGCCAAAAGGCTGAGATATTTTGATCTTAGCCAAAAGTCGAGTGGCTTTGATCTTAGCCAAAAGGCTGAGAAAATTTGATCTTAGCCAAAAGTCGAGTGGCTTTGATCTTAGCCAAAAGGCTGAGAAAATTTGATCTTAGCCAAAAGTCGAGTGGCTTTGATCTTAGCCAAAAGGCTGAGAAAATTTGATCTTAGCCAAAAGTCGAGTGGCTTTGATCTTAGCCAAAAGGCTGAGAAAATTTGATCTTAGCCAAAAGGCTGAGATATTTTGATCTGAGCCAAAAGGTCGAGTGGCTTTATTCTTAGCCAAAAGGCTGAGAAAATTTGATCTTAGCCAAAAGGCTGAGATATTTTGATCTTAGCCAAAAGGCTGAGATATTTTGATCTGAGCCAAAAGGTCGAGTGGCTTTATTCTTAGCCAAAAGGCTGAGAAAATTTGATCTTAGCCAAAAGTCGAGTGGCTTTGATCTTAGCCAAAAGGCTGAGAAAATTTGATCTTAGCCAAAAGGCTGAGAAAATTTGATCTTAGCCAAAAGGCTGAGATATTTTGATCTTAGCCAAAAGGCTGAGATATTTTGATCTTAGCCAAAAGGCTGAGAAAATTTGATCTTAGCCAAAAGGCTGAGAAAATTTGATCTTAGCCAAAAGTCGAGTGGCTTTGATCTTAGCCAAAAGGCTGAGAAAATTTGATCTTAGCCAAAAGGCTGAGAAAATTTGATCTTAGCCAAAAGGCTGAGAAAATTTGATCTTAGCCAAAAGGCTGAGATATTTTGATCTTAGCCAAAAGGCTGAGAAAATTTGATCTTAGCCAAAAGGCTGAGAAAATTTGATCTTAGCCAAAAGTCGAGTGGCTTTGATCTTAGCCAAAAGGCTGAGAAAATTTGATCTTAGCCAAAAGGCTGAGAAAATTTGATCTTAGCCAAAAGGCTGAGATATTTTGATCTTAGCCAAAAGGCTGAGAAAATTTGATCTTAGCCAAAAGGCTGAGAAAATTTGATCTTAGCCAAAAGGCTGAGATATTTTGATCTTAGCCAAAAGGCTGAGAAAATTTGATCTTAGCCAAAAGGCTGAGAAAATTTGATCTTAGCCAAAAGTCGAGTGGCTTTGATCTTAGCCAAAAGGCTGAGAAAATTTGATCTTAGCCAAAAGGCTGAGAAAATTTGATCTTAGCCAAAAGTCGAGTGGCTTTGATCTTAGCCAAAAGGCTGAGAAAATTTGATCTTAGCCAAAAGGCTGAGAAAATTTGATCTTAGCCAAAAGGCTGAGATATTTTGATCTTAGCCAAAAGGCTGAGAAAATTTGATCTTAGCCAAAAGGCTGAGAAAATTTGATCTTAGCCAAAAGTCGAGTGGCTTTGATCTTAGCCAAAAGGCTGAGAAAATTTGATCTTAGCCAAAAGTCGAGTGGCTTTGATCTTAGCCAAAAGGCTGAGAAAATTTGATCTTAGCCAAAAGTCGAGTGGCTTCGATCTTAGCCAAAAGGCTGAGAAAATTTGATCTTAGCCAAAAGGCTGAGAAAATTTGATCTTAGCCAAAAGGCTGAGATATTTTGATCTTAGCCAAAAGGCTGAGAAAATTTGATCTTAGCCAAAAGGCTGAGATATTTTGATCTTAGCCAAAAGGCTGAGAAAATTTGATCTTAGCCAAAAGGCTGAGAAAATTTGATCTTAGCCAAAAGGCTGAGATATTTTGATCTTAGCCAAAAGGCTGAGAAAATTTGATCTTAGCCAAAAGTCGAGTGGCTTTGATCTTAGCCAAAAGGCTGAGAAAATTTGATCTTAGCCAAAAGGCTGAGAAAATTTGATCTTAGCCAAAAGGCTGAGATATTTTGATCTTAGCCAAAAGGCTGAGAAAATTTGATCTTAGCCAAAAGTCGAGTGGCTTTGATCTTAGCCAAAAGGCTGAGAAAATTTGATCTTAGCCAAAAGGCTGAGAAAATTTGATCTTAGCCAAAAGTCGAGTGGCTTTGATCTTAGCCAAAAGGCTGAGAAAATTTGATCTTAGCCAAAAGTCGAGTGGCTTTGATCTTAGCCAAAAGGCTGAGAAAATTTGATCTTAGCCAAAAGGCTGAGATATTTTGATCTTAGCCAAAAGGCTGAGATATTTTGATCTGAGCCAAAAGGTCGAGTGGCTTTATTCTTAGCCAAAAGGCTGAGAAAATTTGATCTTAGCCAAAAGTCGAGTGGCTTTGATCTTAGCAAAAAAAGGCTGAGAAAATTTGATCTTAGCCAAAAGGCTGAGAAAATTTGATCTTAGCCAAAAGGCTGAGATATTTTGATCTTAGCCAAAAGGCTGAGATATTTTGATCTGAGCCAAAAGGTCGAGTGGCTTTATTCTTAGCCAAAAGGCTGAGAAAATTTGATCTTAGCCAAAAGGCTGAGATATTTTGATCTTAGCCAAAAGGCTGAGATATTTTGATCTGAGCCAAAAGGTCGAGTGGCTTTATTCTTAGCCAAAAGGCTGAGAAAATTTGATCTTAGCCAAAAGTCGAGTGGCTTTGATCTTAGCCAAAAGGCTGAGAAAATTTGATCTTAGCCAAAAGGCTGAGAAAATTTGATCTTAGCCAAAAGGCTGAGATATTTTGATCTTAGCCAAAAGGCTGAGATATTTTGATCTTAGCCAAAAGGCTGAGAAAATTTGATCTTAGCCAAAAGGCTGAGAAAATTTGATCTTAGCCAAAAGTCGAGTGGCTTTGATCTTAGCCAAAAGGCTGAGAAAATTTGATCTTAGCCAAAAGGCTGAGAAAATTTGATCTTAGCCAAAAGGCTGAGAAAATTTGATCTTAGCCAAAAGGCTGAGATATTTTGATCTTAGCCAAAAGGCTGAGAAAATTTGATCTTAGCCAAAAGGCTGAGAAAATTTGATCTTAGCCAAAAGGCTGAGAAAATTTGATCTTAGCCAAAAGGCTGAGAAAATTTGATCTTAGCCAAAAGGCTGAGATATTTTGATCTTAGCCAAAAGGCTGAGAAAATTTGATCTTAGCCAAAAGGCTGAGAAAATTTGATCTTAGCCAAAAGGCTGAGATATTTTGATCTTAGCCAAAAGGCTGAGAAAATTTGATCTTAGCCAAAAGGCTGAGAAAATTTGATCTTAGCCAAAAGGCTGAGATATTTTGATCTTAGCCAAAAGGCTGAGAAAATTTGATCTTAGCCAAAAGTCGAGTGGCTTTGATCTTAGCCAAAAGGCTGAGAAAATTTGATCTTAGCCAAAAGGCTGAGAAAATTTGATCTTAGCCAAAAGGCTGAGATATTTTGATCTTAGCCAAAAGGCTGAGAAAATTTGATCTTAGCCAAAAGGCTGAGAAAATTTGATCTTAGCCAAAAGGCTGAGATATTTTGATCTTAGCCAAAAGGCTGAGATATTTTGATCTGAGCCAAAAGGTCGAGTGGCTTTATTCTTAGCCAAAAGGCTGAGAAAATTTGATCTTAGCCAAAAGGCTGAGATATTTTGATCTTAGCCAAAAGGCTGAGATATTTTGATCTGAGCCAAAAGGTCGAGTGGCTTTATTCTTAGCCAAAAGGCTGAGAAAATTTGATCTTAGCCAAAAGTCGAGTGGCTTTGATCTTAGCCAAAAGGCTGAGAAAATTTGATCTTAGCCAAAAGGCTGAGAAAATTTGATCTTAGCCAAAAGGCTGAGATATTTTGATCTTAGCCAAAAGGCTGAGATATTTTGATCTTAGCCAAAAGGCTGAGAAAATTTGATCTTAGCCAAGAGGCTGAGAAAATTTGATCTTAGCCAAAAGTCGAGTGGCTTTGATCTTAGCCAAAAGGCTGAGAAAATTTGATCTTAGCCAAAAGGCTGAGAAAATTTGATCTTAGCCAAAAGGCTGAGAAAATTTGATCTTAGCCAAAAGGCTGAGATATTTTGATCTTAGCCAAAAGGCTGAGAAAATTTGATCTTAGCCAAAAGGCTGAGAAAATTTGATCTTAGCCAAAAGTCGAGTGGCTTTGATCTTAGCCAAAAGGCTGAGAAAATTTGATCTTAGCCAAAAGGCTGAGAAAATTTGATCTTAGCCAAAAGGCTGAGATATTTTGATCTTAGCCAAAAGGCTGAGAAAATTTGATCTTAGCCAAAAGGCTGAGAAAATTTGATCTTAGCCAAAAGGCTGAGATATTTTGATCTTAGCCAAAAGGCTGAGAAAATTTGATCTTAGCCAAAAGGCTGAGAAAATTTGATCTTAGCCAAAAGTCGAGTGGCTTTGATCTTAGCCAAAAGGCTGAGAAAATTTGATCTTAGCCAAAAGGCTGAGAAAATTTGATCTTAGCCAAAAGTCGAGTGGCTTTGATCTTAGCCAAAAGGCTGAGAAAATTTTATCTTAGCCAAAAGGCTGAGAAAATTTGATCTTAGCCAAAAGGCTGAGATATTTTGATCTTAGCCAAAAGGCTGAGAAAATTTGATCTTAGCCAAAAGGCTGAGAAAATTTGATCTTAGCCAAAAGTCGAGTGGCTTTGATCTTAGCCAAAAGGCTGAGAAAATTTGATCTTAGCCAAAAGTCGAGTGGCTTTGATCTTAGCCAAAAGGCTGAGAAAATTTGATCTTAGCCAAAAGTCGAGTGGCTTCGATCTTAGCCAAAAGGCTGAGAAAATTTGATCTTAGCCAAAAGGCTGAGAAAATTTGATCTTAGCCAAAAGGCTGAGATATTTTGATCTTAGCCAAAAGGCTGAGAAAATTTGATCTTAGCCAAAAGGCTGAGATATTTTGATCTTAGCCAAAAGGCTGAGAAAATTTGATCTTAGCCAAAAGGCTGAGAAAATTTGATCTTAGCCAAAAGGCTGAGATATTTTGATCTTAGCCAAAAGACTGAGAAAATTTGATCTTAGCCAAAAGGCTGAGAAAATTTGATCTTAGCCAAAAGGCTGAGATATTTTGATCTTAGCCAAAAGGCTGAGAAAATTTGATCTTAGCCAAAAGTCGAGTGGCTTTGATCTTAGCCAAAAGGCTGAGAAAATTTGATCTTAGCCAAAAGGCTGAGAAAATTTGATCTTAGCCAAAAGGCTGAGATATTTTGATCTTAGCCAAAAGGCTGAGAAAATTTGATCTTAGCCAAAAGTCGAGTGGCTTTGATCTTAGCCAAAAGGCTGAGAAAATTTGATCTTAGCCAAAAGGCTGAGAAAATTTGATCTTAGCCAAAAGTCGAGTGGCTTTGATCTTAGCCAAAAGGCTGAGAAAATTTGATCTTAGCCAAAAGGCTGAGATATTTTGATCTTAGCCAAAAGGCTGAGATATTTTGATCTGAGCCAAAAGGTCGAGTGGCTTTATTCTTAGCCAAAAGGCTGAGAAAATTTGATCTTAGCCAAAAGTCGAGTGGCTTTGATCTTAGCCAAAAGGCTGAGAAAATTTGATATTAGCCAAAAGGCTGAGAAAATTTGATCTTAGCCAAAAGGCTGAGATATTTTGATCTTAGCCAAAAGGCTGAGATATTTTGATCTGAGCCAAAAGGTCGAGTGGCTTTATTCTTAGCCAAAAGGCTGAGAAAATTTGATCTTAGCCAAAAGGCTGAGATATTTTGATCTTAGCCAAAAGGCTGAGATATTTTGATCTGAGCCAAAAGGTCGAGTGGCTTTATTCTTAGCCAAAAGGCTGAGAAAATTTGATCTTAGCCAAAAGTCGAGTGGCTTTGATCTTAGCCAAAAGGCTGAGAAAATTTGATCTTAGCCAAAAGGCTGAGAAAATTTGATCTTAGCCAAAAGGCTGAGATATTTTGATCTTAGCCAAAAGGCTGAGATATTTTGATCTTAGCCAAAAGGCTGAGAAAATTTGATCTTAGCCAAAAGGCTGAGAAAATTTGATCTTAGCCAAAAGTCGAGTGGCTTTGATCTTAGCCAAAAGGCTGAGAAAATTTGATCTTAGCCAAAAGTCGAGTGGCTTTGATCTTAGCCAAAAGGCTGAGAAAATTTGATCTTAGCCAAAAGGCTGAGAAAATTTGATCTTAGCCAAAAGGCTGAGAAAATTTGATCTTAGCCAAAAGGCTGAGATATTTTGATCTTAGCCAAAAGGCTGAGAAAATTTGATCTTAGCCAAAAGGCTGAGAAAATTTGATCTTAGCCAAAAGTCGAGTGGCTTTGATCTTAGCCAAAAGGCTGAGAAAATTTGATCTTAGCCAAAAGGCTGAGAAAATTTGATCTTAGCCAAAAGGCTGAGATATTTTGATCTTAGCCAAAAGGCTGAGAAAATTTGATCTTAGCCAAAAGGCTGAGAAAATTTGATCTTAGCCAAAAGGCTGAGATATTTTGATCTTAGCCAAAAGGCTGAGAAAATTTGATCTTAGCCAAAAGGCTGAGAAAATTTGATCTTAGCCAAAAGTCGAGTGGCTTTGATCTTAGCCAAAAGGCTGAGAAAATTTGATCTTAGCCAAAAGGCTGAGAAAATTTGATCTTAGCCAAAAGGCTGAGATATTTTGATCTTAGCCAAAAGGCTGAGAAAATTTGATCTTAGCCAAAAGGCTGAGAAAATTTGATCTTAGCCAAAAGGCTGAGATATTTTGATCTTAGCCAAAAGGCTGAGATATTTTGATCTTAGCCAAAAGGCTAAGAAAATTTGATCTTAGCCAAAAGGCTGAGAAAATTTGATCTTAGCCAAAAGTCGAGTGGCTTTGATCTTAGCCAAAAGGCTGAGAAAATTTGATCTTAGCCAAAAGGCTGAGAAAATTTGATCTTAGCCAAAAGTCGAGTGGCTTTGATCTTAGCCAAAAGGCTGAGAAAATTTGATCTTAGCCAAAAGGCTGAGATATTTTGATCTTAGCCAAAAGGCTGAGATATTTTGATCTTAGCCAAAAGGCTGAGAAAATTTGATCTTAGCCAAAAGGCTGAGAAAATTTGATCTTAGCCAAAAGTCGAGTGGCTTTGATCTTAGCCAAAAGGCTGAGAAAATTTGATCTTAGCCAAAAGGCTGAGAAAATTTGATCTTAGCCAAAAGGCTGAGAAAATTTGATCTTAGCCAAAAGTCGAGTGGCTTTGATCTTAGCCAAAAGGCTGAGAAAATTTGATCTTAGCCAAAAGGCTGAGATATTTTGATCTTAGCCAAAAGGCTGAGATATTTTGATCTTAGCCAAAAGGCTGAGAAAATTTGATCTTAGCCAAAAGGCTGAGAAAATTTGATCTTAGCCAAAAGTCGAGTGGCTTTGATCTTAGCCAAAAGGCTGAGAAAATTTGATCTTAGCCAAAAGTCGAGTGGCTTTGATCTTAGCCAAAAGGCTGAGAAAATTTGATCTTATCCAAAAGGCTGAGAAAATTTGATCTTAGCCAAAAGGCTGAGATATTTTGATCTTAGCCAAAAGGCTGAGAAAATTTGATCTTAGCCAAAAGGCTGAGAAAATTTGATCTTAGCCAAAAGGCTGAGATATTTTGATCTTAGCCAAAAGGCTGAGAAAATTTGATCTTAGCCAAAAGGCTGAGAAAATTTGATCTTAGCCAAAAGGCTGAGATATTTTGATCTTAGCCAAAAGGCTGAGATATTTTGATCTTAGCCAAAAGGCTGAGATATTTTGATCTTAGCCAAAAGGCTGAGAAAATTTGATCTTAGCCAAAAGTCGAGTGGCTTTGATCTTAGCCAAAAGGCTGAGAAAATTTGATATTAGCCAAAAGTCGAGTGGCTTTGATCTTAGCCAAAAGGCTGAGAAAATTTGATCTTAGCCAAAAGGCTGAGATATTTTGATCTGAGCCAAAAGGTCGAGTGGCTTTATTCTTAGCCAAAAGGCTGAGAAAATTTGATCTTAGCCAAAAGTCGAGTGGCTTTGATCTTAGCCAAAAGGCTGAGAAAATTTGATCTTAGCTAAAAGGCTGAGAAAATTTGATCTTAGCCAAAAGGCTGAGATATTTTGATCTTAGCCAAAAGGCTGAGATATTTTGATCTGAGCCAAAAGGTCGAGTGGCTTTATTCTTAGCCAAAAGGCTGAGAAAATTTGATCTTAGCCAAAAGTCGAGTGGCTTTGATCTTAGCCAAAAGGCTGAGAAAATTTGATCTTAGCTAAAAGGCTGAGAAAATTTGATCTTAGCCAAAAGGCTGAGAAAATTTGATCTTAGCCAAAAGGCTGAGAAAATTTGATCTTAGCCAAAAGGCTGAGATATTTTGATCTTAGCCAAAAGGCTGAGAAAATTTGATCTTAGCCAAAAGGCTGAGAAAATTTGATCTTAGCCAAAAGGCTGAGATATTTTGATCTTAGCCAAAAGGCTGAGAAAATTTGATCTTAGCCAAAAGTCGAGTGGCTTTGATCTTAGCCAAAAGGCTGAGAAAATTTGATCTTAGCCAAAATTCCGAGAATGAAGATATTAGCTAAACGGAGTAGAGGATTCGATCTTAGCCAAATGGCAGATATACTTTGGTCTTAGCCAAATGTCGAGAGATTTTAATCTTAGTAAAAAAGGTCGAGAAAGAAATATTAGCTAAATGGATTAGAGATATGATCTAAGCAAAACGGCTGAACAAGAAGAGATTAGCCAAAGTGATTAGAAGCTTTTATCTTAGTAAAAAGCCCTAGAAGCAATGGCCAGAACTAAAAGGCAGATAAATAAGATTTTAGCCAAAATCCTCAGAGGCTTTGACCCTAACCAAAATACCGAGATGAGATGATCTTAGCTAAAAGGTCGAGAAAGAAGATATTATCAAAAATTCAGAGGCTTTGGTCGTATCTTCTAGGCCTTTTGGCCGAGAAGAGATGAAATAAAAGGACGTGGGGCCTTAATCTTAGCTAAAAGGCATTTAAGTGAAGATCTTAGCAAAAGGTCGAGGAAGAAATGATAAAAGGCCTAGCAAGAAGATATTACCCGAGTTATTTTTATCTTAGCCAAAAGATAGAGAAACTTTAATCTTAGTCAAAAGGCAGTAAGAAGATATTTACCAAAAGGATTAGATGCTTTGATCTTAGCCAACGGCAGAGATAATTTGATCTTAGCCAAAAGTCAGATATGCTTTGATCTTAGCCAAAAGGCTGAGTGAATTTGATCTTAGCCAAAAGGCTGAGATATTTTGATCTGAGCCAAAAGTCAGATATGCTTTGATCTTAGCCAAAAGGCTGAGAGAATTTGATCTTAGCCAAAAGGCTGAGAGATTTTGATCTGAGCCAAAAGTCAGAGATGATTTGATCTTAGCTAAATGACTGAGAAGAGATGATTTTAGACAAAAGTATGAAAAGCAATGACCAGAGCTAAAAGGCCGAGAAAAATATTTTAGCAAAAAGAACGAGAGGTTTTAATCTTAGCCAAAATTCCGAGAATGAAGATATTAGCTAAACGGAGTAGAGGCTTCGATCTTAGCCAAATGGCAGATATACTTTGGTCTTAGCCAAATGTCGAGTGATATTAATCTTAGTAAAAAGGTCGAGAAAGAAATATTAGCTAAAAAGATTAGAGCTATAGACTAAGCAAAAAAGGCTGAAAAAGAAGAGATTAGCCAAAGTGACTAGAAGCTTTTATCTTTGTAAAAAGACCTAGAAGCAATGGCCAGAACTAAAAGGCAGAGAAATAAGATTTTAGCCAAAAAGCCCCAGAGGCTTTGACCCTAACCAAAATTCCGAGAAAGAAGATCTTATCCTAAAGGCCGAAAGGCTCTGATCCTAACCAAAAAGGCCGAGAAGAGATAATCTTAGCTAATATAGCGAGAAGATTTAATCTTAGAAAAATGGCCAATAATTGATTATATTAGACACAAGGCCGAGAAGCAATAACCAGAACTAAAATGCCGAGAAAAATATCTTAGCAAAAAGCTCGAGAGATTTTAATCTTAGTTAGAAGGATTAGATGATTTTATCTTATCCAAATTTCCGAGAGCCGATAATATTAGACAAACAACTAAGAGGCTTTAAACTTAGCGAAAATGCCGAGAAGTAATTACAAGAACTAAAAGACAGAGAAAAATATAGTGGCCAAGAGCCCTAGTTGTTTTGATCCTAGACAAAAGACCAAAAAAGAAGATCTTAGCCAAAATTATTAGAGGATATTATCATAGACAAAAGGTCGAGAGGTTTTGATCTTAGTCGAAATCCCGAGAATATTCGATCTTATCCTAAAGGCCAAGAAGCGATGATCTAAACCAAAAAGCTATTATGCTAGCATAATGATGTCAGCCAAATTAGCGAGAAAGAATATCTAAGCCAAAAGGATGAGCAAGATGATCTAATCCATAAGGTCGAGGGTATTTTATCTTAGCCAAAAAAGTCGAGAAGAATGATCTTAGCCAAGATACCGAGACGATTTGATCTTGCAAAAAGGCCGATAAGCTATGACCAGAGCTAAAAAATCGAGAAAGAAATTCTTAGACAAAAGCCTGATAGGCTTTGATCTTATCCAAAAGGTCGAGAGGAGATGATCTTAAGATGAAAATGCTTTGATTTTAACCAAAATACTGATAAGAGATGATCTTAGCAAAAAAGGATTAGAGCTTTGATCATAACCAAAAGACCGATATGCTTTGATCTTAGCAAAAAAGGCCGAGAAGCGACAATATTAGATAAAAGGCCGAGAAAAAAGAGCGTAGCCAAAATTCCGAGAGGCTTTAAGAAAAGATTTTTAGAATATGTGTTATTAAGTAAGTCATCAATTAACCAATTGCATCATACGCGTTACTTCGCAGTGGCAGATATGGGGGCTGATTTTTTTTTAATATATCTAAAACCCGAGATATAAATAAAAATGTAAATAGTAAGAAATATAAAATAGTACAATAAAATACAATAAGATAAGACAAGATAAAATAGTATAAGATAAAATAATATATGTAAAATTAAAATAAGAATGGGGAAGACCTCAGTCCGGAGATGAGAAGAAAATGTGGGTGGTACCCGCGGATCTTTCGATAGCCGCCACTCGCATTCTTCTTTTCATCTTTTTCCACATATCGGTAGGAATATTTAATGCCCGCTTGATATTGTCGTTCTCAGGGACCCATGAGCCTAGTGCACCGACTACAAGTGGCATGACTGTGCCAATGTCGGCGTATTTAGACTTTTTGCGATCGGATGCACTAGCTAAGTTTGAGACTTCATCAAACGGGCATGTCACGTCTATGACAATATGTGGAGAAGTAATGGTAATGTCTGGAATGAGGGCACCTGAACGCACTTTAAGGGAGTGGGGGACGTCCAGGATTTCTAACAGGTTAGTCAGTATATGTTCTACTGCATCATGACGTTTGGTGTAGTGTAGCAGCATTGAGGAACAGCTAGATACAACGTGCGAAGTAGTCTCTTCCTTTTGGAAACATCTTCTGCACATTGTATCGCTCGACGCTACCCCCGGAATGAATTTCGTGGGGAGGCAGCCAAGCTTGGCTTTGGACCAGAAGCTCCAAGCCGTGAAGGATAGAGGGGTTCTAGCTGAGGTCAAATGGGGGATATCCCCACTTGACTTATCAAGCGACATAGCGCTAGGAACCCTTCCTTGCACGGCTAGAGAGAGGAGCTTCTCGGACCACCTTTCTCTCAACGCTAACCGGACGGTTCGAACGACCTTAGAAGGCCTGCAAGAGAAGTCATCGATGATAAGTATTAGTTGGTTTCTATCATCGGCATCAATCTTGCAGTGCAATCTAGCGGCCGCTTTCCTCGTCCTCGTCCAAATATTTGTCAGGGTGGAGTTGTGCCTAAAAGCGTAAAGGCCTCCATCGTTGTTCCCTGACAAAAATTTGTGGTGTGATGCAGTAGCACCTTTTAGACCCGTCTCTATGGTCTGCGTGAGTTCCTTTTGAGCTAGCGTATTTATTGTTTCGTCTTTCGAATTTAGCAGATGTAGGCCCTTGGAAAGAGTCCAAACATCTGCCTCTTCGATCGACTTAGGAATAGCTAGCGCCCCCACCGATCTGGTGGCATAGAGGAATTAATTCGATGCTCTCTCCGGTAGTTTGCATATGTACTTAAGGAAGGATACAACTTTCTGATCGAGTTTTGTTAATTCTTCCTTAGATACTCTACCGGAAGAGAGATCGAATGAGATCGATGGGAGCAGGAAAGCTCGCAGAACTTCGAGCTTTTGCCATGGGGCTAAAAGGCATTCTGCCAGTTTGTCAATCTTACCTGGGACATCGGTACATAAACTGTATAAGTAATTGTAACCGATTGGGATGCCCAGGTAAGTTTCGTAGTCCGTCTTTGCTAGTTTTGGAATACTATTATTGTACATTGTAAATGATTTGGCGGCAATTTTGCCGCTCAGTAGAGTAAGAGATGCGCATTTAGTCGGGTTGAAGGTCAGTCCTAGCAAAGACGATATATCGGTAAGTCGGTTCAGTGTATGTTGGAGTGCATCGGCACTCCCTGCTATGATAGCTGTATCATCAGCATAGGTGGTGACCTTGACCGGGGCACCTCCGAGGTTGAATCCGGGATTGATTCGCTTTATCAGCCTCGTTAGTGGCTCGGTTGCCAGATTAAAAATAATCGGGCTCAGGCCATCACCTTGACGAACACCCGCTGTTGAATGGATATTCAGGGAGTGTTCGCCGCCTTGCAGGGAGCTGCAGTTGTCGTTGTAAAGTTCAGTAAGTATTGCCTTTAAACGTTGGGGGATTGGGAGGGAGAGGAAGAGATTTTTGAGGGTAGTGTATGGGAGAGAACCGAACGCGTTGCGGAGATCCAGCCACGCTATGTAAAGCTGCCTCTTTGATTTTCGAGCCTCGCCAATACAAGACTCTAGAAGGTAGGTGTGTTCCTGTATACCGTTGATCCCTGGGAGGAAACCCTTTTGTTCCTCGGAGATCCACTCCAGATCAACGGCAACAGAAACTATCTTCTTGGCGAGGATGCTCGAGTACAGCTTATATAGCGTGCACAACAGCGTGATGGGCCTGAAATTGCCCGGGTCGTTCGTGGGGCCCTTCTTGTGGATAAGGATAGTTTTACCCTTTTTCCACGATGAAGGGACACCCATCTCATGGACGACCCTGAACAGGGCTTCAAGCAGTCGACCGCTCGGGTCACATTTCTGTAGGTGGCGGTATTCGAGTTTATCGTGACCCGGAGCGGTGTTCGATACTCTCCTCAATTTATAGAGTATCTCCTTTCTGGTAGGAGGGGACAGTAAAGTTTCCGTTTGGGAATCGTCGGGGACTGTCCACTGGCATTCGTCATACTTTTGTTTGATGCGGTTAGCAGAATCCTTGAAGTGAGCGGGTTCCACGAAAGAGCTGGCAAAAGAGGTCAGGGTATCGAGCGACCCATCATACCTCGGGCTTCTATCGTTAAGAACCTTGTTGACGGCTCGCTTCGGATAAATGTTAAAAAGCTTCTGGATAAAGCTCGCATCTTTAGGGTCATGGTGTATTGCCCTCCTGGCTCTTTGCTGATCTCTAGATTGGTGACGCGGTTTTCGCTTCGGTCTAGAGAAAGCTTGAGCTGGGAGGGTCTCCAGCGACCCCTTAGTATGACTGACGATCTCCGCTATGCATTCACTAATGACTTCATCCTTGGTTTCCGGAGTGCAACCGGACAGGATGGGAAGCCATTTGGTGAGGAGCGGGTTTCCCGAGATGCGGGGAGAATCGCCAGCCGTGGATTGGTAAATGGGTGAAGTCGGGTGAGGGAAGTTGTTAGTAGGGGGAGTAGAGTTGGCAGTAGTAGGGTGGTCGTCGGGGAAAGTAAGGCGGTGAGTCGGAGAGCTCTCTTCAGTGGGGATGGTCGGTGTATGGTGATAGGAATTAATTGGTGCTAGTGAAGGGAACGATAAGGGGCTAGGAGGTGGGAGAAGTGGGAATGGGATAGGGGGATTTGGGGTAACTTCTAAGGGGCGAGTGTCGTTATTGAGTGGGGTGTCGGGGGATACAGTGATGAAGTTAGTAGATGGAGTGTCGGAGATGTCGATGGGGTCGGAAGCGGTGGTGATGGGGGTGAGGGGAATGAGGGGAGTGAGGGTAATCGGGGTTGGGGGGACCGGTAATGAGTGCGTGACGGGGCTTAGGACGGTGGTGGAAGCGAGTTGGGAGCTCTCCGAAGTAGACTCTTCAAGGGGACTAGAGGGGAATATGGGTGCAGGTCCTGGAGTTGGTGATGATGGAAGTGACGCAATATGTGTTGGGCAGGTTATAAAATGCGTCTTCATGCGGGCCTCCTTTGGGGAGAGGAGGTGCCCGCATCTGCACTTCCATCGATACAGCGACTCCAGGGCGTGCTTCCTGAAGAAGTGGTGCTGAAAACTCACAGCTATCTTAGTCCCAGTTGCTTTGGACGTGAATAAGCAACCGGGGATATGGCATCGCTGTTGAGTGCTAGGCATGAGCAGGATGAATGTGAGTTTGCCATCTTCCTGGCAATGAACTTCGGATGTTGGGAAACTTGTTTCTCCTCCGATGGCTTCGCAATTCTTGGTATGCGAAGCCGTACCTCTCAAATCAGTGAATGTTTTGCTACATTGGCATATGTAGGAGAATTCACTGATTTGGACTCCATGTTTTTTGTTTAGGTGATTTCTGACTTCTAAGTGCCTAGATTTAGAAGTCCATGACTTATCGCATAAACAACATTGGAGGCTAGACGGTACTGGAATCGAAATACGTAGTTTATTGCCATCTAGAATTCGGACCATAGGTCACAAAGTGACAGCTAATACGGGTAGTGGAAAGAGGGAAGTGAACTAGAAGTGTAAAGGATAAGTGTATGGGGTGAAATAGGTGTGGAAGTATAAAAAGTTAATAAAAGATAAAGTGTAATATGTAAATGTAAATGTGAATAAAAATGTAAATATTTAATATAAAAGTATGTAAAAGTATGTAAAAATATGCAAGAATATGTAGAAATATGTATGTAAAATTAGAAAGCGTGTAAAAATGTATGAATACAAAAAGATAAAATAAATTAGAATATAAAAGAATATAAATAATATCGCAGGTTCTAGGGATAATTCTGTGAATATTGCTTATATCAGCCACTATAAAGTAACCTGGTTAAGAGCTTGATTCCTTGCAATATTCACAGGTACCTGGATTTAAAAAAAATAAAAGTATTAAGATCGATCTAAGCCAAAAGGCCGAGAAGGGATCAAAATTATTGGAAGATTCACATTTTTGGTAGATTCTTCCTGGAAATAAACTTCGGATGTAGTAGCACTGATTTCTCCGACGGCTTCGAAATTCTTAGTATTTTATATATTGTAGAAATATAAGAAAAATATAGTTTTATTTTATATTTTTCTATTGAAATATATAGAAAAATATAGTTTTATTTTATATTTTTCTATTGAAATATATAGAAAAATATAGTTTTATTTTATATTTTTCTGTGAATAAATATATATAATTCTGTGAATATTGCTTATATCAGCCACTATAAAGTAACCTGGTTAAGAGCTTGATTACTTGCAATATTCACAGGTACCTGGATTTTAAAAAAATAAAAGTATTAAAATCGATCCAAAAGGCCGAGAAGCGATCAAAATTTTTGGAAGATTCACATTTTTGGTAGATTCTTCCTGGAAATAAACTTCGGATGTAGTAGCACTGATTTCTCCGACGGCTTCGAAATTCTTAGTATTTTATATATTTGTAGAAATATAAGAAAAATATAGTTTTATTTTATATTTTTCTATTGAAATATATAGAAAAATATAGTTTTATTTTATATTTTTCTATTGAAATATATAGAAAAATATAGTTTTATTTTATATTTTTCTATTGAAATATATAGAAAAATATAGTTTTATTCTATAGAAAAAATTAGTTTACATGCTAATTTGACACCAAATATATAAAATAATAGTTTTATTTTTCTATTGAAATATATAGAAAAATATAGTTTTATTCTATAGAAAAAATTAGTTTACATGTTAATTTGACACCAAATATATAAAATAAAAAAGTGTTTATTCTAAAGCTATATAAATCATTAGTTAATTTTCTCCCCGAAGGGAGTGTGCCGAACCTGGAGGTACTGCAATACCAGGACAACACGTGAAAGAGTCGGAGCAAGCTCCTAAATCTCTTTCCATCTTCAAAAATCAGTTTAATTTCGAAGTCAAGCTATGCAAGACATAAGAGAAATTAAGCTCTTAAGAACAGATTTTCAGAATAGGTGTTATTGAACAATCATCAATGAACCAATTGCATCATATGCGTTACTTCGCAGTGGCCGATATGGAGGGTAAATTTTTTAAAATAGAAAATTCTAACTAGAACCCGAGATATAAATAAAAATGTAAAATAGTAGGAATAAATATAGTGAGGTAAAATAAAGATAATAAAATGATAAAGATAAAACTAGAATAAGAATAAGGGTGGGGAGGACCTCACTCCGGAGATGAGAAGAAAATGTGGGTGGTACCCGCGGATCTTTCGATAGCCGCCACTCGCATTCTTCTTTTCATCTTTTTCCACATATCGGTAGGAATATTTAATGCCCGCTTGATATTGTCGTTCTCAGGGACCCATGAGCCTAGTGCACCGACTACAAGTGGCATGACTGTGCCAATGTCGGCGTATTTAGACTTTTTGCGATCGGATGCACTAGCTAAGTTTGAGACTTCATCAAACGGGCATGTCACGTCTATGACAATATGTGGAGAAGTAATGGTAATGTCTGGAATGAGGGCACCTGAACGCACTTTAAGGGAGTGGGGGACGTCCAGGATTTCTAACAGGTTAGTCAGTATATGTTCTACTGCATCATGACGTTTGGTGTAGTGTAGCAGCATTGAGGAACAGCTAGATACAACGTGCGAAGTAGTCTCTTCCTTTTGGAAACATCTTCTGCACATTGTATCGCTCGACGCTACCCCCGGAATGAATTTCGTGGGGAGGCAGCCAAGCTTGGCTTTGGACCAGAAGCTCCAAGCCGTGAAGGATAGAGGGGTTCTAGCTGAGGTCAAATGGGGGATATCCCCACTTGACTTATCAAGCGACATAGCGCTAGCAACCCTTCCTTGCACGGCTAGAGAGAGGAGCTTCTCGGACCACCTTTCTCTCAATGCTAACCGGACGGTTCGAACGACCTTAGAAGGTCTGCAAGAGAAGTCATCGATAATAAGTAAAGTTTTGTTTTTATCATCGGCATCAATCTTGCAGTGCAATCTAGCGGCCGCTTTCCTCGTCCTCGTCCAAATATTTGTCAGGGTGGAGTTGTGCCTGAAAGCGTAAAGGCCTCCATCGTTGTTCCCTGACAAAAATTTGTGGTGTGATGCAGTAGCACCTTTTAGACCCGTCTCTATGGTCTGCGTGAGTTCCTTTTGAGCTAGCGTATTTATTGTTTCGTCTTTCGAATTTAGCAGATGTAGGCCCTTGGAAAGAGTCCAAACATCTGCCTCTTCGATCGACTTAGGAATAGCTAGCGCCCCCACCGATCTGGTGGCATAGAGGAATTAATTCGATGCTCTCTCCGGTAGTTTGCATATGTACTTAAGGAAGGATACAACTTTCTGATCGAGTTTTGTTAATTCTTCCTTAGATACTCTACCGGAAGAGAGATCGAATGAGATCGATGGGAGCAGGAAAGCTCGCAGAACTTCGAGCTTTTGCCATGGGGCTAAAAGGCATTCTGCCAGTTTGTCAATCTTACCTGGGACATCGGTACATAAACTGTATAAGTAATTGTAACCGATTGGGATGCCCAGGTAAGTTTCGTAGTCCGTCTTTGCTAGTTTTGGAATACTATTATTGTACATTGTAAATGATTTGGCGGCAATTTTGCCGCTCAGTAGAGTAAGAGATGCGCATTTAGTCGGGTTGAAGGTCAGTCCTAGCAAAGATGATATATCGGTAAGTCGGTTCAGTGTATGTTGGAGTGCATCGGCACTCCCTGCTATGATAGCTGTATCATCAGCATAGGTGGTGACCTTGACCGGGGCACCTCCGAGGTTGAATCCGGGATTGATTCGCTTTATCAGCCTCGTTAGTGGCTCGGTTGCCAGATTAAAAATAATCGGGCTCAGGCCATCACCTTGACGAACACCCGCTGTTGAATGGATATTCAGGGAGTGTTCGCCGCCTTGCAGGGAGCTGCAGTTGTCGTTGTAAAGTTCAGTAAGTATTGCCTTTAAACGTTGGGGGATTGGGAGGGAGAGGAAGAGATTTTTGAGGGTAGTGTGTGGGAGAGAACCGAACGCGTTGCGGAGATCCAGCCACGCTATGTAAAGCTGCCTCTTTGATTTTCGAGCCTCGCCAATACAAGACTCTAGAAGGTAGGTGTGTTCCTGTATACCGTTGATCCCTGGGAGGAAACCCTTTTGTTCCTCGGAGATCCACTCCAGATCAACGGCAACAGAAACTATCTTCTTGGCGAGGATGCTCGAGTACAGCTTATATAGCGTGCACAACAGCGTGATGGGCCTGAAATTGCCCGGGTCGTTCGTGGGGCCCTTCTTGTGGATAAGGATAGTTTTACCATTTTTCCACGATGAAGGGACACCCATCTCATGGACGACCCTGAACAGGGCTTCAAGCAGTCGACCGCTCGGGTCACATTTCTGTAGGTGGCGGTATTCGAGTTTATCGTGACCCGGAGCGGTGTTCGATACTCTCCTCAATTTATAGAGTATCTCCTTTCTGGTAGGAGGGGACAGTAAAGTTTCCGTTTGGGAATCGTCGGGGACTGTCCACTGGCATTCGTCATACTTTTGTTTGATGCGGTTAGCAGAATCCTTGAAGTGAGCGGGTTCCACGAAAGAGCTGGCAAAAGAGGTCAGGGTATCGAGCGACCCATCATACCTCGGGCTTCTATCGTTAAGAACCTTGTTGACGGCTCGCTTCGGATAAATGTTAAAAAGCTTCTGGATAAAGCTCGCATCTTTAGGGTCATGGTGTATTGCCCTCCTGGCTCTTTGCTGATCTCTAGATTGGTGACGCGGTTTTCGCTTCGGTCTAGAGAAAGCTTGAGCTGGGAGGGTCTCCAGCGACCCCTTAGTATGACTGACGATCTCCGCTATGCATTCACTAATGACTTCATCCTTGGTTTCCGGAGTGCAACCGGACAGGATGGGAAGCCATTTGGTGAGGAGCGGGTTTCCCGAGATGCGGGGAGAATCGCCAGCCGTGGATTGGTAAATGGGTGAAGTCGGGTGAGGGAAGTTGTTAGTAGGGGGAGTAGAGTTGGCAGTAGTAGGGTGGTCGTCGGGGAAAGTAAGGCGGTGAGTCGGAGAGCTCTCTTCAGTGGGGATGGTCGGTGTATGGTGATAGGAATTAATTGGTGCTAGTGAAGGGAACGATAAGGGGCTAGGAGGTGGGAGAAGTGGGAATGGGATAGGGGGATTTGGGGTAACTTCTAAGGGGCGAGTGTCGTTATTGAGTGGGGTGTCGGGGGATACAGTGATGAAGTTAGTAGATGGAGTGTCGGAGATGTCGATGGGGTCGGAAGCGGTGGTGATGGGGGTGAGGGGAATGAGGGGAGTGAGGGTAATCGGGGTTGGGGGGACCGGTAATGAGTGCGTGACGGGGCTTAGGACGGTGGTGGAAGCGAGTTGGGAGCTCTCCGAAGTAGACTCTTCAAGGGGACTAGAGGGGAATATGGGTGCAGGTCCTGGAGTTGGTGATGATGGAAGTGACGCAATATGTGTTGGGCAGGTTATAAAATGCGTCTTCATGCGGGCCTCCTTTGGGGAGAGGAGGTGCCCGCATCTGCACTTCCATCGATACAGCGACTCCAGGGCGTGCTTCCTGAAGAAGTGGTGCTGAAAACTCACAGCTATCTTAGTCCCAGTTGCTTTGGACGTGAATAAGCAACCGGGGATATGGCATCGCTGTTGAGTGCTAGGCATGAGCAGGATGAATGTGAGTTTGCCATCTTCCTGGCAATGAACTTCGGATGTTGGGAAACTTGTTTCTCCTCCGATGGCTTCGCAATTCTTGGTATGCGAAGCCGTACCTCTCAAATCAGTGAATGTTTTGCTACATTGGCATATGTAGGAGAATTCACTGATTTGGACTCCATGTTTTTTGTTTAGGTGATTTCTGACTTCTAAGTGCCTAGATTTAGAAGTCCATGACTTATCGCATAAACAACATTGGAGGCTAGACGGTACTGGAATCGAAATACGTAGTTTATTGCCATCTAGAATTCGGACCATAGGTCACAAAGTGACAGCTAATACGGGTAGTGGAAAGAGGGAAGTGAACTAGAAGTGTAAAGGATAAGTGTATGGGGTGAAATAGGTGTGGAAGTATAAAAAGTTAATAAAAGATAAAGTGTAATATGTAAATGTAAATGTGAATAAAAATGTAAATATTTAATATAAAAGTATGTAAAAGTATGTAAAAATATGCAAGAATATGTAGAAATATGTATGTAAAATTAGAAAGCGTGTAAAAATGTATGAATACAAAAAGATAAAATAAATTAGAATATAAAAGAATATAAATAATATCGCAGGTTCTAGGGATAATTCTGTGAATATTGCTTATATCAGCCACTATAAAGTAACCTGGTTAAGAGCTTGATTCCTTGCAATATTCACAGGTACCTGGATTTAAAAAAAATAAAAGTATTAAGATCGATCTAAGCCAAAAGGCCGAGAAGGGATCAAAATTATTGGAAGATTCACATTTTTGGTAGATTCTTCCTGGAAATAAACTTCGGATGTAGTAGCACTGATTTCTCCGACGGCTTCGAAATTCTTAGTATTTTATATATTTGTAGAAATATAAGAAAAATATAGTTTTATTTTATATTTTTCTATTGAAATATATAGAAAAATATAGTTTTATTTTATATTTTTCTATTGAAATATATAGAAAAATATAGTTTTATTTTATATTTTTCTATTGAAATATATAGAAAAATATAGTTTTATTTTATATTTTTCTGTGAATAAATATATATAATTCTGTGAATATTGCTTATATCAGCCACTATAAAGTAACCTGGTTAAGAGCTTGATTACTTGCAATATTCACAGGTACCTGGATTTTAAAAAAATAAAAGTATTAAAATCGATCCAAAAGGCCGAGAAGCGATCAAAATTTTTGGAAGATTCACATTTTTGGTAGATTCTTCCTGGAAATAAACTTCGGATGTAGTAGCACTGATTTCTCCGACGGCTTCGAAATTCTTAGTATTTTATATATTTGTAGAAATATAAGAAAAATATAGTTTTATTTTATATTTTTCTATTGAAATATATAGAAAAATATAGTTTTATTTTATATTTTTCTATTGAAATATATAGAAAAATATAGTTTTATTTTATATTTTTCTATTGAAATATATAGAAAAATATAGTTTTATTCTATAGAAAAAATTAGTTTACATGCTAATTTGACACCAAATATATAAAATAATAGTTTTATTTTTCTATTGAAATATATAGAAAAATATAGTTTTATTCTATAGAAAAAATTAGTTTACATGTTAATTTGACACCAAATATATAAAATAAAAAAGTGTTTATTCTAAAGCTATATAAATCATTAGTTAATTTTCTCCCCGAAGGGAGTGTGCCGAACCTGGAGGTACTGCAATACCAGGACAACACGTGAAAGAGTCGGAGCAAGCTCCTAAATCTCTTTCCATCTTCAAAAATCAGTTTAATTTCGAAGTCAAGCTATGCAAGACATAAGAGAAATTAAGCTCTTAAGAACAGATTTTCAGAATAGGTGTTATTGAACAATCATCAATGAACCAATTGCATCATATGCGTTACTTCGCAGTGGCCGATATGGAGGGTAAATTTTTTAAAATAGAAAATTCTAACTAGAACCCGAGATATAAATAAAAATGTAAAATAGTAGGAATAAATATAGTGAGGTAAAATAAAGATAATAAAATGATAAAGATAAAACTAGAATAAGAATAAGGGTGGGGAGGACCTCACTCCGGAGATGAAAAGAAAAATTGGGTGGTACCCGCGGATCCTTCGATAGCCGCCACTCGCATTTTTCTTTTCATCTTTTTCCACATATCGGTAGGGATATTTAATGCCCGCTTGATATTGTCGTTCTCAGGGACCCATGAGCCTAGTGCACCGACTACAAGTGGCATAACTTTACCGATGTCGGCGTATTTTGACTTTTTGCGGTCGGATGCACTGGCTAAGTTTGAGACTTCATCGAACGGGCATGTCACGTCTATGACAATATGTGGAGAAGTAATGGTGATGTCCGGAATGAGGGCACCTGAACGCACTTTAAGGGAGTGGGGGACGTCCAGGATTTCTAACAGGTTAGTCAGTATATGTTCTACTGCATCATGACGTTTGGTGTAGTGTAGCAGCATTGAGGAGCAGCTAGATACAACGTGCGAAGTAGTCTCCTCCTTTTGGAAACATCTTCTGCACATTGTATCGCTCGACGCTACCCCCGGAATGAATTTCGTGGGGAGGCAGCCAAGCTTGGCTTTGGACCAGAAGCTCCAAGCCGTGAAGGATAGAGGGGTTCTAGCTGAGGTCAAATGGGGGATATCCCCACTTGACTTATCAAGCGACATAGCGCTAGCAACCCTTCCTTGCACGGCTAGAGAGAGGAGCTTCTCGGACCACCTTTCTCTCAATGCTAACCGGACGGTTCGAACGACCTTAGAAGGTCTGCAAGAGAAGTCATCGATGATAAGTAAAGTTTTGTTTTTATCATCGGCATCAATCTTGCAGTGCAATCTAGCGGCCGCTTTCCTCGTCCTCGTCCAAATATTTGTCAGGGTGGAGTTGTGCCTGAAAGCGTAAAGGCCTCCATCGTTGTTCCCTGACAAAAATTTGTGGTGTGATGCAGTAGCACCTTTTAGACCCGTCTCTATGGTCTGCGTGAGTTCCTTTTGAGCTAGCATACTTATCGTTTCGTCTCTCGAATTTAGCAGATGTAGGCCCTTGGAGAGAGTCCATACATCTGCCTCTTCGATTGACTTGGGAATCGCTAGCCCTCCCACCGATCTGGTAGCATAGAGGAATGAATTCGATGCTCTCTCCGGTAGTTTGCATATGTACTTAAGGAAGGATACAACTTTCTGGTCGAGTTTTGTTAATCCTTCCTTAGATACTCTACCGGAAGAGAGATCGAATGAGATCGATGGGAGCAGGAAAGCTCGCAGAACTTCGAGCTTTTGCCATGGGGCTAAAAGGCATTCTGCCAGTTTGTCAATCTTACCTGGGACATCGGTACACAAACTGTATAAATAATTGTAGCCGATTGGGATGCCCAGATAAGTTTCGTATTCTGTCTTTGCTAGTTTTGGGATGATATTATTATATAGTGTGAATGATTTGGCGGCAATTTTGCCGCTCAGTAGAGTGAGGGAAGCACATTTTGTCGGGTTGAAGGTCAGTCCTAGCAAAGACGATATATCGGTAAGTCGGTTCAGTGTATGTTGGAGTGCATCGGCACTCCCTGCTATGATAGCTGTATCATCAGCATAGGTGGTGACCTTGACCGGGGCACCTCCGAGGTTGAATCCAGGATTGATTCGCTTTATCAGCCTCGTTAGTGGCTCGGTTGCCAGATTAAAAATAATCGGGCTCAGGCCATCACCTTGACGAACACCCGCTGTTGAATGGATATTCAGGGAGTGTTCGCCGCCTTGCAGGGAGCTGCAGTTGTCGTTGTAAAGTTCAGTAAGTATTGCCTTTAAACGTTGGGGGATTGGGAGGGAGATGAAGAGATTTTTGAGGGTAGTGTGTGGGAGAGAACCGAACGCGTTGCGGAGATCCAGCCACGCTATGTAAAGCTGCCTCTTTGATTTTCGAGCCTCGCCAATACAAGACTCTAGAAGGTAGGTGTGTTCCTGTATACCGTTGATCCCTGGGAGGAAACCCTTTTGTTCCTCGGAGATCCACTCCAGATCAACGGCAACAGAAACTATCTTCTTGGCGAGAATGCTCGAGTACAGCTTATATAGCGTGCACAACAGCGTGATGGGCCTGAAATTGCCCGGGTCGTTCGTGGGGCCCTTCTTGTGGATAAGGATAGTTTTACCCTTTTTCCACGATGAAGGGACACCCATCTCATGGACGACCCTGAACAGGGCTTCAAGCAGTCGACCGCTCGGGTCACATTTCTGTAGGTGGCGGTATTCGAGTTTATCGTGACCCGGAGCGGTGTTCGATACTCTCCTCAATTTGATGAGTATCTCCTTTCTGGTAGGAGGGGACAGTAAAGTTTCCGTCTGGGAATCGTCAGGGACTGTCCACTGGCATTCGTCATACTTTTGTTTGATGCGGTTAGCAGAATCCTTGAAGTGAGCGGGTTCCACGAAAGAGCTGGCAAAAGAGGTCAGGGTATCGAGCGACCCATCATACCTCGGGCTTCTATCGTTAAGAACCTTGTTGACGGCTCGCTTCGGATAAATGTTAAAAAGCTTCTGGATAAAGCTCGCATCTTTAGGGTCATGGTGTCTTGCCCTCCTGGCTCTTTGCTGTTCTCTAGATTGGTGACGCGGTTTTCGCTTCGGTCTAGAGAAAGCTTGAGCTGGGAGGGTCTCCAGCGACCCCTTAGTATGACTGACGATCTCCGCTATGCATTCACTAATGACTTCATCCTTGGTTTCCGGAGTGCAACCGGACAGGATGGGAAGCCATTTGGTGAGGAGCGGGTTTCCCGAGATGCGGGGAGAATCGCCAGCCGTGGATTGATACTACACTTTGATCTTAGCCAAAAGGCCGAGAAGCGATGTCTATGCTTAATTTCCTGGAACTGTTCATGTATTTCTAGGAATAAAAATTAAAAAATCAAAAATTAAAAAAAAAAAATATTCTTAAGCACAGTAAAATCAAAAATAACATTAAAGCTTAGATTATAAACTATTAAAATCTCTAAATATCTATATTATTTATTATATAAAACATATATAATATAATTATATAATATGTATGTACATATATGTATTTAAAATATATGTATCTATTTATATTTGTATTTATTCTAAATGTTTGCCACCTATTGATTAAAAATAAAAATAAATATAAATATATAAGACAAATATTAAGCTCAGTTATATATAAAGCATATTTTATTAATGTAACAGTTTATTTATATACTATATATATATATATTGTATGTATATATATAAATATAATTATTTATTTAAGTATGATAACTATTATAATAATAGTTGTAATTTTATTATAAATTATATTAATGTATTATTTGAATTTATATTATTATTCATATTATTGTATTACATCATACCAATTAAATATATAATTATATATTTAAAATAGTTTTACGTAATTAAATAATATTATAAGTATAAGGGATAATCGTAGAGCTAGTAAAAAAGGAAAACAAATATAATAATATATTTCGATAAATATAATATCAAAACAAATTTAATTTTTACTAAAACCTTTTTACATGTAAATATTGTATATAAATTATATACCAGTTAACCTATCATCAATTATATATTTGTTAGGCTAATATCATGATATTTTTCAACTCTTAAAATAATACATATTTTCTCTGTCTCTAAATAAAATTTATTTTTAGATTACTACAAATTATATTTTATAAAAGTGCTTTAGTTAGATATAGTTTATATTACAATTTTTAAATTTAACTAAAGGTATTCTATATTAATTTATATATATATATATATATATATATTAATGAAAACATGGAATTTATTATAATAATAATAGTAAATTCATTATAATTATAGTAATTATGTATTAGCTCATAAATTATTATTTGCAGTATTTTATTATAACATGCTAACTAAATACACATAATAATTATAAATTTACAATGTTATAATTATAATAATCAAAGTGATTAACTGTAAATTATTTTTAAAAAAATAAATAGTGATACTTTTATTAACATTGTACTTACATAAGCCAACCATAAATTAAACAATCATATAATTATTCATATTTGTCTATAATCAATAATCAATTATTAGATCAAAATATTTAATAACAAATAGTAGTTTTATTTTCTAACCCTAATCAAGGATTAATCATGTAAAAAGTACAAATAGTTTGGCAATTATATTTACTATTTATATTAAAAACTATTATTAGTTATTATAACAATTTTTTCAAGTATATGTTATCACTCAAAAAAAATTAATAATAAATTAAGATTAATAATTTATACACACAATTATACTTATAATTTCTTTATTATAAATTATATTTATTAAACTACTATTTTAAATTAAACATATACATTTATACTCTTAATTTTACTGTTCTTTATATTTATTTAATCCATTTTCCAGATATAAAATTTTTTAATTAAAGATATACTGATACACTAACATCATATTTTTATTTCTTTTTATTTGTGTTCCCAATATTTTACCATTCTAATACTATAGCGCATATTGATTTGAATATTTTATAATAACATTATTTACAATCGTAATGATACTGTTACATTTTAAAATGTATCATAATTTTTAAGTTTAGATTCATAACAATAATAAAAAGTGTAAATATCATTAATATATCATAGGAAATCTTTAAAAAATGTTAAATTTTTAGACTAAACTCAACTGTATTGAAACCCTCAAATATACAAAAATATTATTTCAAAGAGCATTAAGAAAAATTGTATTGAAATGCAATAGTACTATTGTCAATGATACATACAATATATACTTAATATACAATGTATATTATACATTGCAAACTCTTAATAAATGTCAGTTTTTACTCAAAAAAATTTTGGGTGTTTTTACTCAAATTAATAAGATATTAATATTTTGTTATGCATACCAATATATATTTTTTTAATAACACATTTTAATTCAAAAATAAGTTCATAGTTCCCATTTTATAGGCTTTACGGTTAAAAACATTTTCTATTGATGTTTTAAATTTGGGATTTTTTTGATAAAATGAAAGTCACTATTAAACAAATGTAAAATTGTTCTTGATTAATTAATTTATAGTCTTATGTTATTTTTATATATAGCATCAAGGTTGATATTTATTATATGATTGTTATATACAAATATGTTTAAAAATATAGTTATACATCTTTCATTTACCTGACCTTGAAAAGATATAAAGCCTGATATTTTAAATGTATAATAATTACATTTTTATAAAGGTTGTAAATAATTATATAATATAAGACTAAAAACGAAATGTTTAATAAAAAAACCCAAACAATAAATATCATCCTCAATGTATATCCATTTAAAGGGTTAACTATATTTAAACAATACAATATCAAATAGTCAATTTAATTATTTGTTTGATGATGTCAGAATAATTAGTAATACATTATTTTGTTTACTTCTATCACCCTGGTTCTATATTATATTTAGTTATACTTAGTACTTATTATTATTCAAATTTACTATATATTATACCTATGACAGATGATAAAAGTTAAGTTCAACATTTATCCTACATTTGCATATATATATTCATCTATAGTATATATCATATACTCACAATTTAATGATATTACTTTTATTAAATGATATTATATATATGCAATATGTAATATTTACAAATTTTATATATATTTTTTATTAAATTTAGGTAATTTCGAACCATAATTTTATAAATTAATTGTTGATTTTTTACTAATTACTCTTCAATAAATAAATATACAATTGAATAATGATATCTTTCAAGTCAAAGCTTGTGAGATAAAACACCATATAGGTATTTATTTGTGCATATTATAGTAGTATATAACCTGCCTATTATAAGATAGTATTTAATTATGTAACCTTTAATAGGATTTCAATGGTAATAGTCCATGTGCTCTGTATTGCTTATAACATTAATAAATTATATTCAATGAAATGAAGATAAATTAATATTAAATTTAAAAGTGAAAACATTATGTGTAATTCCATAATCATGTCTGCAATCGGACAGTGCACTACATACTGGTGATAGAAATTGTATGAATGAACTCAATTGTGATTGACAGGAGTGTATGGTTTGATGACCAAAGTTAATAGCAATTTAAAAATATCAGTATATCTCTTCCGTTTTCTATATATTGTATGTTGAATAATTTCATTTATAAATAGAAGTAAAATGTATTATATGCATATGTAATTTTTTTATATGTTATCCCATAAAGCATATTCTCAATAAAAATACCTACGTTGAACTCTACTAATTCATATATTAATATGATTGAACTGTTACTTATTATATATATAATAAAACATTATAATTACCTTAAAATAGTAAGCAATATATATATATATATATATTAATGATTATATAAATAACTATATAGTACTAGATACAAAATATATGCGATTGTCTATAATAAGACTGATGCAAAGAATTTTTGAATTATGCTTATTAATATGTGGTCAGTTAAATAACTACACGTTTAATTTAGATATAGTTATCTTGAGTATTTCCAATCTTAATTATATATTAGGGACTTTACCATTTTATTTATGCAAACCCACACTTATATAAGTATGAGTATATCCAAATACTAACTACATTTTAAAATATAAACTACCTACTTTACGATGACGATACACTTCTTTATATTTTGCCTTGATAAAATATAAACTGCAACTAACAAAATAAAAACCGATAATAATGTACACAGTTAGCTAATTTCTAGTAAATGAATCCTAAATTTAAATATACTGCAGAAATACTGCTTATAAATAATAATACAGCTAAACGGAAAACTTGATATGCATTATAGATAAATAATACAAATTCTCGATACTTACTTACTTGTACTCATAATATAATTGATTCTTAACACTCTTTAGGTTGTAACGTGCATCTATCAAACAATAGATTGGGCATTATTTATTAAGCATAGATGTTTTTAATATTAAAGATATTTTCTTTATTATAGCTTATATTTATAAAATGTCTATATAATAATATTATTAAGTATTAATTAAAGATGACTTAGTTATTCATACTATTCTCTAACATCTCTTGTTTCCACTAACTATAGATTTTATACATATAAATGTATATGTCATACACCACGTTTATAAAATTAATAGATATCTACATTTACCATTCATCCCTTTACATATTATAATCCATGGTATAATCCTAGATTATTAAACTAGGGTATAATTATATAATATTACATTTTATATATTCACAAAATAATATAAAATAAAATTCTAATCTAAAAAATGTAATTATTTGAATTTTATTCTGCCCATCCACAACCTATACATTTTCTATCATCTTGTACTAAGTATCCTATAATCATAATCGATGTCCTATTATTTTAATAAACTTAATTGTTCTAGATTACATAATGAATTCCTAATACAATGATCAAAATTACAACATCATTATATAATATTTATATACTACTTTCTTATATCTACCATAACATCCAATTCATAAATGCTTTACCTGTATCAGTATTAATATTATTTTTCACATTTTGCTTCACTAACACAAACTAACGAACCTATAAAAAGTCATATAAATGATTATATATATATATATATGTAATAAAATGCATATCTCTTTATACCACTTTAGATTTATAACAGAAATTAAATCTTGATATGATCTTAGGTATATATGTATCCTGATTTGATCTTATATATGTATGATCTTATATGTTTGATCTTATATGTTTGATCTTATATGTATGATCTTATATGTATGTTCTTATATGTATGATCTTATATGTATGATCTTATATGTATGATCTTATATGTATGATCTTATATATTTGATCTTATATATTTGATCTTATATGTATGATCTTATATGTATGATCTTATATGTATGATCTTATATGTATGATCTTATATGTATGATCTTATATGTATGATCTTATATGTATGATCTTATATGTATGATCTTATATACGTATCCTGAGTATATATAACACATTTATATACTATTGGTGATCTCATTATAGTTAATAGTCGATACCTTAATATGGTATAGTATACAATACAGAGTATTATGGCATTGTTTAGTCGTAAGCTGTGGTTAGAATCTATAGAAACTTTCGAGTAAATTAGTGTTTTTAAATCTTAGTCATAATGACTAATTAAATTATATATTGAAACGTAGGCCCTACGTCGTAGGGTGTCACACTAGTGCAATGCTATATGCTAATTGTATAGTCACTATTATAAAGGATGCGACCCATTAGTAAAAGTATTCATAATTTTGTATAATTATATATAATCATTATATTTTTATATACTACCTTTATATAAATAAGAAAATTGTTAGCATGTTGACATCTACTTTAAATCGTAATATCCATTTTAGTCCAAATAGATTTATATATTATCCTACTATTGCTAATATTGATAAATGAAATAAGAGGGTTTTCTAATAATAGTGTTACTCATATTAATCAAGTAATTCCTTTGACCACCGCTAGTGGCGTTCCGATAGCGATTACTCGCGTCGTATCCATGCCGTTACGAACACAACATTCACGCAATCGCATACAACCAATCGATTAAAACAACCGGTCAGTTGATCGCTCCACAGTTGGTAATTTGAATTCTAAGGATCCCCACTCCAGCAAATTCTATATATAGAATACTAACCGCACATTGGTCTACATTGTTCTGAGTACGTGAATTGAACGCCGATCGGAGTACATGTATTGCACTGTGGCCCCCTATAATTAAATCTTGGAATATAGCAGAATACACGCTGTAAAGGTCTAGAAATAACATTACTAATATTGTATATTAGATAATCTCGTATCCACCGGGAGTACATCAGTTCGATATGGGTAAGTACCACTGAATACCGTTACAATGTCTATCGTATATGTTATCGGTATTTACTGATAATAACACATCTATCACTGACTCATTATCACCCATAAAATAATAAACGTAAACATGTATTTCACATTGCTGCTTCATCATCGTCTGATATTCGTATTTCTTTTAGTTGTCTGATCAGAATTACATAACATTTGTTCAAAATTGGGATTATTGTATTCATATTCATTTTGTAAATTAGTGGATGCATTTTTACAAGTACTTTACTGATAATATGCTTAGATACATTGATTGATCAATATTGCATAATATTAATAAGTACATTGTTGAGTAGATAGTTCCAATGAACTCTGCAGAGTATATGTATGTATTCTCCATAAAGTTCTTCGGTAATGACTACTATACCACCAATCGTATAATCAGTTTCCAAACATATACCGAAATCATCTTTCCTATAACATCTATATTGTTCATTGCGTAACTATTGTTGACCTCATCATATAGTGCTCATTCATTATTAATCGCAGAGCATTCTAGAATATTAGTGTTTCTACGACTACGATTAAGTATTATTGGAATTTGCGAACATTTGTGAATTATGCGATCTCAAGAGAATATATAAAACAATTCAAATATCGTATTGCGTTTTCAAAATATGAATCTGCTACATATTTAGAAATAATTATGTCAATATAATTACTATAGTTATCATAGAACACAACAAACAGAGTGATGTAATAATTTTTATAAAATTCTTTCATTTATTACAAAATCTATTAAATATTATAAAATAAATTAAGCGATATATAACATTTATTTATCTGGAATATTTTTCGATATTTATAGTTATAGTATTTGATTTTATTTAAAAAATAATCAACTTACATGCTCCAACTAAAACTCTTAATATATCTACAAGAAGATTAAAGCATTGGTGTAATGGGCATAAACACAGGCTAGTCTGTGTTAAGTATATTTAGGAAAATAGAAACAACATGGAGAACAAATAAAACTATCATTAGAAGAAATAAATGTATACAAAACAAAAACATTTACAGATATTTAAAAAAATCTAATATTAAAATATATTAAAAAAATATAAACACGACTCTAAAAACCTTTATAAAACTTTTGAGTTCCTTACGTTATCGAAATTTCACAATTTTTCATAATCAAAATTGAAAATATTTATAAATCAATTGAAAATTAATGTATTATTAATAACTTAAAATGTAACTACAAACTAATATAAATTAAACAAATATAGAAATTACTTGACATACAATCTCTAAAAATACTGATTATTTCAAAAATAGTCCCTAACCTGGATTACTGCAATAGCAAAATACAATCACTTCAAAAAAATTAATTAAAACAAGTTACCAAAATAATTAATACATACTTCAGAAAGATCTCACGCTCACACACTCACACACACAAACTCACATATATACATATACATACATACACACACTCACACACACATACACACGCACACTCACATACACACACATCATCTCACCACTAATGCTTAGCCCCATTTCCTATACATAACCCTTCACTTAACTGACCTTAACTATGCAATCTACACTTCCCTTATCTATTACCCACAATATACACTCCAATAACATTACCACCACAAACTACACTTCCCTTATCTATTACCCACAATATACACTCCAATAACATTACCACCACAAACTACACTTCCATTATCTATTACCCACACTATACACTCCAATAACATTACCACCACAAACTACACTTCCCTTATCTATTACCCACACTATACACTACAATAACATTACCACCACAAACTACACTTCCCTTATCTATTACCCATAATATACACTCCAATAATATTACCACAACAAACTACACTTCCCTTATCTATTACCCACACTATACACTCCAATAACATTACCACCACAAACTACACTTCCCTTATCTTAGCTAAATGGCTGAGAAGAGATGATTTTAGACAAAAGTATGAAAAGCAATGACCAGAGCTAAAAGGCCGAGAAAAATATTTTAGCAAAAAGAACGAGAGGTTTTAATCTTAGCCAAAATTCCGAGAATGAAGATATTAGCTAAACGGAGTAGAGGATTCGATCTTAGCCAAATGGCAGATATACTTTGGTCTTAGCCAAATGTCGAGAAGTTTTAATCTTAGTAAAAAGGTCGAGAAAGAAATATTAGCTAAAATGATTAGAGCTATGATCTAAGCAAAAAGGCTGAAAAAGAAGAGATTAGCCAAAGTGATTAGAAGCTTTTATCTTAATAAAAAGCCCTAGAAGCAATGGCCAGAACGAAAAGGCAGAGAAATAAGATTTTATGCAAAAAGCCCCAGAGCTTTGACCCTAACCAAAATACCGAGAAGAGATGATCTTAACAAAAAGGTCGAGAAAGAAGATATTATCAAAAATTCAGAGAAGCTTTAATCGTATCTTTTCGGCCTTTTGGCCGAGAAGAGATGAAATAAAAGGACGTGGGGCCTTAATCTTAGCTAAAAGGCATTTAAGTAAAGATCTTAGCAAAAGGTCGAGGAAGAAATGATAAAAGGACTAGCAAGAAGATATTACCCGAGTTATTTTTATCTTAGCCAAACGGCAGAGATAATTTGATCTTAGCCAAACGGCAGAGTAAGAATATATTTACTAAAAGGATTAGATGCTTTGATCTTAGCCAAACGGCAGAGATAATTTGATCTTAGCCAAAAGTCAGATATGCTTTGATCTTAGCCAAAAGGCTGAGAGAATTTGATCTTAGCCAAAAGGCTGAGAGATTTTGATCTGAGCCAAAAGTCAGATATGCTTTGATCTTAGCCAAAAGGCTGAGAGATTTTGATCTGAGCCAAAAGTCAGATATGCTTTGATCTTAGCCAAAAGGCTGAGAGAATTTGATCTTAGCCAAAAGGCTGGGAGATTTTGATCTGAGCCAAAAGTCAGATATGCTTTGATCTTAGCCAAAAGGCTGAGAGAATTTGATCTTAGCCAAAAGGCTGAGAGATTTTGATCTGAGCCAAAAGTCAGATATGCTTTGATCTTAGCCAAAAGGCTGAGAGAATTTGATCTTAGCCAAAAGTCTGAGAGATTTTAATCTGAGCCAAAAGGTCGAGTGGCTTTGATCTTAGCTAAATGGCTGAGAAGAGATGATTTTAGACAAAAGTATGAAAAGCAATGACCAGAGCTAAAAGGCCGAGAAAAATATTTTAGCAAAAAGAATGAGAGGTTTTAATCTTAGCCAAAATTCCGAGAATGAAGATATTAGCTAAACGGAGTAGAGGATTCGATCTTAGCCAAATGGCAGATATACTTTGATCTTAGCCAAATGTCGAGAAGTTTTAATCTTAGTAAAAAGGTCGAGAAAGAAATATTAGCTAAAATGATTAGAGCTATGATCTAAGCAAAAAAGCTGAAAAAGAAGAGATTAGCCAAAGTGATTAGAAGCTTTTATCTTAGTAAAAAGCCCTAGAAGCAATGGCCAGAACGAAAAGGCAGAGAAATAAGATTTTATCCAAAAAGCCCCAGAGCTTTGACCCTAACCAAAATACCGAGAAGAGATGATCTTAACAAAAAGGTCGAAAGAAGATATTATCAAAAATTCAGAGAAGCTTTGATCGTATCTTTTCGGCCTTTTGGCCGAGAAGAGATGAAATAAAAGGACGTGGGGCCTTAATCTTAGCTAAAAGGCATTTAAGTAAAGATCTTAGCAAAAGGTCGAGGAAGAAATGATAAAAGGACTAGCAAGAAGATATTACCCGAGTTATTTTTATCTTAGCCAAACGGCAGAGATAATTTGATCTTAGCCAAAAGGCAGAGTAAGAAGATATTTACTAAAAGGATTAGATGCTTTGATCTTAGCCAAACGGCAGAGATTATTTGATCTTAGCCAAAAGTCAGATATGCTTTGATCTTAGCCAAAAGGCTGAGAGAATTTGATCTTAGCCAAAAGGCAGAGTAAGAATATATTTACTAAAAGGATTAGATGCTTTGATCTTAGCCAAACGGCAGAGATAATTTGATCTTAGCCAAAAGTCAGATATGCTTTGATCTTAGCCAAAAGGCTGAGAGAATTTGATCTTAGCCAAAAGGCTGAGAGATTTTGATCTGAGCCAAAAGTCAGATATGCTTTGATCTTAGCCAAAAGGCTGAGAGAATTTGATCTTAGCCAAAAGGCTGAGAGATTTTAATCTGAGCCAAAAGGTCGAGTGGCTTTGATCTTAGCTAAATGGCTGAGAAGAGATGATTTTAGACAAAAGTATGAAAAGCAATGACCAGAGCTAAAAGGCCGAGAAAAATATTTTAGCAAAAAGAACGAGAGGTTTTAATCTTAGCCAAAATTCCGAGAATGAAGATATTAGCTAAACGGAGTAGAGGATTCGATCTTAGCCAAATGGCAGATATACTTTGGTCTTAGCCAAATGTCGAGAAGTTTTAATCTTAGTAAAAAGGTCGAGAAAGAAATATTAGCTAAAAAGATTAGAGCTATAGACTAAGCAAAAAAGGCTGAAAAAGAAGAGATTAGCCAAAGTGACTAGAAGCTTTTATCTTTGTAAAAAGACCTAGAAGCAATGGCCAGAACTAAAAGGCAGAGAAATAAGATTTTAGCCAAAAAGCCCCAGAGGCGTTGACCCTAACCAAAAGACCGAGAAGAGATGATCTTAACAAAAAGTCCGAGAACTTTGATCTTAACTAAAAGGGTGAGAGGTTTGATCTTAGCCAAAAGGCCTGGAAAGAATATCTTAGCCAAAAGAATTAAAGGTGTTGATCTAAGTCAAAATTCCGAGAAAGAAGATATTATCCTAAAGGCCGAAAGGCTCTGATCCTAACCAAAAAGGCCGAGAAGAGATAATCTTAGCTAATATAGCTCGAGAGATTTTAATCTTAGTTAAAAGAATTAGATGATTTTATCTTATCCAAATTTCCGAGAGCCGATAATATTAGACAAACAACTAAGAGGCTTTAAACTTAGCGAAAATGCCGAGAAGTAATTAGAAGAACTAAAAGACCGAGAAAAATATAGTGGCCAAGAGCCCTAGTTGTTTTGATCCTAGATAAAAGACCAAAAAAGAAGATCTTAGCCGAAATTATTAGAGGATATTATCATAGACAAAAGGTCGAGAGGTTTTGATCTTAGTCGAAATACCGAGAATATTCGATCTTATCCTAAAGGCCAAGAAGCGATGATCTAAACCAAAAAGCTATTATGCTAGCCAGCCATGTCTTATGTCAGCCAAATTATGAGAAAGAATATCTAAGCCAAAAGGATGAGCAAGATGATCTAATCCATAAGGTCGAGGGTATTTTATCTTAGCCAAAAAAGTCGAGAAGAATGATCTTAGCCAAGATACCGAGACGATTTGATCTTGCAAAAAGGCCGATAAGCTATGACCAGAGCTAAAAAATCGAGAAAGAAATTCTTAGACAAAAGCCTGATAGGCTTTGATCTTATCCAAAAGGTCGAGAGGAGATGATCTTAAGATGAAAATGCTTTGATTTTAACCAAAATACTGATAAGAGATGATCTTAGCAAAAAAGGATTAGAGCTTTGATCATAACCAAAAGACCGATATGCTTTGATCTTAGCAAAAAAGGCCGAGAAGCGACAATATTAGATAAAAGGCCGAGAAAAAAGAGCGTAGCCAAAATTCCGAGAGGCTTTAAGAAAAGATTTTTAGAATATGTGTTATTAAGTAAGTCATCAATTAACCAATTGCATCATACGCGTTACTTCGCAGTGGCAGATATGGGGGCTGATTTTTTTTTAATATATCTAAAACCCGAGATATAAATAAAAATGTAAATAGTAAGAAATATAAAATAGTACAATAAAATACAATAAGATAAGACAAGATAAAATAGTATAAGATAAAATAATATATGTAAAATTAAAATAAGAATGGGGAAGACCTCAGTCCGGAGATGAGAAGAAAATGTGGGTGGTACCCGCGGATCTTTCGATAGCCGCCACTCGCATTCTTCTTTTCATCTTTTTCCACATATCGGTAGGAATATTTAATGCCCGCTTGATATTGTCGTTCTCAGGGACCCATGAGCCTAGTGCACCGACTACAAGTGGCATGACTGTGCCAATGTCGGCGTATTTAGACTTTTTGCGATCGGATGCACTAGCTAAGTTTGAGACTTCATCAAACGGGCATGTCACGTCTATGACAATATGTGGAGAAGTAATGGTAATGTCTGGAATGAGGGCACCTGAACGCACTTTAAGGGAGTGGGGGACGTCCAGGATTTCTAACAGGTTAGTCAGTATATGTTCTACTGCATCATGACGTTTGGTGTAGTGTAGCAGCATTGAGGAACAGCTAGATACAACGTGCGAAGTAGTCTCTTCCTTTTGGAAACATCTTCTGCACATTGTATCGCTCGACGCTACCCCCGGAATGAATTTCGTGGAGAGGCAGCCAAGCTTGGCTTTGGACCAGAAGCTCCAAGCCGTGAAGGATAGAGGGGTTCTAGCTGAGGTCAAATGGGGGATATCCCCACTTGACTTATCAAGCGACATAGCGCTAGGAACCCTTCCTTGCACGGCTAGAGAGAGGAGCTTCTCGGACCACCTTTCTCTCAACGCTAACCGGACGGTTCGAACGACCTTAGAAGGCCTGCAAGAGAAGTCATCGATGATAAGTATTAGTTGGTTTCTATCATCGGCATCAATCTTGCAGTGCAATCTAGCGGCCGCTTTCCTCGTCCTCGTCCAAATATTTGTCAGGGTGGAGTTGTGCCTAAAAGCGTAAAGGCCTCCATCGTTGTTCCCTGACAAAAATTTGTGGTGTGATGCAGTAGCACCTTTTAGACCCGTCTCTATGGTCTGCGTGAGTTCCTTTTGAGCTAGCGTATTTATTGTTTCGTCTTTCGAATTTAGCAGATGTAGGCCCTTGGAAAGAGTCCAAACATCTGCCTCTTCGATCGACTTAGGAATAGCTAGCGCCCCCACCGATCTGGTGGCATAGAGGAATTAATTCGATGCTCTCTCCGGTAGTTTGCATATGTACTTAAGGAAGGATACAACTTTCTGATCGAGTTTTGTTAATTCTTCCTTAGATACTCTACCGGAAGAGAGATCGAATGAGATCGATGGGAGCAGGAAAGCTCGCAGAACTTCGAGCTTTTGCCATGGGGCTAAAAGGCATTCTGCCAGTTTGTCAATCTTACCTGGGACATCGGTACATAAACTGTATAAGTAATTGTAACCGATTGGGATGCCCAGGTAAGTTTCGTAGTCCGTCTTTGCTAGTTTTGGAATACTATTATTGTACATTGTAAATGATTTGGCGGCAATTTTGCCGCTCAGTAGAGTAAGAGATGCGCATTTAGTCGGGTTGAAGGTCAGTCCTAGCAAAGACGATATATCGGTAAGTCGGTTCAGTGTATGTTGGAGTGCATCGGCACTCCCTGCTATGATAGCTGTATCATCAGCATAGGTGGTGACCTTGACCGGGGCACCTCCGAGGTTGAATCCGGGATTGATTCGCTTTATCAGCCTCGTTAGTGGCTCGGTTGCCAGATTAAAAATAATCGGGCTCAGGCCATCACCTTGACGAACACCCGCTGTTGAATGGATATTCAGGGAGTGTTCGCCGCCTTGCAGGGAGCTGCAGTTGTCGTTGTAAAGTTCAGTAAGTATTGCCTTTAAACGTTGGGGGATTGGGAGGGAGAGGAAGAGTTTTTTGAGGGTAGTGTGTGGGAGAGAACCGAACGCGTTGCGGAGATCCAGCCACGCTATGTAAAGCTGCCTCTTTGATTTTCGAGCCTCGCCAATACAAGACTCTAGAAGGTAGGTGTGTTCCTGTATACCGTTGATCCCTGGGAGGAAACCCTTTTGTTCCTCGGAGATCCACTCCAGATCAACGGCAACAGAAACTATCTTCTTGGCGAGGATGCTCGAGTACAGCTTATATAGCGTGCACAACAGCGTGATGGGCCTGAAATTGCCCGGGTCGTTCGTGGGGCCCTTCTTGTGGATAAGGATAGTTTTACCATTTTTCCACGATGAAGGGACACCCATCTCATGGACGACCCTGAACAGGGCTTCAAGCAGTCGACCGCTCGGGTCACATTTCTGTAGGTGGCGGTATTCGAGTTTATCGTGACCCGGAGCGGTGTTCGATACTCTCCTCAATTTATAGAGTATCTCCTTTCTGGTAGGAGGGGACAGTAAAGTTTCCGTTTGGGAATCGTCGGGGACTGTCCACTGGCATTCGTCATACTTTTGTTTGATGCGGTTAGCAGAATCCTTGAAGTGAGCGGGTTCCACGAAAGAGCTGGCAAAAGAGGTCAGGGTATCGAGCGACCCATCATACCTCGGGCTTCTATCGTTAAGAACCTTGTTGACGGCTCGCTTCGGATAAATGTTAAAAAGCTTCTGGATAAAGCTCGCATCTTTAGGGTCATGGTGTATTGCCCTCCTGGCTCTTTGCTGATCTCTAGATTGGTGACGCGGTTTTCGCTTCGGTCTAGAGAAAGCTTGAGCTGGGAGGGTCTCCAGCGACCCCTTAGTATGACTGACGATCTCCGCTATGCATTCACTAATGACTTCATCCTTGGTTTCCGGAGTGCAACCGGACAGGATGGGAAGCCATTTGGTGAGGAGCGGGTTTCCTGAGATGCGGGGAGAATCGCCAGCCGTGGATTGGTAAATGGGTGAAGTCGGGTGAGGGAAGTTGTTAGTAGGGGGAGTAGAGTTGGCAGTAGTAGGGTGGTCGTCGGGGAAAGTAAGGCGGTGAGTCGGAGAGCTCTCTTCAGTGGGGATGGTCGGTGTATGGTGATAGGAATTAATTGGTGCTAGTGAAGGGAACGATAAGGGGCTAGGAGGTGGGAGAAGTGGGAATGGGATAGGGGGATTTGGGGTAACTTCTAAGGGGCGAGTGTCGTTATTGAGTGGGGTGTCGGGGGATACAGTGATGAAGTTAGTAGATGGAGTGTCGGAGATGTCGATGGGGTCGGAAGCGGTGGTGATGGGGGTGAGGGGAATGAGGGGAGTGAGGGTAATCGGGGTTGGGGGGACCGGTAATGAGTGCGTGACGGGGCTTAGGACGGTGGTGGAAGCGAGTTGGGAGCTCTCCGAAGTAGACTCTTCAAGGGGACTAGAGGGGAATATGGGTGCAGGTCCTGGAGTTGGTGATGATGGAAGTGACGCAATATGTGTTGGGCAGGTTATAAAATGCGTCTTCATGCGGGCCTCCTTTGGGGAGAGGAGGTGCCCGCATCTGCACTTCCATCGATACAGCGACTCCAGGGCGTGCTTCCTGAAGAAGTGGTGCTGAAAACTCACAGCTATCTTAGTCCCAGTTGCTTTGGACGTGAATAAGCAACCGGGGATATGGCATCGCTGTTGAGTGCTAGGCATGAGCAGGATGAATGTGAGTTTGCCATCTTCCTGGCAATGAACTTCGGATGTTGGGAAACTTGTTTCTCCTCCGATGGCTTCGCAATTCTTGGTATGCGAAGCCGTACCTCTCAAATCAGTGAATGTTTTGCTACATTGGCATATGTAGGAGAATTCACTGATTTGGACTCCATGTTTTTTGTTTAGGTGATTTCTGACTTCTAAGTGCCTAGATTTAGAAGTCCATGACTTATCGCATAAACAACATTGGAGGCTAGACGGTACTGGAATCGAAATACGTAGTTTATTGCCATCTAGAATTCGGACCATAGGTCACAAAGTGACAGCTAATACGGGTAGTGGAAAGAGGGAAGTGAACTAGAAGTGTAAAGGATAAGTGTATGGGGTGAAATAGGTGTGGAAGTATAAAAAGTTAATAAAAGATAAAGTGTAATATGTAAATGTAAATGTGAATAAAAATGTAAATATTTAATATAAAAGTATGTAAAAGTATGTAAAAATATGCAAGAATATGTAGAAATATGTATGTAAAATTAGAAAGCGTGTAAAAATGTATGAATACAAAAAGATAAAATAAATTAGAATATAAAAGAATATAAATAATATCGCAGGTTCTAGGGATAATTCTGTGAATATTGCTTATATCAGCCACTATAAAGTAACCTGGTTAAGAGCTTGATTCCTTGCAATATTCACAGGTACCTGGATTTAAAAAAAATAAAAGTATTAAGATCGATCTAAGCCAAAAGGCCGAGAAGGGATCAAAATTATTGGAAGATTCACATTTTTGGTAGATTCTTCCTGGAAATAAACTTCGGATGTAGTAGCACTGATTTCTCCGACGGCTTCGAAATTCTTAGTATTTTATATATTTGTAGAAATATAAGAAAAATATAGTTTTATTTTATATTTTTCTATTGAAATATATAGAAAAATATAGTTTTATTTTATATTTTTCTATTGAAATATATAGAAAAATATAGTTTTATTTTATATTTTTCTGTGAATAAATATATATAATTCTGTGAATATTGCTTATATCAGCCACTATAAAGTAACCTGGTTAAGAGCTTGATTACTTGCAATATTCACAGGTACCTGGATTTAAAAAAAATAAAAGTATTAAAATCGATCCAAAAGGCCGAGAAGCGATCAAAATTTTTGGAAGATTCACATTTTTGGTAGATTCTTCCTGGAAATAAACTTCGGATGTAGTAGCACTGATTTCTCCGACGGCTTCGAAATTCTTAGTATTTTATATATTTGTAGAAATATAAGAAAAATATAGTTTTATTTTATATTTTTCTATTGAAATATATAGAAAAATATAGTTTTATTTTATATTTTTCTATTGAAATATATAGAAAAATATAGTTTTATTTTATATTTTTCTATTGAAATATATAGAAAAATATAGTTTTATTCTATAGAAAAAATTAGTTTACATGCTAATTTGACACCAAATATATAAAATAATAGTTTTATTTTTCTATTGAAATATATAGAAAAATATAGTTTTATTCTATAGAAAAAATTAGTTTACATGTTAATTTGACACCAAATATATAAAATAAAAAAGTGTTTATTCTAAAGCTATATAAATCATTAGTTAATTTTCTCCCCGAAGGGAGTGTGCCGAACCTGGAGGTACTGCAATACCAGGACAACACGTGAAAGAGTCGGAGCAAGCTCCTAAATCTCTTTCCATCTTCAAAAATCAGTTTAATTTCGAAGTCAAGCTATGCAAGACATAAGAGAAATTAAGCTCTTAAGAACAGATACTACACTTTGATCTTAGCCAAAAGGCCGAGAAGCGATGTCTATGCTTAATTTCCTGGAACTGTTCATGTATTTCTAGGAATAAAAATTAAAAAATCAAAAATTAAAAAAAAAAAATATTCTTAAGCACAGTAAAATCAAAAATAACATTAAAGCTTAGATTATAAACTATTAAAATCTCTAAATATCTATATTATTTATTATATAAAACATATATAATATAATTATATAATATGTATGTACATATATGTATTTAAAATATATGTATCTATTTATATTTGTATTTATTCTAAATGTTTGCCACCTATTGATTAAAAATAAAAATAAATATAAATATATAAGACAAATATTAAGCTCAGTTATATATAAAGCATATTTTATTAATGTAACAGTTTATTTATATACTATATATATATATATTGTATGTATATATATAAATATAATTATTTATTTAAGTATGATAACTATTATAATAATAGTTGTAATTTTATTATAAATTATATTAATGTATTATTTGAATTTATATTATTATTCATATTATTGTATTACATCATACCAATTAAATATATAATTATATATTTAAAATAGTTTTACGTAATTAAATAATATTATAAGTATAAGGGATAATCGTAGAGCTAGTAAAAAAGGAAAACAAATATAATAATATATTTCGATAAATATAATATCAAAACAAATTTAATTTTTACTAAAACCTTTTTACATGTAAATATTGTATATAAATTATATACCAGTTAACCTATCATCAATTATATATTTGTTAGGCTAATATCATGATATTTTTCAACTCTTAAAATAATACATATTTTCTCTGTCTCTAAATAAAATTTATTTTTAGATTACTACAAATTATATTTTATAAAAGTGCTTTAGTTAGATATAGTTTATATTACAATTTTTAAATTTAACTAAAGGTATTCTATATTAATTTATATATATATATATATATATATATTAATGAAAACATGGAATTTATTATAATAATAATAGTAAATTCATTATAATTATAGTAATTATGTATTAGCTCATAAATTATTATTTGCAGTATTTTATTATAACATGCTAACTAAATACACATAATAATTATAAATTTACAATGTTATAATTATAATAATCAAAGTGATTAACTGTAAATTATTTTTAAAAAAATAAATAGTGATACTTTTATTAACATTGTACTTACATAAGCCAACCATAAATTAAACAATCATATAATTATTCATATTTGTCTATAATCAATAATCAATTATTAGATCAAAATATTTAATAACAAATAGTAGTTTTATTTTCTAACCCTAATCAAGGATTAATCATGTAAAAAGTACAAATAGTTTGGCAATTATATTTACTATTTATATTAAAAACTATTATTAGTTATTATAACAATTTTTTCAAGTATATGTTATCACTCAAAAAAAATTAATAATAAATTAAGATTAATAATTTATACACACAATTATACTTATAATTTCTTTATTATAAATTATATTTATTAAACTACTATTTTAAATTAAACATATACATTTATACTCTTAATTTTACTGTTCTTTATATTTATTTAATCCATTTTCCAGATATAAAATTTTTTAATTAAAGATATACTGATACACTAACATCATATTTTTATTTCTTTTTATTTGTGTTCCCAATATTTTACCATTCTAATACTATAGCGCATATTGATTTGAATATTTTATAATAACATTATTTACAATCGTAATGATACTGTTACATTTTAAAATGTATCATAATTTTTAAGTTTAGATTCATAACAATAATAAAAAGTGTAAATATCATTAATATATCATAGGAAATCTTTAAAAAATGTTAAATTTTTAGACTAAACTCAACTGTATTGAAACCCTCAAATATACAAAAATATTATTTCAAAGAGCATTAAGAAAAATTGTATTGAAATGCAATAGTACTATTGTCAATGATACATACAATATATACTTAATATACAATGTATATTATACATTGCAAACTCTTAATAAATGTCAGTTTTTACTCAAAAAAATTTTGGGTGTTTTTACTCAAATTAATAAGATATTAATATTTTGTTATGCATACCAATATATATTTTTTTAATAACACATTTTAATTCAAAAATAAGTTCATAATTCCCATTTTATAGGCTTTACGGTTAAAAACATTTTCTATTGATGTTTTAAATTTGGGATTTTTTTGATAAAATGAAAGTCACTATTAAACAAATGTAAAATTGTTCTTGGTTAATTAATTTATAGTCTTATGTTATTTTTATATATAGCATCAAGGTTGATATTTATTATATGATTGTTATATACAAATATGTTTAAAAATATAGTTATACATCTTTCATTTACCTGACCTTGAAAAGATATAAAGCCTGATATTTTAAATGTATAATAATTACATTTTTATAAAGGTTGTAAATAATTATATAATATAAGACTAAAAACGAAATGTTTAATAAAAAAACCCAAACAATAAATATCATCCTCAATGTATATCCATTTAAAGGGTTAACTATATTTAAACAATACAATATCAAATAGTCAATTTAATTATTTGTTTGATGATGTCAGAATAATTAGTAATACATTATTTTGTTTACTTCTATCACCCTGGTTCTATATTATATTTAGTTATACTTAGTACTTATTATTATTCAAATTTACTATATATTATACCTATGACAGATGATAAAAGTTAAGTTCAACATTTATCCTACATTTGCATATATATATTCATCTATAGTATATATCATATACTCACAATTTAATGATATTACTTTTATTAAATGATATTATATATATGCAATATGTAATATTTACAAATTTTATATATATTTTTTATTAAATTTAGGTAATTTCGAACCATAATTTTATAAATTAATTGTTGATTTTTTACTAATTACTCTTCAATAAATAAATATACAATTGAATAATGATATCTTTCAAGTCAAAGCTTGTGAGATAAAACACCATATAGGTATTTATTTGTGCATATTATAGTAGTATATAACCTGCCTATTATAAGATAGTATTTAATTATGTAACCTTTAATAGGATTTCAATGGTAATAGTCCATGTGCTCTGTATTGCTTATAACATTAATAAATTATATTCAATGAAATGAAGATAAATTAATATTAAATTTAAAAGTGAAAACATTATGTGTAATTCCATAATCATGTCTGCAATCGGACAGTGCACTACATACTGGTGATAGAAATTGTATGAATGAACTCAATTGTGATTGACAGGAGTGTATGGTTTGATGACCAAAGTTAATAGCAATTTAAAAATATCAGTATATCTCTTCCGTTTTCTATATATTGTATGTTGAATAATTTCATTTATAAATAGAAGTAAAATGTATTATATGCATATGTAATTTTTTTATATGTTATCCCATAAAGCATATTCTCAATAAAAATACCTACGTTGAACTCTACTAATTCATATATTAATATGATTGAACTGTTACTTATTATATATATAATAAAACATTATAATTACCTTAAAATAGTAAGCAATATATATATATATATATATTAATGATTATATAAATAACTATATAGTACTAGATACAAAATATATGCGATTGTCTATAATAAGACTGATGCTAAGAATTTTTGAATTATGCTTATTAATATGTGGTCAGTTAAATAACTACACGTTTAATTTAGATATAGTTATCTTGAGTATTTCCAATCTTAATTATATATTAGGGACTTTACCATTTTATTTATGCAAACCCACACTTATATAAGTATGAGTATATCCAAATACTAACTACATTTTAAAATATAAACTACCTACTTTACGATGACGATACACTTCTTTATATTTTGCCTTGATAAAATATAAACTGCAACTAACAAAATAAAAACCGATAATAATGTACACAGTTAGCTAATTTCTAGTAAATGAATCCTAAATTTAAATATACTGCAGAAATACTGCTTATAAATAATAATACAGCTAAACGGAAAACTTGATATGCATTATAGATAAATAATACAAATTCTCGATACTTACTTACTTGTACTCATAATATAATTGATTCTTAACACTCTTTAGGTTGTAACGTGCATCTATCAAACAATAGATTGGGCATTATTTATTAAGCATAGATGTTTTTAATATTAAAGATATTTTCTTTATTATAGCTTATATTTATAAAATGTCTATATAATAATATTATTAAGTATTAATTAAAGATGACTTAGTTATTCATACTATTCTCTAACATCTCTTGTTTCCACTAACTATAGATTTTATACATATAAATGTATATGTCATACACCACGTTTATAAAATTAATAGATATCTACATTTACCATTCATCCCTTTACATATTATAATCCATGGTATAATCCTAGATTATTAAACTAGGGTATAATTATATAATATTACATTTTATATATTCACAAAATAATATAAAATAAAATTCTAATCTAAAAAATGTAATTATTTGAATTTTATTCTGCCCATCCACAACCTATACATTTTCTATCATCTTGTACTAAGTATCCTATAATCATAATCGATGTCCTATTATTTTAATAAACTTAATTGTTCTAGATTACATAATGAATTCCTAATACAATGATCAAAATTACAACATCATTATATAATATTTATATACTACTTTCTTATATCTACCATAACATCCAATTCATAAATGCTTTACCTGTATCAGTATTAATATTATTTTTCACATTTTGCTTCACTAACACAAACTAACGAACCTATAAAAAGTCATATAAATGATTATATATATATATATATATGTAATAAAATGCATATCTCTTTATACCACTTTAGATTTATAACAGAAATTAAATCTTGATATGATCTTAGGTATATATGTATCCTGATTTGATCTTATATATGTATGATCTTATATGTTTGATCTTATATGTTTGATCTTATATGTATGATCTTATATGTATGATCTTATATGTATGATCTTATATGTATGATCTTATATGTATGATCTTATATGTATGATCTTATATGTATGATCTTATATATTTGATCTTATATATTTGATCTTATATGTATGATCTTATATGTATGATCTTATATGTATGATCTTATATGTATGATCTTATATGTATGATCTTATATGTATGATCTTATATGTATGATCTTATATGTATGATCTTATATGTATGATCTTATATGTATGATCTTATATGTATGATCTTATATGTATGATCTTATATGTATGATCTTATATGTATGATCTTATATACGTATCCTGAGTATATATAACACATTTATATACTATTGGTGATCTCATTATAGTTAATAGTCGATACCTTAATATGGTATAGTATACAATACAGAGTATTATGGCATTGTTTAGTCGTAAGCTGTGGTTAGAATCTATAGAAACTTTCGAGTAAATTAGTGTTTTTAAATCTTAGTCATAATGACTAATTAAATTATATATTGAAACGTAGGCCCTACGTCGTAGGGTGTCACACTAGTGCAATGCTATATGCTAATTGTATAGTCACTATTATAAAGGATGCGACCCATTAGTAAAAGTATTCATAATTTTGTATAATTATATATAATCATTATATTTTTATATACTACCTTTATATAAATAAGAAAATTGTTAGCATGTTGACATCTACTTTAAATCGTAATATCCATTTTAGTCCAAATAGATTTATATATTATCCTACTATTGCTAATATTGATAAATGAAATAAGAGGGTTTTCTAATAATAGTGTTACTCATATTAATCAAGTAATTCCTTTGACCACCGCTAGTGGCGTTCCGATAGCGATTACTCGCGTCGTATCCATGCCGTTACGAACACAACATTCACGCAATCGCATACAACCAATCGATTAAAACAACCGGTCAGTTGATCGCTCCACAGTTGGTAATTTGAATTCTAAGGATCCCCACTCCAGCAAATTCCATATATAGAATACTAACCGCACATTGGTCTACATTGCTCTGAGTACGTGAATTGAACGCCGATCGGAGTACATGTATTGCACTGTGGGCCCCTATAATTAAATCTTGGAATATAGCAGAATACACGCTGTAAAGGTCTAAAAATAACATTACTAATATTGTATATTAGATAATCTCGTATCCACCGGGAGTACATCAGTTCGATATGGGTAAGTACCACTGAATACCGTTACAATGTCTATAGTATAGGTTATCGGTATTTACTGATAATAACACATCTATCACTGAGTCATTATCACCAATAAAATAATAAACGTAAACATGTATTTCACATTGCTGCTTCGTCATCGTCTGATATTCGTATTTCTTTTAGTTGTCTGATCAGAATTACATAACATTTTATCAAAATTGGGATTATTGTATTCATATTCATTTTGTAAATTAGTGGATGCATTTTTACAAGTACTTTACTGATAATATGCTTAGATACATTGATTGATCAATATTGCATAATATTAATAAGTACATTGTTGAGTAGATAGTTCCAATGAACTCTGCAGAGTATATGTATGTATTCTCCATAAAGTTCTTCGGTAATGACTACTATACCACCAATCGTATAATCAGTTTCCAAACATATACCGAAATCATCTTTCCTATAACATCTATATTGTTCATTGCGTAACTATTGTTGACCTCATCATATAGTGCTCATTCATTATTAATCGCAGAGCATTCTAGAATATTAGTGTTTCTACGACTACGATTAAGTATTATTGGAATTTGCGAACATTTGTGAATTATGCGATCTCAAGAGAATATATAAAACAATTCAAATATCGTATTGCGTTTTCAAAATATGAATCTGCTACATATTTAGAAATAATTATGTCAATATAATTACTATATATAGTATAACTATTACTATAGTTATCATAGAACACAACAAACAGAGTGATGTAATAATTTTATAAAATTCTTTCATTTATTACAAAATTTATTAAATATTATAAAATAAATTAAGCGATATATAACATTTATTTATCTGGAATATTTTTTAGATATTTATAGTTATAGTGTTTTATTTTATTTAAAAAATAATCAACTTACATGCTCCAACTAAAACTCTTAATATATCTACAAGAAGATTAAAGCCTCGGTGTAATGCCCCCTTGTTAATAAACACAGGCTAGTCTGTGTTAAGTATATTTAGGAAAATAGAAACAACATGGAGAACAAATAAAATTATCATTAGCAGAAATAAATTTATACAAAACAAAAACATTTACAGATATTTAAAAAAATCTAATAATAAAATATATTAAAAAAATATAAACACGACTCTAAAAACCTTTATAAAACTTTTGAGTACCTTACGTTATCGAAATTTTACAATTTTCATAATCAAAATTGAAAATATTTATAAATCAATTGAAAATTAATGTATTATTAATAACCTAAAATGTAACTACAAACTAATACAAATTAAACAAATATAGAAATTACTTGACATACAATCTCTAAAAATACTGATTATTTCAACAATATTCCCTAACCTGGATTACTGCAATAGCAAATACAATCACTGCAAAAACTTAATTAAAACAAGTTAACAAAATAATTAATACATACTTCAGAAATATCTAAGTATTCGTTATTATGCAACATTCACACTGCCATCTACTCACACACACTCACACACACTCAAACACACATACATACTCACACACACACACACACACACACACACACACACACTCACACACATACATACATACATACATACACACACACACACTCACACACACATACATACTCATACACACACACACACACACACATACACACACACATACATACTCACACATACACACACATACACACACACACATACACACACCTACTCACATATACACCAACGGCATCACTCACACTGCCATACATAAACCAACACCAATATATATTGCAAATCTATTAACATATATACTAATAACAGAACACACAGATCTACAAACAAACTATACTCAATACCCCTGATTTCTCATAAACTGCCTTCCTTTATTCAGCCCCTACTATATGGAATGGACTACCATCCAAACTACAATAAGAAACAAACAATAATTCTTTTAAAACGAAACTATACTCCTTCCTAGCCGCTCAACAATGACTTATACTACTTTACTAACTGTACTCAATCCATCTCACTATTATTTCTCTTGCTATATAAACTACACCTAATTATACTAATGACCAGCAATGACTAACCCCATTACTATCATTTAATTTAACAACTGAATCCTGTCTACTTTTCCTACATCACATTAACTTACTTTATTATCCTACACTTACTTTTCCGATTATTATACTTATATTACTCCTAGCTTATTGTTATTATTGATATTATACACGTCTGATTGGACAAAAGCCTAGAAACCTGTGTTAATTACCACCACAAACTACACTTCCCTTATCTATTACCCACACTATACACTACAATAACATTACCCACACTATACACTCCAATAACATTACCACCACAAACTACACTTCCCTTATCTATTACCCACACTATACACTACAATAACATTACCACCACAAACTACACTTCCCTTATCTATTACCCACACTATACACTCCAATAACATTACCACCACAAACTACACTTCCCTTATCTATTACCCACACTATACACTACAATAACATTACCACCACAAACTACACTTCCCTTATCTATTACCCACACTATACACTCCAATAACATTACCACCACAAACTACACTTCCCTTATCTATTACCCACACTATACACTCCAATAACATTACCACCACAAACTACACTTCCCTTATCTATTACCCACACTATACACTCCAATAACATTACCACCACAAACTACACTTTCCTTATCTATTACCCACACTATACACTCCAATAACATTACCACCACAAACTACACTTCCATTATCTATTACCCACACTATACACTCCAATAACATTACCACCACAAACTACACTTCCATTATCTATTACCCACACTATACACTACAATAACATTACCACCACAAACTACACTTCCCTTATCTATTACCCACACTATACACTCCAATAACATTACCACCACAAACTACACTTCCCTTATCTATTACCCACACTATACACTACAATAACATTACCACCACAAACTACACTTCCCTTATCTATTACCCACACTATACACTACAATAACATTACTACCACAAACTACACTTCCCTTATCTATTACCCACACTATACACTACAATAACATTACCACCACAAACTACACTTCCCTTATCTATTACCCACACTATACACTCCAATAACATTACCACCACAAACTACACTTCCCTTATCTATTACCCACACTATGCACTACAATAACATTACCACCACAAACTACACTTCCCTTATCTATTATCCACACTATACACTACAATAACATTACCACCACAAACTACACTTCCCTTATCTATTACCCACACTATACACTCCAATAACATTACCCACACTATACACTCCAATAACATTACCACCACAAACTACACTTCCCTTATCTATTACCCATACTATACACTCCAATAACATTACCACCACAAACTACACTTCCCTTATCTATTACCCACACTATACACTCCAATAACATTACCACCACAAACTACACTTCCCTTATCTATTACCCACACTATACACTACAATAACATTACCACCACAAACTACACTTCCCTTATCTATTACCCACACTATACACTCCAATAACATTACCACCACAAACTACACTTCCCTTATCTATTACCCACACTATACACTACAATAACATTACCACCACAAACTACACTTCCCTTATCTATTACCCACACTATACACTACAATAACATTACCACTACAAACTACACTTCCCTTATCTATTACCCACACTATACACTCCAATAACATTACCCACACTATACACTCCAATAACATTACCACCACAAACTACACTTCCCTTATCTATTAACCACACTATACACTCCAATAACATTACCACCACAAACTACACTTCCCTTATCTATTACCCACACTATACACTACAATAACATTACCACTACAAACTACACTTCCCTTATCTATTACCCACAATATACACTCCAATAACATTACCACCACAAACTACACTTCCCTTATCTATTACCCACACTATACACTCCAATAAGATTACCACTACAAACTACACTTCCCTTATCTATTACCCACACTATACACTCCAATAATATTACCACCACAAACTACACTTCCCTTATCTATTACCCACACTATACACTCCAATAACATTACCACCACAAACTACACTTCCCTTATCTATTACCCACACTATACACTCCAATAATATTACCACCACAAACTACACTTCCCTTATCTATTACCCACACTATACACTCCAATAACATTACCACCACAAACTACACTTCCCTTATCTATTACCCACACTATACACTCCAATAACATTACCACCACAAACTACACTTCCCTTATCTATTACCCACACTATACACTCCAATAACATTACCACCACAAACTACACTTCCCTTATCTATTACCCACAATATACACTCCAATAACATTACCACCACAAACTACACTTCCATTATCTATTACCCACACTATACACTCCAATAACATTACCACCACAAACTAAACCTCCCTTATCTATTACCCACACTATACACTCCAATAATATTACCACCACAAACTACACTTCCCTTATCTATTACCCACACTATACACTCCAATAATATTACCACCACAAACTACACTTCCCTTATCTATTACCCACACTATACACTCCAATAACATTACCACCACAAACTACACTTCCCTTATCTATTACCCACACTATACACTCCAATAACATTACCACCACAAACTACACTTCCCTTATCTATTACCCACACTATACACTCCAATAACATTACCACCACAAACTAAACCTCCCTTTCTTATTCATCCTTGCCAATTCCCCAAACCCAACTTAACCACCTTAACCACATAACACCAACTAACATTTCCCTGTTCCCATCTCTTCCCACCTCTGTGCCCCACCTGCTGGTCTAACTAACATTTCCCTGTTCCCATCTCTTCCCACCTCTGTGCCCCACCTGCTGGTCTAACTAACATTTCCCTGTTCCCATCTCTTCCCACCTCTGTGCCCCACCTGCTGGTCTAACTAACATTTCCCTGTTCCCATCTCTTCCCACCTCTGTGCCCCACCTGCTGGTCTAACTAACATTTCCCTGTTCCCATCTCTTCCCACCTATGTGCCCCACCTGCTGGTCTAACTAACATTTCCCTGTTCCCATCTCTTCCCACCTCTGTGCCCCACCTGCTGGTCTAACTAACATTTCCCTGTTCCCATCTCTTCCCACCTCTGTGCCCCACCTGCTGGTCTAACTAATATTTCCCTCGTTTCCCATTGCAGAGAGTTTCCACCGACACGTGATCCTCGATTCGCTCCTAATCGCAATTGTTTATGGTTAGCCAATATTACGTCATTGCGAGACCGCGACGTCGACTCTGATATGCATTGCTGTAATTCTACCATTGTTAAGTAATATGAATTGTTAAGTCATATGAATTATTAGGTAATATGCATTGTATGCACTATTATTATTTTATTACTAAAAGTCTGCTTTAGATCGTTTTCTTCACGATAGCGAATACCATTATATAAGAGTATGAGAATGTGTATACTATATGTATATGTATATATATATATATATATATATATATATATATATATATGTGTGTGTGTATATGTAATACAATATTTATGGATTACATAACATTATTAGTTGGCTGAGTAGTCACTCATAGAAAACAATTATATATATAAATGTATTCGTTTAGAGTAAATACTCTATATATAGATATGTTACTACCAATTTGATATATATATATCAATATTATTGTTTATACTAGTTTTTAATTATTCCTGGTTATGTTTGTTTAATCAGTCAACATTGCATTTCTATATAAACGAGAAAATAATTTGTTCAGCGATTTAATCATTTTTTAAATAAGCTGTTCAAATCGGATTAATATCGCAATCAACTTTGGTAAGATTGGGTAAACCCAAAGTTATACCTTTTCAACCCGAATTAGTGCAACTTTTAACACATGTGCCTTCACACGAGGAAACAGTTGCATGGGTGATTATCATGACTGTATTTATCTTTAACAACTAATCTAACTAAAATTTGCTAAATCAGTGAATTACTAGAATTCTATTTGATTTATCTTTGAAAAGTTACGCAATAAGTTTATGTTTGTAAACTCACAATATTATATTTAAAGTTAAGAAGTTATTATATTTATTAAGGAGTTATTGTATTTATTTAATTATATATTCGTGTGGGTTTGATAGTTATCTATACGATTGAATAATTAATATTGAAAAAGTTTCTCCGAAAAACTTATCCCCGTAAACGTGTAATTACTAATATAGAATAAGTATTATATTATTAATATTAGCGGTAAGCATTTAACTTTCGTTTAAAAGTAAAATATTAATATTCGGTTATTATTATCTTCATCGGTGAGTGATTCCATTTTTATATTACAATTCCTCTGCATATTCCTTTACGATTGTGAGTACGCAGTATCTACGTGCTCTTAACGTATATCCGTTTCCGATAATAATTAATAAATAAATATCGCATACGATATCATTAATGCGAGTTACGAATACGAGTTGCCATATACATTCACCCTTTTTACCATGAACCTATTTCACCAAACTCCACCGCCATCTATATCGGCAGGCAGCTGCGGTGGTTTTATAAAAATGACGAAAATAACAGACTATGGATATTTAAATTCACCAAATTACCCGGAAGACTACCCCAACAATACTCATTGCATCTGGTTAGTGGCTAGCGTTTACCAAATTATTCAACGACAGCGATACGTGTATATTTAGATGTGCGGTGCGTATGGTGCAGACTATGTACACTGTACATTGTACACTGTACACTGTACATGTATAGTGTGCATTGTACACTATACTCCATGCACGCTATGCACTATGTAAAATATGTACATTATGTAAATTATACACTATGTATACTATATACTGTACACTGTACACTGTACACTGTACAGTGTACAGTGTACAGTGTACACTGTACAGTGTACAGTGTACAGTGTACACTGTACAGTGTACAGTACACTGTACAGTATTCAAAACATCCGCATAATGATTATTTAACTTTAAGTACCGTTGTTTCTCTTGTTATATAATAAATATCCTATTATGATTCCGTTTAAAAAATCAATAACATAAATGGAATTTTTCGAATAATATGCGGATATTAATATTAAATATTCAACCTCTAGTCACTCTTCTACCCACACTCGATATTACATTATAACGGAGTGATTTAATATTCAAGCATATAAAGTTATGTATATATATATATATATATATATATATATATATATGTCTCTAATCTTCAATCTTCGGAACTAGCGTTTTAACTTCAAAACAGTGTATTACATACTTATCTTTCAATCAATGGATGTATTAAAACGCTGTTTATTATAAATGCTGAAACACATTTTAGAATTGTAAATATCAGCTATTATGGGATATGCGATTAACTATTCATAAGAATTTCAATATCTAAGCATCTCGCAGGTTTCTCGAGGCTCCAAAAGAATACGGGGTGAACTTGACCGTTCATTTCGTGCTAGGACAAATCACCACTGTAGGACGATGCATAGATCGTCTTTCTGTAAGTATTCTAATTGGAGTTTTCGCTGAACAGCGATTTAAATTTACTTATCTGAACATTTCGTTTAATACTCGACTAATATACCACTACCATAAAACTATTATAGCACTAGTATAATACTAATACAATACTAATACTTAACTAACACACCATTAATAAACCATAATATACCAGATAATATACTATTAATACTAATACTCTACTAAAACTTTACTATTATTCTAATAAAACTCTACTAATACTATACTAATATACCACTAATACTCTATTAATACTCAACTAAGACTCTACTATTATTCTAATAAAACTCTACTAATACTAAGCAATTACTTTATCACTAATAATACACTAATACTCCACTACTTCTCAACTAATACACCACTAATTTATCAATGTTGGTGTAAATGTTAACCATTATATTATGTAACTCAATCATGTATTCAATACATGTTAACAATATGATAACAATACTCATGTGATTATAGGCGATCTGTTAGTAAATATAAGTTTATATTAACTTTTTACTGTATGAATAAATCACTCTACCGATTACAATTCTACAAAATACATACATATTGGTTAACTACATCAATTAAGTTAGTTTATATAACTTGCGTTTGCAGGTTCGCAACGGAAGTAAAGTGGAAAACCTACTCGGCGAGTATTGTATGACTAATCAGGAATACATAATAAGATCGAGAACGAGGTTAGAATTGCTAATCTATATTAGTGCACGTCACTTCTGCAATATTACGTTTGCTTGTTTATCATACTTCGCAGTTGTGTATTGAAGTAGATATTGAATACATCAACAACCTAAATTGCGATCTCAATTCAAGAATATTAGTATCGAATACTATACTTATAACAAGATATAATTTTGTATAAGGTTTGCGAATCAGTGGAGTAGATATAGTGTGCGGTACGCTGTGTACTGTGTTTGGTGTACTACTGCTGATTGTATAGTTTACGAAGTGCCTGCTCCGTGATAGTACTGTGCCAGGCTAATCTACACCAGCACGCTAATCCAACACGTTACCATGCAGATGGCTGTGGGTAGAATTTTGGACCGACGGGCAGATATCTAATAAAGGTTTTCGAGCCACATTCGAAGTAATGCCCCTACCGGGTTCCGGTCTATTCACGACTCCAGCGGTGCAATGCCAGTCTATGAACTTCAAATGTGCCAACAAGGTAGGGAAGTCGCCACCAAAAGCACAATAAAGCACGATTATCGAAACGCACGCTAAGACGATTCAACAACTCCTACATACGTCGTACTGCATAAATATTGTCGATATATATATTACATGATAAAAAGTTAAGTTTGTAAAATGATTTACAATACCTCAAATACATTTCGTACTAATAAATTCCATAATGCTAACTAATGCTAACAGTGGATAGTTAGATTGTTCTTTAGTTTTCACCCAAAGCATGCTTTACAATGCATTGTAGGATCACTTAAAATAATTTAAAATATAAATATTCATCATATTCTAATTATAAATTATTTTTGTAAGTTTCTAGTTATATTGATTTCGTTTAATTCTATTTTTAAAATCACGAATTCTGCATGTATTTTCATTGTAGCTTATTACATGCAATACACATGTATTTGAGAAATAGAAAATATATGAAAATAATAGTATTGATTCTTAGTAATTTATTCTTTATTCAAATTCACAAATATATATTATTACAATTACTTTAGCATTTTAATAAATATTCAGTTTCAAGAAAATAAAAACATTTTTATAAAGAAATATAGTTTTTAATATATATAATTCTAATATATACTAAGAAATAAATTCCGGTAATAATTCTGATTCTACCCGTTTGTCCATTCACCCCACTACTTAACCGACTTCACATTACAGGAATGTATAAGCTGGGCTTACCATTGCGATGCTATGAATGATTGCGGGTGTACCGGTAAAGGTTGTGATGAGTACGGCTGTCTGGGCTTCAATTGGTGTACGTATAAAAGAAATATTGAATTTCGATGAGACTCTTGCATGCGGCTGTTTTCGTTAATATTAATAATAACATTAGAGAGCATCAGTGGCGTAACTCAATGCATTCATTATGAGAAGTGTATACGATATCAGATACTAACTCCTTGATTATAAAAGTACAGATATATATTATACTTAAATTTAATTTCTACAATTAGAAAAATGTAACATCATTTTAAATCCCATTGGTAAAGTAAGTGATGATTTAATTAGATCAAGTGTTCGATAACATTTTATGAAACCGCATTAATCATTACAACATCCGCCACGGTTTTGCAATCTCTACTTGTATAATACTCCACACCATAGCATCAATGTCCAGACTCGTCCTCGGAGGAGTTCTTGGGGTGTTTGTTTTCGTTCTGGTGTTCGTTGGTATTGGTTGTTTCGATATCTTATGGAAAGAACACACAGAGAGTGAATTCCAGAGACAGGTCAGTTATGCCATCTAGTGGTGTGATTGACAGGCCTATTGCGTCATCGAATGTTACTTATTGTTTGAATATAACGTCTAGTGTTTTTACTGAAAGATTTGTTGTATTACCTAATGCATTGATTAACAGTTTTATTGTTTTTAGATTTCATTGATGTCGAAATTTATCTTCACACATAGAATTAAGCGTTCAATCACCTTGTACAATATTTTGCGTTCACATTATTTTTTAACTTATTTGTTTCCATTTCGTTTGACATCATAACGTGTTTTTGTTGGCTGCAAACCTATGGCCCTGCCAACAAACACCTCTCGACAACAGATGGATCAGGCGAAGAAGCAGGCGCGGCAGAAACGAAACAAACCTCCACCGCAAGACATCATAAACCAAGCGACGGGTGGCGTTCCGTCGATAAGTTCCCCCACAGGAGGCGGCACCGGAGATAAGACAGCGAACGAGGCAGTCACACCGACTTCGAAACGCTCGAATACGCCATCTATTGGCGCAAAATCTACGGAACCCTTATCTCAGGTGTAAAGCAAAAGCAGCCGAATTTCAAATTACGAGTTATAACCCAAACTGATACAATTAATTTATTTTCTGTGTGGGTCCTATTGTTATACTGTGATATGATTATTACCTGTCCAAAACTTAAATAAATATGACATAAATAGAAACATTTATCAATTACCAAATAATTGTATTAGAGTTACTTCGAAGGATCAATCGGAAATTAATTTCACTTTCTTACTAGGCGGTATATCAGATTCAAATTCATCTATATCAATGTTTTCCATAAATTCTGAAAGATCTCGTTTCTCTGTAGATTTAAATTTGATATTATTTTGGAAGTATTGTTCATAATTTTTAATATATTTAGCAATTTAAAAAATATGAGATTCTATTATATTATAATAAAAATTAATAGTTAAAAATATTATTTTTTAGAAAGGATCTTTAAAGATTTAATTCCATTTCAAATTATAGCAAAGTCATAGATAAAAATAAATAATTCATAAAATTGTGATATAAAGAAATATATATAATTCAAACCATCTTTGACTATGTAATCTTCAATTTTATGTTGGGTAGGATCCTCAACAGTTACATCTTCAACGTTGCTGAAATTATCATTACAAAGCCCTGCTTTCTCTAGAATTTCAAGCTTGCTATTGATCAAAGGCCTAAAAATCACATTAAAATACAAATTATGACAGACTTTATAACGATTGTAAAATATAATTTAATAATATTAAATTGAAAGTGAATATATTAATATTAATATATTTTATATTAATATAATTATATATTGAAATTGTATTTCTTTTTACACACAAAGAGAAATTATATTGTATATGAATTTACCTAAAAAATGAAATAAATATTTGATCTATCAATGAAATAGTGAAATTTTATGGTTAAGAAGAGAGATCTATGATCATTATTTACACTCTTATTTAGATTGTGAAGTTTCCAATACACTAACGCCTAATTTACTATTTTAACAACATATGTAAATATATTTACCTACACATATCTTCATAAAGTATTAATAATATTAATATTCTATTATTAGATATATTTCATATTGATTTTTGAAAACAATATAATTATTAATTATTACGAATATTGTCTTATTCTGGACCACGATGATAATCTCTCTTCTCTTTATCGGACTTCCTTACAATTAATATATGTTGGTTTTCTTCATAAGGGAAGTAAATGACTAAGTTAAGTAAATGAATCATCTGAGAAATGCAAATATCATATACTATTAGTATTATATACTATAAGGGAAGACCAAATCAAATCGTCGGCAGTTTTAGCTGCAATGAGATAATGAATATTCACGTGATTCCTTTGTCCGATGCGATGGGTACGATCTTCAGCTTGTTTTAGAATCTGCAGGAAAATATAGATAATGATATTTGGGGAGTGAAGAGAGTAGTGTGGTGAAGAGTGTGGTAGGGAGTGAATTTAAGAATAATTTGGGGAGAGAGCTAAGGAGTGATATGGGAAGTGAGATGGGAAGTGATATGGGGAGTGAGATGGGGAGTGATATGTGGAGTGAGATGGGGAGTGAGGTGGGGAGTGATATGGGGAGTGATATGGGGAGTGAGATGGGGAGTGAGATGGGGAGTGAGATGGGGAGTGAGATGGGGAGTGAGATGGGGAGTGAGATGGGGAGTGAGATGGGGAGTGAGATGGGGAGTGAGATGGGGAGTGAGGTTAGAACTGAAATGAAGTGAGACATATAGATGAACATACCCCAGGATTCCAGTAGAGTTCTGCAAAAACCACCACACTAGCCGCTGTCAAATGTATACCAGCATTGGCAGCTGTTATTGACAAAATCGCAAGGCGAGGACCATCGTCACCTTGGAAACGTTGGCAATACTCAGCTCTACTTAGAGACGACGTACGACCATCGATGCGAATAAAACTATAATCCTGACGTGAAGATGGTAAGTTCAGTAGAGGGATAAAGGAAATGTACACATTTAAGGCTGCGAGTTGGGGAGGAATTAAGGGAAGAGTTTAGTTAAAAGGACTGCCGGGGTATGAGTATGTTATATTTAGTGGAAGTATGAATGGAGTTGCATTTAGGGAGTATAAATGAAGTTGTATGCTGGGATGGATTACAGCGGCATTGAGATGTAGCTACAAAGGTGCAATATCACCTTTTTAGTGATCGCCTTTTCCAATGCGTCCAATACAATTTGATGGTGACAAAAAACCAGTAGCTTCTCATCATTTGTTTCCAAAAACTCCAATATGTACTCGCTATGAAGAAAAGCAGTTGTAATTAAGACCTAGGTATCATTAAGATCTAGTTATAATTAAGATATAGTTTTCATTAAGACCTAGTTGTCATTAAGACCTAGTTATAATTAAGATCTAGTTATAATTAAGACCTAGTTATAATTAAGACCTAGTTATAATTAAGATCTAGTTATAATTAAGACTTAGTTATAATTAAGATTTAGTTGTCATTAAGACCTAGAGGGTACTAGGTTACCAACACAATAGCTTTAGTCTTGACTACGGCGGTCTGGTAATAGTAAACCATCAGTGATGATTGCCTGTCTTCATTCTACAAAACGTTATACATGATTAATCGCTGTTTCAGTGGAAACTGATTGTTATGGATTACGAATGCTTTGCAATGTCAAGTGATGTCATCTGTCAAGTGATATCGTGTCAAGTGATATCATGTGTCAAGTGGTGTCATATGTCAAATGATACCACATGTCAAGCGATGTCATGTGTCAAGTGATGCCATGTGTCAAGTGATATCATGTGTCATGTAATTTCATATGTAAAGTGATTTCATACGACCTTTACACCTCCGTTTCGAATAGCTTGTTCAGCTTCAACTAGCTTCTTGCTGAATTTAATTTGTTCGGGATTAAGTCGGATTATCTTTCTAGTTTTCGGAGGTAGTTGTTGTAGCACTTCAGACTTGAGTCGTCTAAATAATAAAGGTCATTACATGGGTTAAATAAAGGAAATATTAGAATTTATTATAGGTGTTAGTATATGTCAATTTGAAATTGCAGTAAAGGTGATTATAAAATTAAATAAAGTTCATAGTAATGAAAAGGTTGTAGAGGTTGCAGTAGATTGAATATATGATTGAATATAGGATCATTAGAGGTTATAGAAGAGGTTAATTAGAGTTCATAGTAGAGGTTATTTAGAGGTCACAGTAGAAATTATTTAAGAAACCTAATTAAAACAGTTTTTTTCAAAATTAATTGCAACTCTTCAAGATTTGATGATCCGGAGAAATCCCACCCAAATGAAAGCTATAATATGGGCAGCATCCTCTTATAGAATAAATCATGAAATAATCAATTATAAATAACAATTATCTATACAATGTGAAGTTTAGTGTAGGAAGAGTTTAGTCAGGGAATTAAAACTAATAATATAATTAACAGGATATATGGGAATATAATTTCAATGTTCAGTTAGTAAATACATTATATGTTGACATATGACATACTGACATATGACATACTTACATATGGCAGACGAAAATATGACAATAATAACAAAAATAATGACATGTAAATAATAACCTAATAAATAATAATAGGATGTTAAGTAACACCCATCCAACACACTGACACATGACAACCTTCTGCTATACATCGATATATTACACCCCGACACATCGTCAAATGACACCCTAGTATGCTTAACTTGTTTTCCATCGCAGTATCTTATTCCGTAGTCATGGAAGTTGGCAAACACCTTTGGATTAATAGACGATATCTGAACAAAGAGTTCACACGGGCGCGAGAGTGCAGGAGTTCCAGATAGTAGAATCACGCGCCTCGATGCCTGTTACAAAGACGATGAGGACACAACGTATGAAATTATAATCATAGATCTATATAAAAATGAGTGAGTGGTTGAGACATTGAGAGGTAATGAGTATATAATGAACGAGTAGTGAATGGATAGTAGGTAGTTTGTAATTATTTAGAAGTAGATAGTAATTAATGAGAGGATAGTGAGCAACAAGTAACTATTAATAAGTAGTGAGTGGATAGTAATTGAGTAGTGCGTAAATAAGGAGTGAATGAATAAGTAGTGAGTGAGTAGTGAGTGAGTAATGACCTTCAGTAAAGGTGCGGCAGCTTTCGCTCGGTTTGTTTTCGGGTTCTTGAGCAAATGAGACTCATCCTATGGGAAGTTAAGTCGGACTCACCTTAGCTAACCATATTTATAAATACCAATAAATAGTCATCAATATCTATAAATAGCTACAAATAGGAATACTGACCATTATGATAACTTTGAATTCTTTATCATAGAGTGGCTGTGCAAGACGGGCCATCAAATCATAACTGATCACATTAACTAGGCCATTGGTGCAGTTCTGTTTACCAGTGGTCACCACGTTTATGTAGTCAGGATTGATTGATTCTTGCATCCAATCTATTAATTGCTAGCAGCGGATGGTGGAAAAGGTAATTGTAAACAATATTTTGACTAGTCCTTTGATTAGTGTAGTTGCAATGGGATGTGAATTTTACAAAAGTAGGATATGGTATCAGAATTATAAAGTTGTTTCAGTGGTAGTTATTAAGTATTAGTAATGAAAGAGTGAAAGATAAGTGAAATATTAGAGAAGTATTACTGAAACATGATCAAATTATTAGCTTAGTATTAGTGAAATATTTGTTAAATATAAGTGAAGTATTAGCGAAGTATCAGTGAAATATTAGTGAAATATAAATTAAGTTTTAGTGAAGTATTAATAAAATATAAGTGAGATATTAGCTTAGTATTAGTGAAGTATTAATAAATTATTAATAAAGTATAATTGAAGTAATAGTGAAATATAAGTAAAGTAGAAGTAGTGTATATATTAAGTATATATTAAGTATAAGTGGTCTGAATATGTTACAGAGAGATCTGCGATATATAAATAACCTGTTTCCACGTGAATCGCACGGAAGATGGACAAACAATAAGTAAAGGCCATTCTTCCCTGTAGAACATTGACAGAGCAATCGCCTGCAATGTCTTACCAAGACCCATGTCATCTCCAATCAGAACACGGCCCTTATTTGCTAATCCAAATCTAAAGAGGTGTGTGTGAAAAAGAAAGACAATGGTAACAGAAAGACGTAGTAAAAGAAAAGAGTAGTAAAATAAATAAAAATTAAGTAATTAAGTAATAAAAATAAGATATTGAATATGATTACAGTGATAATGATTGTAAGAGAAAGATGTTAATAAAAAGAGATTTTTTATGAAAGAATGTAAATAGTTTTATAAAAATAAAGATGGAATATATTCCAAATGTCTTAAAATTCTATAAAATTTAAATAGTTAAATAGTTAACCTCTGTTAAACTCACTCTATACTTCTGTAAACTCACTTGATACCTTCCTTCTGGAATTTCATAAGTTTCCCACTGATAAATGGTCCAAGAATATCAAAGTTTACATTATCTTTTATATCAAGTTTAAGGCGATCGTTGATTTCATTGGAGAAAGCAGCCAATACTGAAGAAGGAAATCCTGCAAACTTTATACTCTTTACTGAATTTGACTGTTTCACTTACAAAAGTATTTGGTATTAGTAATAATCGAAAATATATTAAATATTATTAGTAAATTCAATTAAATTAGTATTAATAATTTATAGAAATGAAAATTATAATGATGAATAGTTTAATATTTCGCAATAAAATTAATAATTTCACTTACAGAAATTCTTATAATCTTTTAAATGCATCGACCATCTCTTTGAATAATTGTCTAATAAAGATTAGAAATAAAATATACTTAAATATAATATCTTACTGGTAATTTGAAAACCATTTAAAATAACATAAACTTATCTAATTAATAAAGATTATCTGTATTAATTGTTCTATTAATAGAGCTATGCATATTCATATCATAAACCACAAATAACATGTCCCCATAACTCAATACTTACTACCAATACTCACCATATTTTCGTGACGAAATTGATTTGCAGAGTTCAATAAGTGGATCGTGGTATACCGCGATTATTTCAAACCGTTCAGAAGTAATCAGACGACAAGTGCAATCGACGAGTCTAATACAATTCTTAAACGAAATTTTCTTTTGTTTCGCGGTGTCAATAGCGCAGCATTTAATAGTTCGTTTGTCAAAAGCTGTTTTAACTTGAGAGGTGCTTTGAATCTTTTTTTGACCTACCAAGTTTTTATCTGCATCGGGTTTGCGGAATTTGAATTGCTGCAACGAGAGGCTAGTACCAGAAGCGACAGGCAAGTTTCCAGAAATGGATGACTTGCCTCCTACTTCTACAGCTTTCGATTTACTTCGAAGCGCCAAAGCACGTTCCCTGTTCTCTCTGATACGCTTGCGCTGTTCTTCCGTAATAGAACTCATCTCAAGGGGCTTGAAAATATCGTTAAAAGTATTCAATAATAGTCCATTATTCTTTAAGTAGTTGGTATTCAACCAATCTTGTGATCAGACAATGCTCATCAGAGAAATTTTTCATCGGTAATTATATGGTGATTCTAACCTAAATAAATAGGGATTTATTAACTTTATTAATATATAAATATGCATTTCAACAAGACATGAAAAGTATAATGCAATGTGCCATGAAATGTTATTTAATTTGTATTAGTATTGTATAATACAAAAGGTTAGTGTATAATAAGTTGTTTGTACAAGTATTTAAACAAGTATTTAAACAAGTATTCAAACAAGTATTCAAACAAGAATTCAAACAAGTATTCAAACAAGTATTCAAACAAGTCTTCGAACAAGTATTCAAATGAGTATTCAAATAAGTATTCAAACTAGTATTCGAACAAGTATTCAAATTAGTATTCAAACAAGTATTCAAACAAGTATTCAAACAAGTATTCAAACAAGTATTCAAACAAGTATTCAAACAAGTATTTCAAATGAGTATTCAAACAAGTATTCAAACAAGTATTTAAACAAGTATTCAAACAAGAATTCAAACAAGTATTCAAATGAGTATTCAAACAAGTATTCAAACAAGTATTTAAAGAAGTATTCAAACAATTATTAAAACAAATATTCAAACAAGTATTCAAACAAGTATTCAAACAAGTATTTAAACAAGTATTTAAACAAGTATTCAAACAAGAATTCAAACAAGTATTCAAACAAGATTCAAACAAGTATTCAAACAAGTATTCAAACAAGTATTTAAACAAGTCTTCGAACAAGTATTCAAATGAGTATTCAAATAAGTATTCAAACTAGTATTCGAACAAGTATTCAAATGAGTATTCAAACAAGTATTCAAACAAGTATTCAAACAAGTATTCAAATAAGTATTCAAATGAGTATTCAAACAAGTATTCAAACAAGTATTTAAACAAGTATTCAAACAAGAATTCAAACAAGTATTCAAATGAGTATTCAAACAAGTATTCAAACAGGTATTTAAAGAAGTATTCAAACAATTATTAAAACAAATATTCAAACAAGTATTCAAACAAGTATTCAAACAAGTATTCAAACAAGCATTTAAACAAGTATTTAAACAAGTATTCAAACAACTATTCAAACGATTAGTTAAACAAGTATTTAAACAAGTATTCAAATGAGTATTTAAACAAGTATTCAAACAAATATTCAAACAAGTATTCAAACAAGTATTCAAATGAGTATTTAAACAAGTATTCAAACAAGTATTCAAACAAGTATTCAAATGAGTATTCAAACAAGTATTCAAACAAGTATGCAAACAAGAATTCAAACAAGTATTCAAATGAGTATTCAAACAAGTATTCAAACAAGTATTCAAACTAGTATTCGAACAAGTATTCAAATGAGTATTCAAACAAGTATTCAAACAAGTATTTAAACGAGTATTCAAATGAGTATTCCAACATTTACACAATATAATATCCTATAAATATTTTACTTGTTATTGTAGAGACAAACATAATATTCGCCGTTGCCATATCTATTGCTAAGAAATGTTGTTTAGATTGAATACTATTATATTAGCTATCTGTATTAACTATCCCTTTATTCAACGATATGTATCCAAAGATCAAAATTCAGCTCAGTAGAATAGCTTTAATAAAAATATCAAAAACTGGCTTTAAATGTTAACATGGTGGCATACCAGATACCAATGGTAGCTTACCATATTAATTTGGTATTATAGTAATATTTCATTATCAATATTACATTAGTAATTATAATAGATAATGATATTCAATTATATTAATAATAAATCATTATTTATTATAATATATAATTAATCCTTGAATCAATTAAGATATCATTAACTAATGCATTAATTTAATAAATACAATATATAATATGCATTGCAATATTAGAAATCGAGCAAACATTAATTAAATAAATTTGTAATATTACTTATTATTATTTATTACATTCTAAAAATATTCTAATAGCTTTAAATTATGGCCATTTCATATCTTGACAAACAATCGGTACTCTGATTAAGTCGATAGGTTGTATAATAAAAACATACACATAAACTCATTAACGATCACAATAATTTATTGAAATAAAATTCACCGTGGATAGAATTTTAAATATAACTTATCAAAGTCAGTTAAATAATTAAATGATAGCAGTAAAAGTTCAATATAAAATTGAGATTTACTAATTAATTTATACATGTGTCACAAAATCTGTGGCCATTGATATCACTAAATGGTTATCAAATCACAGTGATTCACTAAAATACAATATTGAAATGCAAAATAGATACTGTAATAAGACCTAAATTAATCGGATTTAAAGTTTACTTGTATCCAAATACAGTTTCTAAATGCCATCGCAATATCCTTGCATAATATATTGAATTGGTAATGGAAATAAAAGTATAAAGTGCAGTGCGAAAATGAACATAAGGATAACTAAGGATATATAGTCGTAGCCAAAATATTGGTAAAGCTACATACTTGCTTTGTATGCATGTTTTTAATATGAACAACTATATTTATAAAAATAATTAAATAGTATTTCAATCAATTATTCTTTTTTAATTATACATGAAATTAATAAATGTAAATTTAAAAGCAAGCATATAATCTGACTAGTAGTTATATTTACCAGATTTATACATGATATATATCACATAATTCAAGATTAAGTAATACAGTTTATATAATATACTATTTAACTGAGTCAGTATTCATACTTTTTAAGAATTTACCAAAATCAGATACTAAAACATCTAATTTTAACCTGTATTTTAACATATTTAACCTGTATTTAATTAATTTCATAAATAAAGTGTTTCCTATTAGAACCATACATACAAATCAAGCAATGCTATTCAGAGATATATGAGACGCGTGGTTTATTAACATAAAATTGTTTACCAATAATGGTTTTCATGCGTCAAGCTTGTCATTACATCTATATAGTGGATGATAAGTAGAATAATGATAATTAAGTTAATTACATAATTAATGATATGATAAAATACAGTAATAAAATAGTGATTGTGTATTTTTAAGTATATAATAATACTTTTTTAGTAAATATAAATCTTGAAATAGAATAACTAAAAACATAGGTGTATATAATAAATGACAATTATACTCACAATTTTAGAATTAAAAATATAGAAAATATTTTATATTAAATTCAATAATAATAATAATAAGTTAATAAAAAATTTTGAATTTAAAATTCGTTTACAAGGATAATAAGAAATTATATACTATATATATAGATATAAGGAATGTATACTATTATAGGTGTCTAGAGTACTTGTTATATTCGTTGTATAGCATAGTATATACAATTCTCATATATATGATAATATTAAACTATTATATTCCATGTTTATCCATGTTATACTTTTAATAAGGAGTATATATTTTATTATGGAATATATCCCTTCAATACATTTTCAAATTATATATTATGATTCCTAGCACCACTATATATATATTATGATTTTATTAATAATTTAATAAACATATCTATCAATATATAGTATTAATATTACTCTCACCAAAGCAATACTCTATTGTTTACAATAAATTTTGTATTCCACTTTTTAAAATAATAATCTTACCGCAAATACAAATTTAAGTTATATAATGAATTATCTAACAAATATATATATATGCAAGCAAATTAAAGAAATATTAACATAATGATACCCAGAGGTGTCGATCTCCCATAAATAGGTTCATATGCTCTAAAATTGTATTTCTAGCATCTTACTGACCCACTTCTGATATCTTTAGAAGACATTTTAAAAAAAATAAACTTTACATTAACTTTATCATTCTCTCATAATATGGTTAATAGGAAAAGAGTATAGGCCCATGTATTCTTAATATCATTCTTAACATATCGATAATATAAGCATAATTTTGTTGTCAAAATTCAATTCACGATGAAGGATATTTTATTACATTGGCAATGTATTTTTATATAAGAAATAGACATATGGTCAGTAATCAGAAGAAGCAATTTCACTTAATAAAATGATGAAACTATTGCAGTATATATATTCGGTATAGTATGCTAATTAATCAGGAATTAATCATTATGTAGGAATACCATGTCATAGAAATAATTTGTAAAATGGTAATGGATCTTCTAAAAACAAGATATACTCTATAAGTATTAATTGTAATTTTATATAATAATATATACTATTTATCTAACATTACAATATCAACAACATTATGTCACATAAGATCAATAACTATACTACAAAACAGAAATCAACAAATTTGAAATCTACTTAATAATGCCCAACTTAATATCTAGAAATAAAGCATAGCGTAGATATATTTATAAATTAATATTGTACTACCAACTATATCTCATTTATGCAAAATTCATTTATTAATTTTTAATTAGTATATATGTGCAGTGTGCAGCGTACAGTGTACGGCGTACACTGCATATGTTCATGAACATCCCTTAATACAAGCTACTAAACTTCTTATAAACTAAAGTTGTATCTATAGAATGTTTATGATCATTTAGTTATGTAGGTATTCATATATAAATCCTATATATATAGGTAATATTTCATATATATATATATATATACGAATGGTAAAATTATAATTTTACCATTCCTCACAAAATATTATATTATAATAAATATATTTATAAACCAACAATTGATATTATTTAATGTACTTAATTAGAACTATATTTAAAAAAATACTATATATAGACGTACATTGTACGTCGTACACGTTGTTTATAACATAATATAATTATATATAATCATTATGCATATATTATGAAACATGTTTCATAAACTTATTAAGTTATTAAGTTAAATATATTTAATAATGAGTTTATGAAACATATATTATAATGATTATATATAATTATATTATTTTATAATATAGATATATATATATATATATATATATATGTATATTATGATAATTTATGATTTCATTTATATTGCTTCTTTAGATATAATAGTTTACATATAATAGTTATATTTTTTAAAATGATCTTAATACATTTATATTCAAATATTAAATCCACATTGAGGATACGAGGGGATTGGAAATCTAATACATTATAAAGTATTGTGGTATATATATATATTTTCCAATAAATTAAGATAGATATTATATATATATATATATATATAGGTATTTATATATATGTTAAAATATATATATTAATATATATATTTTTTATATATTTTAAAAAATGGTTCCATGGCTTAGTGGCACAGCGCCTGTCTAGTAAACAGGAGATCACGAGTTCGATTCTCGTTGGAACCTATTTTTTAATTTTGATTATATTTATACATAAATATTATAAAATTTAAGGGATAATTTTAGGGTAAATATATATATGTGTAAAGAATATTTATATTTATAATAGGAACTTTGCATCTAATAGATTCATTATAGTGTGATACATACATCAAAAGCTTCTTAAATATACTTTTCCACTATCAAAAACTATCAAAAAATAAGATAAGTCAAATTATATTGGCGACAATCTTAAAACTGCTGAGTCCCCTCGGTACAAAAAAAAAGAATACGAGTGTACTTGTAATGTATTGTATTTTAAATGCTTATTTTTTATTTAATTTAAATTTACTTTTATATAATTTAATGTGTTTTAAATGTATTTAATCCACAGTTTTACTATATATTTCATATTTTTCTTTTTATATATTGATTTATTAATTTTTTAAAGAAATATGAGAACATTAAAATATATACTGATAAGAATGTATACTCTATATAGTGTTAGTTATACATGACAATACAATGCTTTGGGTTTAATATTTCTGTGTTAAACTTTTGGGTTAAAATATTATTATTCTTTAAAACCATGCATTTTAATAATAATAATAATATATTTTATTTAGTTTATAAAATAATAAATGAATCTGTTTACTGTCTATTTATTCACAAGTTTAAACATTTATATAAGTATACATTTCTATATAGCATTAAAGAAGATTAATAATTGTAATCTATCTATAGTCTAAATAAAATTATATGTGTTATGTCTATTGCATAATATACAATGCTCATATATATATATATATATATATATATATATTGTTATTGTGTACAACTCGTTGAGTGTAAACTATGAATTTAATACACAAAAAGTAACCCTGGTATTCTTCGGTAGCCTCAATATATTTAATTTGTATATATTGGCTTTTAATACAAAACAACTAATTATCTCGTATTAATATTTTCTTAATATTATGTTTAAACCTGTTCTGGTGATTCTGTTCTATTATTTTTATTCATAAAAATTCAATATTTATAAAATTCACATATAGATATATATTGAATATATAATGAATATATAATGTATATATATAAAGAATTCACATATAGTGTGAATAGGAAACATCTTAATATCATATGAAAGATATAGAAAATTATATATTATATATGAATTATTAAATACTATATTATAATACATATTAAAAATTTTTTAATTATTAAAATTATTTGAAATATATATCAAATATCTATATAAATATAAAAGCTAAATAAAAATTAATATATTTAACATACATAATGATATATTATTCATTTGATTACAGATCATATAACAGATAACATATACTATTTATAATCATTTATTATATATAATTATAATCGTTAATATATTTATAATACTATTATAACGAATGTGATTCAAAATAATTATATATATAAAATATTTTATAAAAATATTAAAATAAATTATATATCCTATATAGTACATATACATTTCATTCGATAACATATTTTATATCATTAAGCATGAATAATATATATATATTTAAAATATATATAAATTTATAATATATATGTACCTTTTTTTTAATAGACTACAATTTAATACAAATATATTAAATTTATTTAATATACTTTAAATCTAATAAGTGTAAATAGCGCAAATATTAAATTAATGTATTTAAATATTATGGACACATTGATATTTGCTTCAATACGAAATATTAGTCAGATGAGTGTAATAATTGAAATTAAAAGATTATATTGCAAGATAAGTGATAATGAAGAATATTTATTTAACGTTTAATTATATTAGAAATGAAGTCAATATGCAGTATTATATATAATGTAATAGCTAGAATGATTACATTTTCATATAATATTATAATAGGCAATTGATGCGAAATTGCAGATATCTAACTTTATAACAAATAACTTTATATTTGTTGAGTATACAGGACCTTTTCTTATACAGTTTACCATTGTTGAGGAATATGCGTTCAATACATATGTATTGAATACACATATATATACCAGATTCTAAAATAATAACACAATTTTAAGAAACAAATAATAATAGAATGCATAGTTAAAATTAAAATAATTTTATGAATTGTTTTAGTAGTGTTAGAAATATTATATTTATAATACAGACTATATAATAATTGTTTAATTATTTCAGGCGATATTAGAAAATATTTATTTAAATATAATTATTAATTATAAAAATAGTGTTGTTAATCGTTAAAGAGCATATATGACCTATCTTTATATATGGAAAGTTGTCCATGCTTATGATAATGAGAATATAGAGCATTACTAGTATTTAAAATAAAAAAGATAAATTAGTTTTCAAATTGTAGATTAAACTGATTAACATTAAATTTCCAAAATAACATTTTGATAAATAGTGTACTATCTATCCAAATTAAATTATGGAACTATAATACTTGTATATACCAAAACTGCTAATGTTGGAGATAAATATATTTATATTCCTAAAATGTATTGTCACCACTAAATCAAAAAAGGTTCTATTTCTAAATTACTCAATGAAAATACTATTATTTAAAATAAAGTATGTAGCTATGAAGATCATTTATTGAAGCTATACAACTAGTTATAAAGTAATATATATATATATATATATATATATATAAAACCAGTTATTATTAATATCAAAATCATTGTAATATTAAGGAGAGAAGAAAGTATTTATTAAAAATTATTTTTAAAATTAATATATATATAGTAGTGGATTATATAATGTATACTATATCACTATTTATCACTATAAAATGTTAATGACAATTGGAAAATCCTATTTCAATAAAAGGTGATATTTTTGTCGTGATTTATTTGAGTTTAATGTAATATAAGTGATCCGATATATGCATAGATTGTTGAGTGGGCCACTCAATAATTTACCATTCAACAATGGTATTAAATTTGAATTTCAAATCCATATCTATTGTTGATATTTGTAGGGCGGGATTTTATAACAAAGATAATAATATATTTGATTATTTAAAGATATATTTATTTGTTTATTTTCTTTTGTTGATTATAACGCAACAAATGTACAATATAGACGGAGAAGAAATATCACCTAAGGTATATAATCTAATTTAATCATAATAATTATGTATAATAAATATAATATTAATATAAATATGATATAATACATATCAATATTTTAATTGATTATTAATATATAAATTAATAATAGATTTTTATTACAATACATTATTCATAATTTTAAGATTCATAATTTAAAAAATATTAAATTTACATTTAATTATAGAAATATATAATATACGTAATAATACATACTTAGTATGAATCATACTATATAGTAAATGTATATATATATATATATATATATATCTATATATATATATATATATATATATATATATATATATATATATATTATAGTCATATAGTTTATTTTAGGTTTATTATTACGCAAAATTTACTATCTAATTATATAATAGAGTTTCATACTTAATTTAATACACCAATTTCACACTGGGAGTATTATTTTAATACTATTTATATTATAATATAAATTATATATATTTATTAATGATGTAATTATATATATTTTGTATATTTAGTTCATATATGTACATATTTATTATTTATACAATATAATATATTAGATCTTTATATAATGTTGAAATTACTAATTTTCATTTAACACCATACATCAATCTAAATTAAAGGTATAACCATAGAGCTCAAACCTATAGAGGGAAAACTATCATATAATTGCGCATTAAAGAGATATACTGAAAACATAGAATAATATAATGATTCTCTATACAAAAGTAATATTTACTAACAAATAATTATTTACATATAAATATGTATCTGCCCCAGGTGTTGTAATACATATAGTAAGCATTCTTAGGCTTTCTATTTCCCAGAAATGCAATCAGATCGTAAATATCAATTACAAAAATATTTAATAAATTTATTTAATTTACTAAAATAATAAAATCTTATTTCCATTGTGAGGTTTCGCAATTAAAATTCATTTTATTTTTTGTATATAAAGATATATCAGTTTTCTTTCTATAGGTTTAATATCTGTGTTTTAAAAAAAAATTTAACATCTGTATATCAAAATATATAAAAATTAATATTAATGACTTTATAATTTACATAATTTACATAATTATATAGACTAAAATACTATTATTATAGATTGTATAAACATTATATTTGTCATGTAAGGAACCATTTTAAAAGTTCATAATTTTCATGATATATTTCATGATATTTTATATCATAATCATAATGTTGTTGTGTTTTTTATTTCTTTATAATTATAAATTCTATTTTAAATATAAACTCTTATTAATTGATTATTAATAATAATTATACAATCTCTTTTTGGCCAGACAAAGAGAATATTTGAATATATTTTAGTTTATTTATTTATAATAATATCAACAATATATTCTATATCTAAAATCATTGGTAATTAAGAATATATGATGATTTTAATTTTGTTATAATTACATCTATTCTACTACTTGTTTATCCCAGCGTTATAAAATAAACTGCAGTAGAATAACTATACTATAAAAACTATATTATAAAAAACTATATTATAAAACCAAAAACTAATAATCTATTTATAAAATTAACATATCTATTATTTGTATTATTATTAAAGTTCATAAATTTACTTTAATATGTTACCTAAGGATATATGATCTATTACTTTAATATGTTACCTAAGGATATATGATCTATTACATTAATATGTAATATTTTATAATTTAATGTTTCTACCTATTTAAGGATATTATTCATATCAAATAAATGTCATAAGAATTGAAATATCCATTCCTAAACATTGTTTACCATGTTATACGATATCTATAGGAAATATCCATTTCGTTAAAATCTATGGCACGAGTGTTTAACAATTGTTCATCTTCTATATTTAATATCAATATTTTAAACTTTTCTTGATAACATTTATCCAATCGTTAAATTGGATAACTATATTTTATTTATAAAATTCAATATATTTATTATAATCACCATTTACATTAATTATATAGAATTTGATCTATTATTAGTTAGTTTATAAACTACATTTTAGGTTATATTGCAGAAATAATTCCATGTCCGATATTATAATACGAAGCTAGTTTCTTTGCTCTTTAATTTCTGTATAAAAATGCACAATGACAATTCGAATAAAGCATAACTTCCTTATCTGCCCATCCACAGAAGTTGATTACATAAGATTTTACATTTGAGATTTATTAGACTTGTTCAACTGTAAAATCTATTAAGAGTAAGGGTAGATTTATTTCAATACGTTTATTGAAGTTTATAGTTCTGTAAATATATTTAAAAGACATAATAGACTTGTTCAACTATAAACTCTATTTTGGAGAGAAGATAGAACTGTTCAATTGTAAACTCTTTAAGAGAGAAGGTAAACTATTCAACTTTAAACTTATTAAAAGATTTTTGTGCAATACAATGTTCTCCATTCTATGTTACAATTTAGTTTGATTCAGCGATGGTGCAAAGGATGTCATATATGCCATCGAGTAAGTGATGTCGCTGATTTCATCAACCATATAACACAATTAATAATAATATTAATAACAAAATTCATTATTTGATTTATCAGTTTCTATCAGTATTATAATATTATGTTCGTTTAAGTTTTGTAAATTATTACAAGGTGTGCTATTATTACAAATGACTGCTACGATTAAATACTAAATTGAACTGCTTTATAATTTTATTTATCATTTTTCTCAACAGGATGTAATGTTCAACGTAGAAGAAGATGCGCATTCTTTTAGAGATAGACCAAATGATTTCAATTTGTCTTCGTCAGATGAAGAAACTGAGAAAAGTAATATTATTAATTAACTTATTACATAATTTACATAAATTTATAATATTTATTAGTCGATTTTTTTCAAATCTTCTCAAATCAATTAATCATTCAGTGAAATTATACTCTGTTTTATTAGAAGATGTTTACTTTCCCAAGGATTCTAGTTTTGTAAGTTCATTGATGTTTGAGAAAAAACAAATTTATAAGAAATGATGTAAAGTATAAATGACTTTATTTTCAATTCATTATATCCAGAATCTTGTATTTCCATATTAGTCATTCTATCAAACTATTACATCACTATTAGAAAGCTCCAAATAAGTAGAGAACTTGTAATATTTAGTTGATTACAAAAAGAAATCCTACACAGAATGTGTATCCCAACCAAAAGAGCCAAATAAGGCGGACAATGATCCCGGTAAACCTAAAACCAACAATATCTGGTCAGATTGCCTTAAAGATGAGAATCTCAATGATGATTTGAAGGCCACGACTATGGTTAGAGATGATTTGACCACTGACCATGCTTCTAACCTCACACACCATGACCTAGTGGTTAATTACATAGCCTCTTTACATCCATTTAAAATGCCCATTAACCGTGTCCCATCCTTAATAGCCTATAATAAACTACCGCACCCTTAGAACCATAATAGGCACCGCTATAAACCCTACGGATGTGATCGCAAGAAGAGGTTAATAGACGGCGAACCCCGAAATCAACGGTCGAGTCACCCTGGGTCTAAGCGACCTATGCGCGAGCGCCTGGGGGTGCGGCCTGCTAAGAGGTCGGTTCTGGAGCGCATAGGACCTCGCGTTGCTACCGACATTATTCGTCACGCTGCAACCATTAAATGTACATCGTCCAGCGAATCGCACGAGATCTCCAAGGCACTTGTCGATGTACTCGGAGAGTGTCCGGAGATGCGTGGAGTAATGGGTTTGTCTCGCGGCTCAAACATCACTTGACGTTTGTTCAAACGCTTCTCGTTCTACGCTTACCTCGAATTCTCATTTTACTAATCCAGTATTGAAACCAAATTTAGTTGTATAATATTGAATATCGTATATGATTCATTTGTTACGTTATTGATATTACTGGCAGATCGCATTTTGGAGATACTGGGATCTGAACAGACTATGGAGTTATACTATAATATGGAGAAAGTGGTGAACGGTGGAGGGATGCTTACTCAGGTAGTAGGAAAGGTAGTAGTAGAGGTAATAGGAGATATATAGATTGTATCAGAGGAAGTAGTAGTAGATATAGTAAAGATAATGTAGTAGTAAAGGAATCGGAAGAGGAATTAGGAAAGGTAGTAGTAGAGGTAGTAGTTGATGTAGTAGTATAGATAATATAGGTAGTAGTAGAGATAGTAGTAGATATAGTAGTTGAGATAGTCGTAGAGATAGTGGTAGAGGAATTAGTAAAGAAAGTAGTAAATATAATATCGGGGGTAGTAGGAAAGGTAGAAGGAATAGTATTCGGTGAGTAAGTGTTAGTATGAGATGAATATGTGGGTTACAAAACAAAACCTTTCTTTATCCCACTAATATTGCCTGTCCTTTTCAGTCCGGACTACGAAAAAGATCTAATGGTGGTATTTTCTTTAACTTACTTAAAGATATAATTCCATCCGAACAGTATTATTACATATTTGAAGAACATAAAAAAAACGAAAAGGAAAAAAAGAAGCAAAAGAAGGTAGCTGTTGCTTGTTTATAATCATGTTTTCATATTATTGTTTATATTATTTAGTGATTATTTTTAATTTCATCTTTACACCACAGAAAAGGTTGGAGCAATATAAAAATACTGATTCTTATAAAAAGTCAGATTCTAATAAGACAGATTCTTATAAAAATACTGATTCGAATAAAAAGTCAGATTCTAATAAGACAGATTCTTATAAAAATACTGATTCTTATAAAAAGTCAGATTCTAATAAGACAGATTCTTATAAAAATACTGATTCGAATAAAAAGTCAGATTCTAATAATAAGACAGATTCTGATAAAAATACAGATTCTTATAAAATAATAGATGCTTATAAAAATACTAACAATAATAGTTAATTAATTTTACTCCATTAGTGACTTTAAGGACAAACGTCCTTCAATTGTGATTATACGAAATTCTTCGTATTTATTTAATATATAATTATTGATTTCAATTTTCTTTTCACTCAATGATTATGAATTAAGTCTTAATCTATAAATAAACTATTCAAAACTATTTTCATTTGTTTATTATTTTGTTTATGTTATGTTTATCTATTTTTGTTTATTTAACTTGATATATGTAAATCATTAAATTGGATAAAAACATTTTATTTATAACATTCAACATGTGCTTATGCAACATCAATTATGTTTTCTATTTACATCAATTATAAATGTATCTATTATTTTATGTATAGGATGTATATATATTAAAGAAATAATTCTATGCCAGGTACTATGATAAAAAGCTAGCTTTTTTGCTATACGATTTCTATATTAAAATATTCCATGAGAATAGGAATAGAGCAGAATTACTTTTAAACGTTCATAGAAGTTTCTTAACATAATATTTGAGATTTGTGGGAATCAATTATCTTTAAACTTTATTTAAGAGAGGAGGTAGACTTCTTCAACTATAAAATCTTTTAAAGAGTAAGGGTAAAGTTGAGTAAGTTTACAGTTCTGTAAATTATATTTTCGAGATATAGCAGACTTGTTCAACTGTAGACTTTATTTAAGATAGAAGATTGAATTGTTGATGTAAACTCTTTTTAAAAAAAGGGTAGACTTGTACAATATTGAAATCTATATAAGAGATATGGAGAGAGAGAAATAGAGAGTACATTTGTTCTGTAACTGTAAACTAATTTTAAGAGAAATATAATTGTTCAATTTTAAACTCTATTTACTAAGGAATGTAAACTGTAAACTAAATTTGAGATAATGGAGATTATTTCAACTTGAATATATATTTAAGAGATAGAGCATATACTTTTTCAACTTTAAACTATATTTACGATGGAATGTAAACGTGTTCAACTGTTCATCAGGAAATATGGTAGACTTGTTCAACTTGAATCTTTATTTAAAAGAGAGAGGATACACTTGTTCTACATTAAACTATATTTAAGGGAGAAGGTATATTGTAAACTGTAAATTCTATTAAAGAGAGCTATACTTTAGGCATATTAAAAGAATTGTGTGTACTGTTACTTAAAATTTAGTTTCTTTCAGTTATGGTGTAGCGAAGGAAAATATATTACGTAGGAAGTGATGTCGCAGATTGTGTTAAATAAATACAATATTAATGATTAGTAATATATAAATTCATCATTAGACTATTAATTTCTATCGGTAAAATATATTCCTCAATGAGTTTACATGGTGTACAAGTGATTGCAACGATAACGTTTTCCATTAGAATTTTGTTAATAATACTATTCTACGAATATATATTTATTATTTCTCAATAGGATGCAGCGCTAAATGTAAAAGAAAACGAATTCAATTCGCCTTCATCTGAAGAAACTGAGAAAAGTAACATTGGTTATATAATATTTGTTTTAACATCTTCCTGCGAATTAATTAATCATTTTGTGAAATAATACTCCGATTTATTATAAGATGTTTACTTTCCCACTTGACTCTAGTTTTGTAAAGTTAATTGATGTTCGAAACACAAATTAATATATAATAAACTATGTAAAATAAAAACGACGTCATTGCAATTAATTATTTTCAGAATCTAATGTTACTATGTTTCAATATTAGTTATTTATATTCGAAAGCTCTAAATATGCAGAAATCTTGTAATCTCTATTTGGCTACAAAAAGAAACGATACACAGGGTTATCAAACAGTTCAAATAAGTCAGACGATGATGCCGTTGCACATGGAACAAACGATATCTCGTCAGATCGACTTAAAGATGAAAAACTCAACGACGAGTGGAAAGCAACGACAATGGTTAGATATGTTTTGATCTCGCACTCCATGCCTAGTGTTCAATTGCCAGGCTTGTTTACAACACCTAGTAATAGTAATACGGTGATTGCACCCTTAACGACCTATGACCATATGTACTCCATATATATAAGCCCTACGGATGTAATCGTGAAAAAAGAAAAAGAGAAGGTGAACCACGAAATAAACGGTCAAGCCACCATGAGACTAAGAGGACAATGAACAATCGTCTTGTAGTGGGACCTGCTAAGAGGTCGGTTCTGGAGCGCATAGGACCTCGTGTTGCTACCGACATTATTCGTCACGCTGCAACCATTAAATGTACATCGTCCAGCGAATCGCACGAGATCTCCAAGGCACTCGTCGATGTACTCGGAGAGCGTCCGGAGATGCGTGGAGTAATGGGTTTGTCTCACAACTCAAACATCATTTAACGTTTGTTCAACGGCTTCTCGCTCTACACTTACCTCGCATTCTCATTTTACTAATCCAGTATTGAAACCAAATTTAGCTTGTTAATATTTGAATAAATATTGAATATCGTATATGATTCATTTGTTACGTTATTGATATTACTGGTAGATCGCATTTTGGAGATACTGGGATCTGAACAAACTATGGAGTTATACTATAATATGGAGCAAGTGGTGGATAGTGGAGGAATGCTCACTCAGGTAGTAGAGTTAATAGGAGATATATGATTGGCAGTAGGAGAGAAAGTGAAGTTATGAAGACAGTCTTTTCTTTAAAACTTAATATTGTTCAACCCTTTCAGTCCGGACTCCGTAAAAAGTCAAAAGGTGGTATTTTCTTTAACTTACTCAAAGACATGATTCCATCCGAACAGTATTATTACATATTCGAAGAATATAAAAAAAATGAAAAGGAGAAGATGCAATTTAAGGTAGTAGTTGAATGTTTATATTCTTATTTTGATATTATATAATTTAATGAATATATTTAATAACATTTTTACAGAAAACATCTGAGCAATAAAAAGACAGATTCTTATAAAAATGCGAATAATAATAATTTCACGAATTAATCATACTCCTTAAGGATATATGTCCATTAATTGTGATCAATTCGTATTTAATATCCATATAATTATTGATTCCAATTTCTGATTCATCCACTGATTATAAATTAAGTCTTATTAATTTACTATTCAAAACTATTTTCATTTGTTTATTAATTATCAATTACAGTATTGGATATAAATTTATTAAATGTAAATACATTCTTTATTTAACAATTTTAATATATATAAACTTAACAATTATAGATGTATAATGGGTATCATTAAATAGCCAGACACAATACTTGATATGTGTGGAAAAAGATATAGAAATACTAAAAGTTAATAAAAGTTATTTGTAAATAATAGCATTTTTACTAGAAGTTTAAATATTTAAAGATACGAAAGAAATTATAATTAACAAAAAATCACGTGAAAATAATCATTTAGATGATATATAAAAGTTTTAGAATTACTGACAAAGGTTATTTCAGAATGACATAAGTTGGTGCTGTCATCACACCACAATTGTTGTTCTTCGAAGACATGAGAACGTAACCATCGTTACCCCAGTGGGTTGACCAGGAATTCCTAATCAGCCAATAGGATTCTCCCTTGAACTGACCATAGCCAACGGCCAAAACTGCATGGTCAAGTTCATCGACGCCACTCTTACAAGCTGGTTCATAGTAGACACCTGTTGGAGGAATGGGGTAAACAACTAGGAATGAGATACGCATATATAGTATTGGGGTGTGATGTGGGGTGCGATATATGGGGGGGAGCTGTGATGAGGTATGGTTGGTGTGGGGTAATGGTGATTTATTAACTAGATATTTAATTTATAAAGTTTTTAATTGAATTTTAGATATGCAGAAATAAAATATCATAAATGTCAACGGAAGTAAATAAATGTTTCTATATTTTTACAATATTTAAAAAAAATAAAAGAAATTTAATTAATTCTGATCACCCTTATAATGTAGCCTGGGATGAAGGTTGGAGGTAGATGTGGGGGCAAGATGTTGTGGAGAGGTGTACCTACCATTGCTGTAGAAAGATAGACTCCTATGAGAAGCATCAATAGCTACAGAAATAGGTCCATGTTGGAAGAGGGCTAGTCGCAAGTGTTCTTCTGAATTCACCGTGACATTCACCCAATGGTCAATGAAGACAATAGGTTTGACCTTCTTATAGTGACAATAGCCATCCTAAATAAAGTGTGAGGTGTGGTGCGAGGTGTGGTGTGAGGTGTGGTGTGGTGTGAGGTGTGGTGTGAGGTGTGGTGTGAGGTGTGGTGTGAAGGTGTGGTGTGAGGTGTGGTGCGAGGTGTGGTGTGGTGTGCGAGGTGTGGTGTGTGGTGTGAAGGTGTGCGAGTAGTATTCACACCTGCTGGGTATAGGCTCCATATTGTTGTTCCGTAGTCTGGCCGTGTAATCTGATCCATTCGTAAGCTCTAAAGTCCTCTCCCCCGTCGCATGCATTGTTACCTTCACCCCAAGAGCAGTCCATCAATTCCTGCTGAGAAAGCCTCACCAATTCACCAGTTTTCAGGAAATAAGCTCCTATTATGTCATTGAGATCATTCAACTTCAGATATTATAAAATAATCAGATTTATTTAAATTTTGTAAGACTTTAATTTTACGTTCTAAGGATAGAAAAACTAACAATGAAAAGTGAATAATGTAAATCTATAAATAGATAATAAAAGTCAGAGTTTTGCGATGTTGTATTGTACTTTATATTGGATACGGAGTTCAAAGGTTAACCTTCTACTGCTCCGGTAGCTCCAAATGACCAACAAGAACCGCACATACCTTGATCTTTGACCGGATTTACAGCACCTAGGTAAAGGTAAATGGAGTAGAGATGTAAAGGTACCATAAGAATTACTCTAACCATGAAGCCACCAATTGAAATTGTCTGGAAGTTTAACATTCATTTCCTTAGGAATATAGGCCCGACCACCATTGTAAGAGTCTATGGTGTAGGGGTGTAGGGTTATGCATTAGTGGTATAGGAGAGTAGGGGTTTGATCGTGAAGATATAGGTGAGTGGATGTCTGGAAGGTGATACAGGGGTATAATGAGGCGACTGTAGTGGGTGATATGGTTTAGGGGGTTAATGAGACTGAGTGGAGATGTGAATAGGACTGAGATAAAGTTGAGTTGTATACATATATTATAAAGTGGGGATTTTGAGTAGGGATGAGGTATGGGTAACTGGGGCTAAGTTATGAATAAGTCCCTACCCGATGGGATTCTTCCCCTCAAGATACTCCTCTCCTCACCAGTGAGGTCAGTAAGATGATTAACAGCCAGACTGTACGTAAGATTGGCTCTGTTCTTTGAGTGTATGAATCTACAATGTATTATTGCCTTATAAGATAAACTTATGCTTAGCATCAATAATAAATAATATGAAACTGGTCTGCGACAAGAAATTGCATGACCTTAGTGATAATGAAGGTGATTATGGAGGTGATTATGGAGGTGATTATGGAGGTGATTATGGAGGTGATTATGGAGGTGACAATGAAGGTGATTATGGAGGTGATTATGGAGGTGATTATGGAGGTGATTATATTGATATTCATGTGATAACCTAAGATTGTGAGTGAAAACTGTCTTTTTCTGCTCGTGGATAATTTCATTTAAGTATTTCTTGGAGTGTTTTAACTTGAATTCCTCAAACATCAGATCCACGTCATTTTCTAAGTTATCATAGGTTTACGGGTAGGTTTCGAGTTTAAAACAATATATTCATACGGGGTGAGGGCATACCTTTACTAGGAGTGCCGAAAAACTGAGACGCAGGATTCATAGAGATGAGAGTTTCACCTCTCATGACTCCGGGTCCAGGAAACTGACGACATTTAGTGATATCTGAAAATAATGAGGCATGCCCGATGTAAACAATGAGTATACTGTGTGTATGTGAGGTGAGTGTGGGGAGGTGGGTGAGGTGTGAGAGTTGAGTGTGGGGAGTGAGGTGTGAGAGGTGAGTGTGGGGAGGTGGGTATGGTGTGAGAGGTGAGTATGGGGAGGTGGGTGAGGTGTGAGAGGTGAGTGTGGGGAGGTGGGTGAGGTGTGAGAGGTGTGAGAGGTGAGGTGTGAGAGGGGAGGTGGGTGAGGTATGAGAGGTGAGTGAGGGGAGGTGGGTGAGGTGTGAGAGGTGAGTATGGGGAGGTGGGTGAGGTGTGAGAGGTGAGTGTGGGGAAGTGGGTGAGGTGTGAGAGGTGAGGTGTGAGAGGTGAGGTGTGAGAGGTGAGGTGTGGGGAGGTGGGTGAAGTGTGAGAGGTGAGTGTGGGGAGGTGGGTGAGGTGTGAGAGGTGAGGTGTGGGGAGGTGGGTGAGGTGTGAGAGGTGAGTGTGGGGAGGTGGGTGAGGTGTGAGAGGTGAGTGTGGGGAGGTGGGTGAGGTGTGAGAGGTATGAGAGGTGAGGTGTGAGAAGTGAGGTGTGAGAGGTGAGTGTGGGGAGGTGGGTGAGGTGTGAGAGGTGAGGTGTGGGGAGGTGGGTGAAGTGTGAGAGGTGAGTGTGGGGAGGTGGGTGAGGTGTGAGAGGTGAGTGTGGGGAGGTGGGTGAGGTGTGAGAGGTATGAGAGGTGAGGTGTGAGAAGTGAGGTGTGAGAGGTGAGTGTGGGGAGGTGGGTGAGGTGTGAGAGGTGAGGTGTGAGAGGTGAGTGTGGGGAGGTGGGTGAGGTGTGTGTGGGGAGGTGGGTGAGGTGTGAGAGGTGAGTGTGGGGAGGTGGGTGAGGTGTGAGAGGTGAGTGTGGGGAGGTGGGTGAGGTGTGAGAGGTGAGTGAGGGGAGGTGGGTGAGGTGTGAGAGGTGAGGTGTGAGAGGTGAGTGTGGGGAGGTGGGTGAGGTGTGAGAGGTGAGTGAGGTGTGAGAGGTGAGTGAGGGGAGGTGGGTGAGGTGTGAGAGGTGAGTGTGGGGAGGTGGGTGAGGTGTGAGAAGTGTGTGTGGGGAGGTGGGTGAGGTGTGAGAGGTGAGTGAGGGGATGTGGATGAGGTATGCGAGGTGAGTAAGGGGAGGAGGTTATAGTGTGCGACGTGAGTGGTATTAGGAGTGTGATGAGTGTTAGAAGAGTGAAGTAAAGTAGTGACAATAAGCGTTACTAACCTTTGGGAGGTAGGAAGTCATCATCTGGTAGGGGTGTTACGATGTAGTTCTGGTAGTCAATGTAGTACCTGTCATAGTGGGACCCTAGCAAAATATTCATGCCAAACATCTCATAACGAACCTGTAGCATGGGGATATCGTGGAATTTAGGTGGGGGCGGAGTATATGTTCGGGGTAGGGCAATCAGGGGTTATTGTTGTGTTTAGAAGGGATGTAGTAGTGGACGGGTGGTTGGGTGAGGGGTTTAGTGGTAAGGAGAGTTCTGGTCGGAGTGAGTTAGGGGTTAGGTCTGGTTTACGGTGTAGGAGATGATAAATTATGTTGTGTTGTGAATGGAGTGGAGTGGAGTGGAGTGGAGTGGAGTGGAGATGCCTATATTAGGTATTGTACTCCGGTGTAGTGATGTAACGGGTGAGTGTGAGGTAATGAGTAATGATAGGAAGTGCATTGTAATATATGAACTCCATGGTTAGATAGCTAACAGGTTCATTGGTCGATGCGTCGACGTGCATTGAATAGGAATTCTTCTTTTTTTCAATTGTTTCTGTATTGAAATGATAATGAAATAGTGATATCACACTATCGGTGTTTATTACAGATTACTGTGATAAACTTGGTAATGCGGTTTGAAGATAAATAGCCAAACAAACATTCAGGCCACTTTAGTGTAAGGTCAGTAATGTTATTATTTGTAACTCTTATTTCAAATAATTATTTAAGATTTTATAGTTGTTATATTATCTGATTCGATGGTTTTCAAAACCTTCAAAAAACCAGACGTTACAGTGTTTTCCACCAGTAAAGCTTTTATCGATCAACTACAAAATATAGTAAACATTAAAATGTATAGGTCACTGAATACTTTCACAAATATAGATATAGTAAAATTTTTAAAAATGCATAAAGTATAGATTGCATTAGTAGTGACCTTGAATTGGCTAAGGTCAGGTAGAATAGCCTGAACTTGTACAGGAATCTCAGTACTTCCCGTGACCTTAAAACATGTGTGAACATTGTACTGAGTTTCAGTAGTCATGGGAGCAATCTTGTAACTGACGCCATTAGCTTGTCCGACATCCTGAATTGTAATCACCGTCTCTAAGAAACGAAATTTAAGATAATCACAGAATTGAATGTTTAAATTAATACATTCTATTTACAATAATTAATAACACTATAAAATAACACTTTAATATAATTGCACATCTTTTAATAATTATTAAATTTAAAAAAGGACTTTCCCAGCAAACAAGCCAGGTAATTTCATTTTTTGTATTGCAAAATTTCTTTTATGTTATATTTTATTTTTATGGAAATATCAAAGGATTTTACAAAACTATTACATCACTCTGTTTGATGGATTGTTAACCAAATATTTGTATAATAGTTTTATAAAATTCTAATAATTTAAAAGAAATTATGCAAAGCAATGGTTTATTGTGTGCTATATCATTAATTATAAATACCCAGGAAACCATAGAGGATATTTTAGTTTTTTTGTTATATAATAAAATAGATTTATAAATATATTTTTATTTGTATTTAAATTATATTATGAATTTTAATTTATTTAAAATAATTATTTAAAAATTTGTAGGTTACATCATTTGTAATCTTGGGAATGTATAATCTTACAACAAACTCCAAATATTCCACCTATGGTAAGTTTACAAATAACACATTTGAGAGAACATTTAATTTCATTCACTTTCTCAATGATTTTCAGAAATAATCAAAAAACAAACATGTTTGATATTTTTAGTCATAATAAATGATATCCGTATGATAAATAAATATATATTATTATTAATTTATATTTAATTATTAATATTACTATTTAGGTATTACTACATCGATATATTATTACTACATTACTATATTATTACTACATTGATGTATATAGTAATTACTATAATAATTGTGTACATTAATATGCAAACACTTTATACAATGACATCATATTACTCATTATACTAAAATGCTTAATAGCATATTAAATGCTTTATAATTATAATAAAAAAAATCCAGTATCTGGAACTACTTGATTTGCGATAAGTTCGACATCAATAGTTCCCAGACATTGAAGTGAATTGTTAATGATAATGAATTGTTAATGATAATGTTAAATGTTAATGATAATGAATGATAATATATCAAATTTCGAATATATCTTTTTGCATTCAGCAATCGTCCAAGGAATCTAATCATAATAATCAATTATCTCAAATTAAAAATTACTCTCGATATTATGATATACTTAATAATATAGAGTATTTGTATTAATCAATGGATATAGATATAAATAATATATTCAACATTTTAAATGATTTATATTATAATTAGATAGGCAAAATTAATATGTTCTTAATATGTACCAATACTTACAAATAATTAACTTATATTGTTACAAAAACTTAAAAACTTTTATTAGCAAAACACGTCTAAATGTTATATTTAGATGTTCTTTAAAGATATAACAAATCTATATGTTATATTTAGATGTTCTTTAATAATATAACAAATCTAAATGTTATATTTAGATGTTCTTTAAAGATATAACAAATCTAAATGTTATATTTAGATGTTCTTTAATAATATAACAAATCTAAATGTTCTTTAATAATATAACAAATCTAAATGTTGTATTTTAATGTTCTTTAAAAATATAACATTAAAAATGTTGTATTTTGATGTTCTTCAATAATATAAAACGTCCAAATGTTGTATTTTGATGTTCTATCATTCTACGATCAAGTTCATTGAATTTTGCCAAACTCATTTTAATAAAATTCTTGAATTTCTCTATATTATCCATAGAAAATTCTATCTTTAAATTAAAGGAACCAGTATGGGGACAGTTACTATATTAGAAATATTTTTATGTCTCCACAAAACTCGTGTTATTCTGAATGATTTTTTTGAAAAATTTCTGTCTATTATAACTATTTTCATTATTGAATGAATCAAAAATATCTTACTTCTGATATAATAAACATGTAGGTTACTGTTTATAATGCTAATATTTGGTATGCAGTTTTATATATTCATATTAAAAGTATAATTACTCATTTTTTCCAAAATATGTATGGAGATTGACAAAAAATTAAATAATAAACAATACAAAGAAAATAAACTCAAAGGTTAAATAGTTATAATAGAAATTAAATATTTAACATAATTAATTTTTGGAATTGGTAAATACTCAGGATATCTAGTAATAATCGTAACAAAACTACAATTTATGTATGCATCAATTCACCGTAATTTCGTTACGCCTTAACAAATATACTGCCTTACAAATACCAAAACTAAAGATCTGATCCAACTTTAAAACTATAGTTTTCTTTTCATTGCATTTTATATAATTTTGTTATATTATTCAATAATTATGTTAATTCAATTGTATTAATAATTAACAATTAATGAAGAATATAAAAGAATATATTGAATATAAAAGAAATTATTAAATATAAAAATTTTAAATTATAAATTTAATTTTACATTTTTTTATATTCTATAATTTTTTTTACATACATAATTGATTTAAAAAATAATTGAATATTGCATAATAATCATAATAGAAATACATAAAAAATACAAGTAAAATGACCTGGCATTTTTTCTTGTGTTACAACCTAAGAAACAATCTAGGTCATTTTAGTTTTTTTTGATTATATAATAAAATCGATTGTATTATAAATATATTATGTATATTTGTTATTTAAAATAATTATATAAGATTGTATAATAGTTACATCATATTTTTACTTGGGAAGTATCCCAGCAAACGGAGTGATGTATAGTTTTGTAAAAGCTCAAAATTTGGATGTATCCACAAAAATAAAAAATAATATAAAAGAAATTATGCAATACAAAAAAATGAAATTAACTGGATTGTTTACTGGGATATTAATATATTAAATTATATATAATTCAATATATTAATATTTGTGATTCAAGAAAAAATCCAGGTAATTTTGCTTAGATTTTTTTCTTGTTTATAATTATAATATATATACTTATTCATATTAAATTATTTGAAATACTTTGAATAGAATAAATATTATTTTATATTAAATACACAAAACAAATTACAATAGTCAAAACTAAAATAATTTGGATTAATTAGAAACTTTTAAAAAATATCCATACATTTCTCAAGCATATATTAGCATAATCTATATGTATGCAATACAGATTATATAATTTGATGTTTTATAAAAAATCACAATATTATATGTATTTATTATATAATCATGATCAGGATGATTTCATTTTATGTATTACATATTGGCTTATATATATATATAATTATACATTAAAAATTTGAAAGTATATAAAATAACATTGTGTCAATCCTTGGAAAAAATATAGGTAATTTTAGTTTTTATGTAAGATAATAAAGTGAAAAAATATATTATTTATTAATATTATGTATATATTTTATTTAAAATAATAACTTTATAATAGTTAGATCATGTAGTCTTTTCTAATACCCTGCACTTGGTGATGTTACATATAACAATACACTTCATACTGTCCTTATTAAAAAAATAAATGATATATCTTTTAATTATTTTTAAAAATTGATAATCAATTATAAAAAATGATTATTTAAAATAGTAATTAAGAATTTCTACAGTCAAATGCCAGAGGAATAATAATAGTTTTCATGTATCGCCAGAATAAATTAGCAGTGATAGTATTTTGGGATACAACAAGGAAGCATAAGTATATTGCATTTATATATATTATAGCTTAAGGTCATTTTAACTAACTTCCGTAATAGTCAATTCTACTGCGATTATTTTTTGAATCATAGAATGATTTAAAATCTTCTTTAATTTCAGCATAAGGAAGCTGTATAATGCCCATAACTGTATATGAATCTGCCCATCGTGGTACTGATAAACATTCACAATATGAACAAAATATTAATAATACTGCCAGCATATGAAGTATCATAATTAAATAAGTTAGAATTAATTTGTAAATATAATTTTTTAAATTAATCTTATGATAGTCATATGATAATCATGTGACTACACAGATATTAAAAATAGTACACAATATAACATATATAGATGACCTATATTCTAGATTCTACAGTATAGGCCCAGGTGTATCTAAACTTTTAATTCAATATCCCATATTCAAAATAGGAAATTTTCACATCATCATTATAAAAACAATTAATTAACCAACTTTTTGCTATTTTATTATTATAATAAAATAGAATACATCACTTTTAAATATAAGAATTTGTACATGAGATTTATCTATAGAAACTATTAAGGTTCAATAAATGTTTTCAGATTTACTTAATTAATTTCAATTAATCTTAATCTTAATAATTAGTTAATAAAAAAATAATCTTTTGTAACTTTAAAAATGTTTATAACGCATAGTTTGGACCATATCCTAGAATATAATAGTAATTTTCAATATATCCAAAGATACAATGAAATTGATAATAACATTTGTTTTCACATTTTCATTGCTATATATATAGTTTTATAAATATATTATGAATAGTCAAATCACTAATTATAATGTATTATTTTATGTATAATATCTCTATGTGATAAATAATAGAACAAGGACATCTGAAGAGCTCCGGACTTTCTAAATAATAAAGATTCCATTGAATTCTCTACAGTAGTATCATATCAAGCCTCCTACACGTAAAAGATTTGTTTGAATACAATTCCACATATTTTTCTTTAAACATGATAATTCTATTTCATATCATGTAAAGTAATGCTTCATAACTTAAACGTGAAAATCATATCCGAGTTAATCTTTCGAATGCTTAATTTGTGATAATTATAGTGAAATAGTAATTCAATATAAAGATAAGCCACTGAAAATAAATGAATTACATAATATAGATATTGAGCATAACAAAGATTTGGATTATTCTACTTTACAAAATTAGTTTAACAAATATTTTAACAAATATAGTAGATTATTTACTATTAATAGATTCCTATAATCTTTAATACATTCAAAATAAACTAATGTGAACAAGTAAGAAATATAAGGGATTCATATAAATACTATTTACTTTATAGCAATTGCTTGAAACATGGTCATTTATATATAGATTTTATAAGATTTTATTGAATAATGACTTGATACAACATATCACAGTTATAAATCTAATTTTCGATTTGTTCTTTTTAAAAGATGTTGACCGGGCTGTCAAAAGAAATGAAGTTAAAACAGATATTATTAATTATGGAGCATTATGCAATACTGGAGAATGTGCGCAATAGATAGGATGTGTACAATGGGGAAATGGGCATAATGTGGAAATGGGAACAATGGTCGTAATGGGGGAATAGGAAAACTAGTTATAATGGGGGATGAAGATAATATGAAAATTGGGGACAATGTGGAGGTATGGACAATGGGAAAATTGGGGAGTGGGAGGATAGGGACAAAAAAAAATTGGAGGATTGAGACAATGGGTGGATGGATAATGGGTAAATGAGTGATGGGAACAATGGTGAATGGGGAAATAAAGGAATATTGAATGTGGGAATGGGGAAAAGGGAATAATGGAGTAATGTTCACAATGAGGAAATAGACCTGAAGATTAGATTTTCACAACATTATTATTTTAAGTATTTCACAGTTTATAAATAGATATTTATATAATAGTAGGAGATAGTAATTGAGGAGTATTTGACATTTGAAGTTAGTAATTAGGGAGTATTTAGTGATTGAAAGACTAACTGGGGTATATTTAGGGAAGGATGAGAATGATGAGTCATCGTCATCATCATCGCGCTGTTGGTAGGATTTCCTAGGCGTGGTTTCAAGGTCGCGGGCCTTAGCAAATTTCTTCTTTAATGCCATGGCGATCAGGGTCGCCGGATCATTGCCGCAGCCTCGAAGCGGTTTCAGGTCATTTATAGGAGTTCCATTAGAATCTCTGAAATAGCATTGTTCTAAAGGATGTGTAAACTATTTACTCCCTCCCTCTCTCTCTCTCTCTCTCTCTCTCTCTCTCTCTCTCTCTCTCTCTCTCTCTCTCTCTCTCTCTCTCTCTCTCCCCTCTCCCCTCCCTCCCCCTCACTTTCCCTCCCTCCCTCTCTCTCTCCCTCTCCCTCCTCCTCTCCCTCTCCCCTACCTCCCCCTCACTTTCTCCCTCCCTCCCTCCCTCTCTCTTTCTCTCCCTCTCCCTCTCCCTCTCCCCCCCCCTCTCTCTCTCTCTCTCTCTCTCTCTCTCTCTCTCTCTCTCTCTCTCTCTCTCTCTCTCTCTCTCTCTCTCTCTCTCTCTCTCTCTCTCTCTCTCTCTCTCTCTCTCCCTCTCTCCCCTCTCTCCCCTCTCTCTTTACATTAGTGTAGTTGAACAACGACTCACCTTGCCACTGACTTCAGTTTTACACTGGACATGTCCTTCAGCACGTCGGCGATATCGGGAATACCGTCAACCTTGTCTCGGGCCGTAGTGCAGCTCAACTTCTTCGAGTTCTAGTACGGAGTTGGGATAATCAGGTGATGGAAGCTGCAACGATGGCAACCGTGGCATTCAAATTGTTGCGAAAGAGAACGCAGTTGCAAATTTAATTCATTTACGTTACAGTTGCATTCGATAACAATTAATAGTTGCTTGGGAATTTATTATTAATTCTATAGGAAGTGAAATTATTAAGAAAGATTATTTTATTTTTCACAGTATAAACAGACTCAAGTGTTCTCACTGCTCACAACAAATATTACTAGTATGTCAACATAATATATAACAATATAAAGTAATATATAACAATGTAAAGTAATATATAACAATGTAAAGTAATATATAACAATGTAAAGTAATATATAACAATATAAAGTAATATATAACAATGTAAAGTAATATATAACAATATAAAGTAATATATAACAATGTAAAGTAATATATAACAATATAAAGTAATATATAACAATGTAAAGTAATATATAACAATATAAAGTAATATATAACAATGTAAAGTAATATATAACAATGTAAAGTAATATATAACAATGTAAAGTAATATAATTACATGTCGTGGACTGCACATCGATTACATTGACATAAGATTTTAGAAGACGCTATAAATAAATAATTTAAATATTGGTTGGATAAAAACAAATTAAAATTAAATGTAGCATAAACTAAAATATAAAATTAATCTATAAAACTGCTATATTTTATATTTCCTAAATAGACTATCAATAATTATAAAGTTTATTCATCAATGCAAACCTAAACATACTCCTATTTAATGTTCAGTATTGAATTACGAGGAGCAACATTCAAATATAATAATAATAAGATTAAAATAGAGATAATAAAGCTAATTATCCAACATAATAAAGCTATCAGAAAAATACAAAAAATATGTACTTAAAAGAAAAACATAAATAAACTATGCAGTACTAATCCTTTATTTAATTATAACAGTATACTAAAATTTAAGAACTTACTCGAATACCGAATTTTAATTATTTTTCTTCAAACAGTTACAAAAATTAGAAGCTTCTAATATATGCAGTCAATTTAAAAAATTAAGATCATTGACACCTATTATATAAGGCCTACAACTTTGGAACAATCTAAATAATTAAATAACAAATTAAATATTAAATATTTTAACAATAAACAAACATTAAATATTTTATCCGATTACTCAAAAAAACAATAAATAATAGATTTTAAAATTAATAATTCTTTGCATTTTAGTTTCATCTATTCTTTTTAAATCCAATACATTTTAATAATAATAATAAATATAAATAAAAGCAAGTGATTTAAATTCTCATAAATAGATATAAAGTAAAATGTAATATAGATATAAAACGATATAACGTAATAAAAAATATAAAATATGGTTTTCAAATGGTCAGTCGAAAAAATTCTTAGATTAAAGGTTCTTTTCAGTTAAATTATTTCATAAATATACAAAATTCATTCCACAGGTGATAAAATATATATATATAAATGATAGGATCCTTATTTAAAATTTATATTGCGTCTCTAAATGTAAATGAGAACATTTCATATTTATGCCGATGACATAATAATTTATACTTTTCTGTCTGAAATAATATTTCTGGTAAATAAATGAACATGCGTAAATTCTATTAACCGCTGGCTTTTTACTAATAAATATAAAATAGAGCTATCAAACATTCTTCAAATTTTCGTTATTTTACAAAGATTGTAATTGATAGTACTTATATTAATTAAATTTATTAAGTATTTTGGAGTGATCATTCATCGAGATCTTATCCTGAATAATTAGGTAATCTCTGTTTGCGAGAGGGTCAATTTCTCGCGGAATAGGGTTTAGCGAGGCCGTTTAGCACGACAAAAGAGATCACCACTAAAGTCAAGCCACGAACTCTAACTCACAACTACTCCGTACGTTATGGACTAGTAAATGGAAGTACGGAGAATCTGCGAGGTCTGTAAGACCGGGGTGCGAGGTATACCTTTCGTCGAAGTCCTTCGAATCGTATTCGCGTGGCGTTGTGAATGAAAGTAATTGGCATCGTGGATACCGTTCAAAGTATCCACGGGATTATGCACGCGGTGATTACGAGAGATTACTTCTGATACCTGATCAATACTTGTCCTTTCAAGATATGACTAAAAGTCTAAGATCTGCTCGAATATTTATAGATCGTTAATCGAAACAATCTGCAATCGACGTACAACAAAAGTCTATCTCTTCTACGGTACCTTTGCTTCGAAATGCTCCGAAATCAAGTATACAATTGATAATAATCACCAGAGCTTCAATAGACATTTCTATCCTGTACATAAACTTAACTATGTATTACTTATTATATTGTACCTATTATCCTAATTACATGTATTCGATTACTTTTGTTATCGGTACAATACATGCAATATTGTTACCACCCGTATTGTTATATTTTGTAGCACTTACTACTGCAGTCAAGCAATTGTTTAAATAATCCGTTTTGAATTGATTGATAAAGAGATTATAATATAAAGTAATAAATATAATATAAAGTAATATAAAGTAACACAAAGAGATTTAAAATATTATATAGTAACATAAAGTAAAATAAAGTAATATAATGTAATATAAAGTAATATAAAGTAATATAAAGTAATATAATGTAATATAAAGTAATATAAAGTAATATAAAGTAATATAAAGTAATATAAAGTAATATAAAGTAATATAATGTAAAATAAAGTAATATAAAGTAATATAAAGTAATATAAAGTATGATATATTTATATGTAATTTCTTATTTATATAATATATTTGTATTAAGATATACTAAGTTTACTATTTGACATACAATATGCTATAATGTTTTATAAGTAGTAACATATTGAATATAATTATATAAGAAGCTTATATTGAATATAATTATATAAGAAGCTTATATTTAAGCATTATATAAGAGTTAGGAATTAAAATAGATTAAGTCTACAAAAACAAACTTGTTTGATAATTTCATTAATAGATAGCGATGGAACAGAGAGCATAGAAGGAGGCGGCGGAGGAGGAGGAGGAGGAGGGGGAGGGGCTGGTCCTCTGGGGACTTCGGGGACTACTGCAACTTTTCCATGAGACTGATCAGCTGAAATCACACGTAAAGTATTGATAAAAAGTATTTTTTGTCTAAATTCTCTTTCCTAACTTTTCTCTTGAGAAATCACAATCAACGCGAGTTGCTCTCGAATTTTCACCATTTCATCTTCTAGTTGTGAAATTTTTTCTTGATATACTTCTGAATCATTCTGATTATTTTCGGGGAGTAAAAAGGTTACGATCATTATTTAGAATGAATTATAAATGATAAATTAAACTATAAATGAAAATGTCTATTTATAGTTAGCATTTATTTATAATAGAAGTAACTTAATTGTATGTAAATAAATAAAAACCAATAACGAACTCAATAGCATAAATGCGTAAAATATATTTCCAAAAGATTTCCACAAACTAAATAACCTGCGAAACACTAGACATGTTATCGATGTCGGGAAAATCTTCACATGAAGAATTATTTGATATTGAATTCTTCTTACGATTTATGAAATGAGAAATGGCATCCGGACATGTCCTGGATGTAAAGATGAGTTTGGAGTGGAGCTTTGGAGCACAACTTAAAAATACGATATATGAAGAGGATATGGGGTGGGGTTATGGAGGGTGATTTTAGAATAAGCACCTAGAAAATAGGATAGTACTTTTATCAGAACAATGGGAGAGTTACTTATAGTTTATATAATATTAAATGTTTATATGTGAAATAAAGTATTGTAAATTATAATTTATCCAAAATATATGCAAATAAATTTGCTTATATTTACTAATTAGTTGGGGATATATTCCCTGTACCGATTAAGTGTGAATTCGGTCTACATCTGCCGTCCAATGGGAGGAGGCGTATGCGGCTACTACCTTTGCAGAATTCCGGGCTCCGGAGCCGAGAAATACAGCCACTTGATATCGGTAAAGGAGGCCGACTTCGCGGTGTACCAGATCATCGAGTTGATGTTGTCGACGACGGAATCGGACAGCACCGAAACCTCGCTGTCGGAGCGATGGAAACCAGGCAAATCTTCTGGGTCACCGTCGAATAAACGGCAAGCAAGCGGAACGCTTTCCTTGCCGATGAGTTCACGCTGGAAATAGCGAAAAGGTCACCGTAGCATGTAGAGGGTAAATGTAGGTCAAAGTGAGTTGTAAAGTGAGGTGTAAAGTGGAGGTTAAAGTGAGGTATAAAGAGAAGGCTAAAGTGAGATATAATGTGAGGTGTAAAGTGAAGGATAAAGTGAGCTGTAAAGTGAAGGTTAAAGTGAGATATAAAGTGAAGGTTAAAGTGAGGTGTAAAGTGAAGGTTAAAGTGAGATATAAAGTGAAGGTTAAAGTGAGTTGTAAAGTGAAGGTTAAAGTAAGTTGTAAAGTGAAGGTTAAAGTGAGTTGTAAAGTGAAGGTTAAAGTGAGTTGTAAAGTGGAGGTTAAAGTGAGTTGTAAAGTGAAGGTTAAAGTAAGTTGTAAAGTGAGTTGTAAAGTGAGGTATAAAGTGAAGGTCAAAGTGAGTTGTAAAGTGAAGGTTAAAGTGGAGGTCAAAGTGAGTTGTAAAATGAAGGTTAAAGTGAGCTGTAAAGTGAAGGTTAAAGTGAAGGTTAAAGTGAGTTGTAAAGTGAAGGTTAAAGTGGAGGTCAAAGTGAGTTTTAAAGTGAAGGTTAAAGTGGAGGTCAAAGTGAGTTGTAAAGTGAAGGTTAAAGTGAGTTGTAAAGTGAAGGTTAAAGTGGAGGTCAAAGTGAGTTGTTAAGTGAAGGTTAAAGTGAGGTGTAAAGTGAAGGCTAAAGTGAGATATAAAGTGAGGTGTAAAGTAAAGGTTAAAGTGAGTTGTAAAGTGAAGGTTAAAGTGAGGTGTAAAGTGAAGGATAAAGTGAGGTATAAAGTGAAGGCTAAAGTGAGTTGTAAAGTGAAGGTCAAAGTGAGTTGTAAAGTGAAGGTTAAAGTGAGCTGTAAAGTGAGATGTAAAGTGAAGGTTAAAGTGAAGGTCAAAGTGAGTTGTAAAGTGAAGCTTAAAGTGAGCTGTAAAGTGAGATGTAAAGTGAAGGTTAAAGTGGAGGTTAAAGTGAGGTGTAAAGTGAAGGTTAAAGTGAGTTGTAAAGTGAAGGTTAAAGTGAGGTATAAAGTGAAGGTTAAAGTGAGATATAAAGTGAAGGTTAAAGTGAAGGTCAAAGTGAGTTATAAAATGAAGGTTAAAGTGAGCTGTAAAGTGAGATGTAAAGTGAAGGTTAAAGTGAGTTGTAAAGTGAAGGTTAAAGTGAGGTATAAAGTGAAGGTTAAAGTTAGATGTAAAATGAGGTGTAAAGTGAAGGATAAAGTGAGCTGTAAAGTGAAGGTTAAAGTGAGTTGTAAAGTGAGGTGTAAAGTTAATAAGAATACAGTGGAGGGTAATTAGTAAATGGCTACTAATGCTGCAATTCAGATTTGTACTAATAGTTCAAACTTAATTTTCTATAAAAAATGTCAATTTAAACATTATGCATAAACTTAAACTAATATTTATTTGTCAAAAACACAAATCGGCTTATCATAATTGATATTTGCATTAGAATAATACCATTACGCGGTGATAAATAATAGAAATAATTATTGGCAAAGGTAGAGGAACTTAACAATCAACTATTAATGAATAATAAACATATAACTATTATGTTAGGCAGACGTTGAGTTGTAAAATGAATTCATAAAGAAATGCTATTCAGAAGTTGTCGTAGAAAGCATAGCGGATAGGGCAGACTCGCAGAGAACGCTCAAGCTTCGGGGTAACCATGAAATAAGCTCTTTTGGCGGATGGTAGAGGAAGTTTTCCGGCCAGGTACCTCACAATGTTCCTCGACGGATGGTTGGCATGTTTAGGTATTGCGGATCTGGTCCTCGGTCGGCTGATTGAACTCGGCTATATAGTGAGCAGTGGTGAGTGTAGGTGCGAGTGTAGGCGCGAGTGTAGGTGCGAGTGTAGGTGCGAGTGTAGGTGTGAGTGTAGGTGTAGGTGTGAGTGTAGGTGTGAGTGTAGGTGTAGGTGTGAGTGTAGGTGTGAGTGTAGGTGTGAGTGTAGGTGTGAGTGTAGGTGTGAGCAGCGGTGAGTGTAGGTGCGATTGTAGGTGTGAGTGTAGGTCTAGGTGTGAGTGTAGGTGTGAGTGTAGGTGTGAGCAGCGGTGAGTGTAGGTGCGAGTGTAGGCGCGAGTGTAGGTGTGAGTGTAGGTGCGAGTGTAGGTATGAGTGTAGGTGTAGGTGTGAGTGTAGGTGTGAGTGTAGGTGCGAGTGTAGGTGTGAGTGTAGGTGTGAGTGTAGGTGCGAGTGTAGGTGTGAGTGTAGGTGCGAGTGTAGGTGCGAGTGTAGGTGCGAGCGTAGGTGTGAGCGTAGGTGTGAGTGTAGGTGTGAGTGTAGGTGCGAGTGTAGGTGCGAGTGTAGGTGCGAGTGTAGGTGCGAGTGTAGGTGTGAGCAGTGGTGAGTGTAGGTGCGAGTGTAGGCGTGAGTGTAGGTGTGAGTGTAGGTATGAGTGTATGTGTGAGTGTAGGTGCGAGTGTAGGTGTGAGTGTAGGTGCGAGTGTAGGTGTGAGTGTAGGTGCGAGTGTAGGTGTGAGTGTAGGTGCGAGTGTAGGTGTGAGTGTAGGTGTGAGTGTAGGTGTGAGTGTAGGTGCGAGTGTAGGTGTGATTGTATGTGTGAGTGTAGGTGTGAGTGTATATATATTAGTGTTTGCGGGTGAGAGGGTATATAAGTATAAACGAGTATGTTATTAAAGTTAAGTGAGGTGTTAATTAGAGGTGTAAGATTAGATTAGATAAGCGTAAAGATATTACTTGATAGGATTGATTAACGAAAGATTCGAAAGGGTCTCATAAGAAAATTTAAGATACGATGATGCAGTATAGGAAAAGGCGCTATGAAATAAAGTGAATCTAAAGAAGGCCTCCCACCGAGATTCACGGTTAGAATTGTTTACATCTAGTTTGGTTTAGTCACGTAAACATCTAAAGTAGTATAAATCTTAAAATCTATCCGGAACAAGTACCTCAAAGTTCTTTACTGGTAAGATAGCGAAAAAATAATCTACTAAAGAAAGACTCGCAAAGATAACTAAATGCATTATGGGTAATTCAGGATTCAAAAATGTAGGTGAATACATCTCTTGCATTTCATTAAATGTTTATAGAATGAAATAATATCAATATCAATTTTAATGAAATAATTTAGTAGATAAAACAAGGATATCTCTTACCACTAAATACTAATAGGATAATAAAATGATACTTTTCAAAAATACGATAATAAATAAATATGTGACTTCAATTCTACCAGTAGAATCTCGGTGGAAGCTAAGTTTTACAGTATTAATTAACATTGAGTGGTTTATAATGAAAGTATGAACAAACGAAAATAGTGAAACAAGAAATATGAACTATCTATACAAAACTAACTTTACATATATTGACATAGAATCATCTGAATAAATAATGAATTTAATTTTTAAATTCATTTATTCATTTATACAAATTAGTTGGTCTACTTAACCTCTTGCCAAAGAGTGCTCGAGTATTACACTTACCATAACGCTATTTAACTGCTACGCGTATTGAAATTACACCAACACAAATAGTTTAGACTTAATTGGCAGTTTTCAAATTTCTAATATAAAATTATATACATTATACAACACTTACAAATAACTAGAACTAAGCGTTTGCATTAATAAACTTACACTACTACACTAACCTACACTAACCTATACTTACCTACACTAACCTACACTAACCTATACTTACACTACCACTCAGAAATTTAATTCATTATTTAGAAACTATTTTTTAGAATAAATTCATTGAATACAATGTTAAAAATATTGCAGATTATTTATACAAATGTGTATTATTATCAAATATTGTCAGAAGCAAATATATTGATCTCAATCTAGCGAAAATGAGTAATAAAAACTATTTATTTTGGTTATCAAATAATCATTTCAATGAATTATGAAATCTATTTTGCTTATACTATAAATCAATAGATAAACTTAGATGGTTTAACAATGTGTGTTTAAAACCATTGTGATTAAAATCATCTCAATTAATAGCAAAGAGTTTTTGGGTTTTTAATGTTAACACTTAGTTTTTGTTATTTTTGATAAATTTACATAAAAATTAACTATACACGAAATTAGAAATTAAATGTTTTTAAATTATCAACACAAACTGGAATGTCAAATATAATGAGTTATATAATATAATATATCTTTATTTCTCAGTAAATTTGCCATAATATTGTATTAATCTGGGAATATGATAATTAATCTATTGAACACATATATAGACGTGCTACTTAATACTATTAATAGAAACACTTTATTAACATTAATTAATAAATAAAATGAACAGTTCACACTATAAAGTACTGCTGATAAGAAAACAGTTATAAATCAGATAAGATCAAATGATTCACTGAAATATTGTTATTTAATTATAGTTATTTTAAAAATATTTAATAGTTGATATTAACAATATTGTTCCTATATAACTACAATATAGGCTATATACTATTAACTATTTATGATGATTTACTATTTAAATTAAATATAGTAACTACATATTAATTATGATGATTTACTATTTAAATTAAATATAGTAACTACATATTAATTGATTTATGTTTATTAAATATTTAAAGTAAATAATCATTTAAGAAATAATGATAAAAATAATAGGTGTAAATGAATCGAATTATCCAATTAGAATACATTATGAAATCATCATTAAAATAATTATTATATTTCAATAATAATTTCGAATAGATATAAAATTAATATTGAACTTATAAAATAAAACAAATATTCAATTCGTCATATTGTAGAATAAGTAAAAATATGTGTAGATGTATGGAGATGTGTATAGATGTGTGTAGATGTGTGTAGATGTGTGTAGATGTGTGTAGATGTGTATAGACGTGTGTAGATGTATGTAGATGTGTGTAGATGTGTGTAGATGTTTGGAGATGTGTGTAGATGTGTGTAGATGTGTATAGACGTGTGTAGATGTATGGAGATGTGTGTAGATGTGTATAGATGTGTGTAGATGTGTGTAAATGTGTGTAAATGAGTGGAGATGTGTGGAGATGTGTATAGACGTGTATAGACGTGTGTAGATGTGTGTAAATGTGTGTAAATGAGTGGAGATGTGTGTAGATGTGTGGAGATGTGTATAGACGTGTATAGACGTGTGTAGATGTGTGTAGATGTGTATAGACGTGTGTAGATGTGTGGAGATGTGTGTAGATGTGTGTAGATGTGTGTAGATGTGTGTAGATGTGCGTAGATGTGTGTAGATGTGTGGAGATGTGTGTAGATGTGTGTAGATGTGTGTAGATTATAATGTACATACATCTAAAGGTAATTATGTTATATAAAATGGATATAAAGAAGTGGTGAGTGAATAAATTAAGACGTATTAATAAGATCAACTTCAGATTGATTATCAGCGAACAGTTAATTTTCACTTAACTAAATTACTTGATATATGATGAAAGTAGGCCCCTGAATGCATAGAATACAATAGCATGCGATACAATATCTTGCATTCACATTATAATAGAGTTGAGAAATATCATTTCAAATTATAAAACATGCGAAATGTATATTCTAATGTATATTTTAAATCCTATATAATGTATATCTTAATGTATATTTTAAATCCTATATAATGTATATCTTAATGTATATTTAAATCCTATATAATGTATATCCTGAATTAGATAGAAATTCTACTCAACTTCAAACTCTTGCATTAATTGGGGAACAGTTGTTTTTTTAGTTTCAGATACTTTCCGTTGCCGTAATTATGGAATTAATGAGTGAACTTAAATAATTCATATTTTAAATACGCAATTATTGTTCAGATATGCGAAGAACCCTTATTTTCTCATTTCATATAAGTAAATAACATTGCCTATAACATATTAAATAACATATAAGTTATATTGTTACAATCTTCATCAGTTTCATGGATAAATTGATTTTCTCTCTAATTTCATATTTAAGATCTACTTACACAAACCATGACCAGAGTTCTTCGACCATTTATCGACATTGACAACATATAGATTAGAAATATCATATTCTAATTAATTCCAGACAATGCTTTTTACCTTGCATTATAGTGAAAGTGAATAACTCCTGTAAATAACTTTAGAACCGTAATTAACTTTAGCTATATAGAAACAATTAAATGAATTTAGACTTTAGTAGAGTATTGATAACAATAGAGAATAAAGATGATGCACAATTGTTACGAAAACACAAGCGATAGAATGTCGCGAAACAGTTCTTCGCTAGATATTACATAACGTAGTAAACAACTTCTACGATTGGCTACTTTGTTCCTATGACACTCACATAATCATAAGCGTAATGTGTGGTAAGTACATATATATCAAATAACATATATACATATTTACTTATTAGATACGGACATTTGCAAGATAGAATCTAGTTTTATAACATCGCAATGATATGATGGGATGGCATATTTAAAAAAAAATCATAGAACTCCCGCTTTGTATATGAATAGCTCATGAAGACACTTGTTTGCATAACAAACGCCTTTTTTTTACAAACGCATCCGAGATAGGAAATCGCATGCAAAACGTAGGTGCCCCGGCCATAAAAAAAACGGCGAACATACCACGCGATACAGGTTTGTTTCGAGGTCTATACTCCTCTAGGCGGGTTCTAGACTAGGTGCCTTAGTCGAACTACGCGGCCATTGCGATCATGGTGCATACCGCGGATACATTCAGTGATTTAAGGTGTTTGGGATTCTGTAAAATTCACGTAGTTATATATCTCTTCCTTTATTATAGATTCAATTTTCAATAATTATATTCCGCAGTAAATACATTCACTCATATATGATATAAACATGTTTGCATATTTACACCATATATAAGTACCAAGTCGATATACTTATATATATATATATAATATGACATTAGTATTAAACATATATATATATATATATATTTAAAAAATGATAATTTGAGATCACAAACTACGATCTATGGAAACATATTGAAAACTAGATCAATTAATAAGCCTTATATATATTTGATATTTAACTATATATATATATATATCAGATGTATATTAGATATATAACTATATCAATAAGATGATAATCTAGAGAGTAACCTTATATGAAAAGTCAAAAGTCGCATAATTAACAGCTAAGTAAATCTCCTTATTCTTCATCTCTGTCAATCGTTTATTATCATCTGTAAGTGGCCGAGATTGATTGACAGGTATTGCGTATTGTGAACCTGTTACGAACGGAGTATTTGGTGAACACGATGCACGGGGTAGAACGGACGCAATCAATGTTAGGTAATGTAATTACAATGAGATCAAAATCGCGACGGGGTTTAAGGTGTTCAGAATGTTTTAAACAATTGAAAATTCAATTGTTTCGGCGTTAATTCTCAATTTTTGGATCCAACCTAATTCAATTTTTATACTCGCACGATTACCGACCAGAATGAGATTAGTATATATACAATAAACTAATTCATTGAATTAACTAAATTGAATTATCTAATATGCGTACAATTATTATATAAGTTCTTAATGGTGTCAAAATTACTACTTAAACAATGTAAACCATACATATTATATAGATACTAACTTCATTCTAATTTTAATATTAACTCAACACTAGAGAATGGTGTCATATAAAGATCTAGTATTATTTAGTTTACGTATATTTGGTAATTCTATTCTTTAGGTAATATATATAAATATATACATACATAAATATAATACTAATAAAACAATACTGATATCTATTGCTAGATACATTACGTGAATTTTTTTAAAAAAAAGAACTAGACTCGGTTTCTTTATATCCGACATGACTGGATACCTAATAATACAATAACAATTATTATTATAATTTAATTTTTATGTTAAATAATCGTCGATTATGCTAATAATAATTAAAATAAGATTTTTAATCAATAATAATAATATTTAGAATATATAAAATTGAATTCAGTATTAAATATTACATTTTCATGAAAATAATTTTAAATCATTTTTAAAAACTACACTAAATTAATGATAATAATTAAGTTAAGTTATATAATTACAAATTACTTTACAAACTATGAATTATATTTTATCGTTAAGATTATACATGTATCACAATGACAAGGGAAATCGAATACGCTGCATATAGTGTCGACATTAGCATTTTTTGGGCATGCTATGATTCGATAAATAGCTGGTGAATAACCGAAACGGGGTTGGTGTGAGACTATGTGTGCACCTTTTAATCCCTTTGGTGCAGTATCATCTAGTAGAAACGGCGAGTCCGTGTTAGATCAAATTAGGTATAAAATAGAATATAATTCCGAATTAAAATAAATGGTTGTGTGATGTATAATACACCACTAATTTTCTATCGTCGTTATACACATTATACATGTAAATAGCATTCGATGGCATATCGCAAACTTGATCGCTCACAACGTATATTATCTCTTCATTGTAGATATGTCCCCAACACGCAACGCCTACATAATCTATGCTTTGAATATATTTTCGGAACAATCGTTGTTACAAACCAAATTGCTATAAACTGAATCCACTATGTATTTCCCTTGTACTATATATTATTATATTTATTCATAAATGGGTCTTATGGTTAATTATAATTGTTTGATTAATTGTAGTTGAAATTATTAAAATACATTATTATCGTATAGTTTATTAAAATATTACCTAAACTTATATTAAAATATAACTAATAAATAATTATAGATCAAATGTTAAATACCTAATTGTGAAATGACAAAACAAAATAAATTATTGTGAATGTTTCCCAATAACTACTAACACTTAAAATGATATTACAATGTATTAATTAAGTAAATAATTTAATGCTTGGTTAAAATTACAGTTTAGTTACAGTTATTAATTTAAATAATTATTTACAAATATTAATGTCAAATCAATAATCCGGTGAGATGGTCCAATAATATTATAGATAAGTATGTCAAATAATTTCATATCCAATGATATTTACTATATAAAAAGAATAATATTATGATCAAGGATAATAATATATTCAATATGATATTTAAATTATTCATCCTAAATAATTAAATCATTATTCTCAACCATATACTTTTAGTCTGAGCTATATTTGTACTCTTATAAGGTATTTTGAAAAAAGTAAATGTGTTAAATTATATTTTGTTCTATTATTATTTATGTTAACATATACTATTTCAATTATAACATTGTTTAATGTAATTTTAATATGAAATATTTATATTTAATTAATCGAAATTGTTCATCTTTTCCAATTAACATATATATTAAATGTTTTTTGAATTGATAGTTAATATTATAATGTTAAATTAAAACAGGATTAAAAATTCAAAATGGAAACAAAAAAACCTCCACCCATTACGAATCAAGCATTAAAAGTGATTCGTCTTATGGCTATGGATAAAAATAAGTCTAAGACTATTGCAAATGTACGTTGAATCATATATGCAGTTTATCCATTAGTTTAATATTTAATGACTATCTTTTTGATTTTGAATTTCGGATAAAATTTATATTATTTATTTCAATGTCAATAGGATGCAGCAGTATTGGGAGGAGTTGTTATGATCCTATCAAATGAAGATCCCGACTTGGTGAAAAACTCTGTTGAGGTCATTACAAAACAACTTGATAAATAATTATATAATTTGCATATTATTATATTAATACCATTTATAAAAATCTGCTTCGTTTCAAAATATTCTTTACTAGAACTAGCCCACTAAGACTGTCAAGTCACATATCGACCTAGAGATAACCACCCAATACTAATCTCCCTATCTTGTCGCAATACGCCGAGCAGAACGTTGCGAGTTTATAGCGATGCCTGATATTGACTACGATTTGCAGATCCTGTTCTACCTGTCTCGGTGGCAAGGCCTACACCAGCACATGCGCTCGTTCATAGGACTCTTGACTCAACTACAGTCGGTGAAGGCGGACGGCAATTCCGAGAATTCGGCCATCGCCTCGTCGACCTTGGATAACCTCGCCATTCCGTTTGTTCTGCGCAGTCGCGGTTGCCCGAACATGTCCGTTGTCGGTGTGTACCACCCGGTACACACCGACAATAGTCTGCACCTGATAGAATATTCATGAGCTGCTCGTAATTACTTGAGTAATGAATTTTAGATTTTTAAATACCGCATACTTCTAAATGATGTGTTTAATTTGTATTTGCCGTGTTCGTTTGTAACTAGACATATTATTAGCGTATGTATTTTAAGAACATATATTACATAATCAATGTATATACTAAGCCTATATATATATATATATATATATTCATATTTGAATAAATGACCTTATTTGTTCATTGAATTGATTTGCAATCTTCATTTTAGAGAACCAAATAAAGAAGACAAATCTAAAGCTGATGTGGTTTCTAAGGTAATTATTAATTTGATTGTCAAAGCTATGTAAACATGGTAAATAACCTATCTATATTAATAATCACATCTAGTTATTTATTAAATGTTATGTTTATACAATTTTTGTGGTTTATATTGTGTATACTATACTATGAATTCATTAATATTAACAATGCAATATATAACCGTTCAATACATTCATTTTCAGTATCAGATCACATGCTAGTTAATGTAATGGTATTTTATAATTATAATACAGATATTCAATATTAAATGTATTTTTAAATGTATATTTAAATCTTGCAAATCACATTTAATAGATTATTATTTGATATCATCTTATTAACTTACCATGTAAGTTTTCACTTATATGTTGTAATCCTTTAAATGTACTTTTAACTATACTTTTAACTATATTTTTAAATGTACTTTAAACTATACTTTTAATTGTACTTTTTAACTATAATAACTTTTTATAAATGTCTGCAGATTCGTAGCAAAAGAAATGCGCTTTTCCACGGTACCGCCATTTCTAAGAGTAAAATGCTTCAATTTGTGATACGTGGTTTATTGGACAGGGTTACTATGCAACTTCATTACTGCCCCACCCCAACTCTACTCAGCCCCACCTTAACTCTACACAGCCCCACCTCAACTCTACTCAGCCCCACCTCAACTCTACTCAGCCCCACCTCAACTCTACTCAGCCCCATCTTAATTCTACTCAGCCCCACCTTAATTCTACTCAGCCCCACCTTAACTCTACTCAGCCCCACCTCAACACTACTCAGCCCCACCTCAACTCTACTCAGCCCCACATTAACTCTACTCAGCCCCACCTCAACTCTACTCAGCCCCATCTCAACTCTACTCAGCCCCACCTCAACTCTACTCAGCCCCACCTCAACTCTACTCAGCCCCACCTCAACTCTACTCAGCCCCACATTAACTCTACTCAGCCCCACCTCAACTCTACTCAGCCCCACCTCAACTCTACTCAGCCCCACCTCAACTCTACTCAGCCCAACCTCAACTCTACTCAGCCCCACCTCTACTCTACTCAGCCCCACCTCAACTCTACTCAGCCCCACCTCAACTCTACTCAGCCCCACATTAACTCTACTCAGCCCCACCTCAACTCTACTCAGCCCCACCTCAACTCTACTCAGCCCCACCTCAACTCTACTCAGCCCCACCTCAACTCTACTCAGCCCCATCTTAAATCTACTCAGCCCCACCTTAATTCTACTCAGCCCCACCTCAACTCTACTCAGCCCCACCTCAACTCTACTCAGCCCCACCTCAACTCTACTCAGCCCCACCTCAACTCTACTCAGCCCCACCTTAACTCTACTCAGGCCAACCTCGACTCTACTCAGCCCCACCTCAACTCTACTTAGCCCCACCTCAACTCTACTCAGCCCCACCTCAACTCTACTCAGCCCCACCTCAACTCTACTCAGCCCCACCTCAACTCTACTCAGCCCCACCTCAACTCTACTCAGCCCCACCTCAACTCTACTCAGCCCCACCTCAACTCTACTCAGCCCCACATTAACTCTACTCAGCCCCACCTCAACTCTACTCAGCCCCACCTCAACTCTACTCAGCCCCACCTCAACTCTACTCAGCCCCACCTCAACTCTACTCAGCCCCACATTAACTCTACTCAGCCCCACCTCAACTCTACTCAGCCCCACCTCAACTCTACTCAGCCCCACATTAACTCTACTCAGCCCCACCTCAACTCTACTCAGCCCCACCTCAACTCTACTCAGCCCCACCTCAACTCTACTCAGCCCCACATTAACTCTACTCAGCCCAACCTCGACTCTACCTAGGCCCATATCACCTCTACTCAGCCCCACCTCAACTCTACTCAGTCCCACCTTAACTCTACTCAGCCCCACCTCAACTCTACTCAGCCCCACCTCAACTCTACTCAGCCCCACCTTAACTCTACTCAGCCCCTCCTCAACTCTACTCAGCCCCACCTCAACTCTACTCAGCCCCACCTCAACTCTACTCAGCCCCACCTCAACTCTACTCAGCCCCACCTTAACTCTACTCAGCCCCACCTCAACTCTACTCAGCCCCACCTCAACTCTACTCAGCCCCACCTCAACTCTACTCAGCCCCACCTCAACTCTACTCAGCCCCACCTTAACTCTACTCAGCCCCACCTTAACTCTACCTAGGCCCATCTCAACTCTACCTAGGCCCATCTCAACTCTATTTAGCCCCATCTCAACTTTACTTAGTCCCACCTCAACTCTACTCAGCCCCACCTTAACTCTACTCAGCCCCACCTCAACTCTAATCAGCCCCACCTTAACTCTACTCAGCCCAACCTCGACTCTATCTAGGCCCATCTCAACTCTATCTATACCCATCTCAACTCTACCTAGGCCCATCACAACTCTATTCAGCCCCACCTCAACTCTACTCAGCCCCATCTCAACTCTACTCAGCCCAACCTCAACTCTACTCAGCCCCATCTCAACTCTACTCAGCCCCACCTCAACTCTACTCAGCCCCACCTCAACTCTACTCAGCCCCACCTCTACTCTACTCAGCCCCACCTCAACTCTACTCAGCCCACCTCAACTCTACTCAGCCCAACCTCGACTCTACCTAGGCTCATCTCAACTCTATTTAGCCTCACCTTAACTCTACTCAGTCCCACCTTACTTCTACTCAGCCCCATATCACCTCTACTCAGCCCAACCTCAACTCTACCTACGCCCACCTCCACTCTACCTAGGCCCATCACAACTCTATTGAGCCCCATCTCAACTCTACTCAGCCCCATCTCACCTCTACTCAGCCCCACCTCAACTCTACCTAGGCCCATCTCAACTCTACTCAGCCCCACCTTAACTCTACTCAGCCCAACCTCTACTCTACCTAGGCCCATCACAACTCTATTCAGCCCCATCTCAACTCTACTCAGCCCCATTTCACCTCTACTCAGCCCCACCTCAACTCTACCTAGTCACACCTCAACTCTACACAGCCTTAACTAAATTCTACTTAACCCCACCTCAATTCTACTTAGCCCCACCTCAGCTTTACTTAACCCCACCTCAATTCTACTTAGCCCTAGTCAATTACTATTCTCATTTGTTCCCCTTCACCCTATTTCATCCCCACCCCATATCCACCCCAAAGGACGACATGGACCTTTGCCGTAATAGTATCCTGTCCGTGAAAGGAGTGATCAGCATAACATTTGACTACTACAGGAAAAGGGTGATACTACGCATCTCTTCCGATTTGAAGGCCGAGGTAAGCCTCGAGAGTAGGGTTAAGAGTAGGGTTAAGAGCGGGGCTCTATGAATTAGTCTGCGAGCGTGTCTGCGTTGCTCGGAGTGGAGTCGTGAGCGGAGTTGCGACTGTAACCTCGGCTGTGAGCTGAGATACGAGTTAGGATGTGAATGTGGACGTGAGTGGGGCTAAAATGAAACTAATAATGATACTGTGAGTGAGTCTGTGAGCGGGGTTTTGACTGCCATGTGATATTACTAAGAGTGGGACAGAACAGGAAAGCTGACCCCGGCTATATATGGAGTTATGATGAGGCTGTTAGTTTTGAATAGGTTTGCGGATTAGGGTTTGGAGTTGGGCTGTATGGAGTTTTGAGTATGCATGCTTTATATTCGGGTTAAGAGTGGACCTCTGAATAAGGCTTTGTGTCTCGTATATAGTGCTCGAAACGGGTTTGCAAGTTTGGAATTAAGTTGATGGTGCCGCGAGTAGGTATTTGAGTTGAAGTATTGAGCGGGGTTGTGGATGGTGCTGTGAGTAGAGCTGTGAATGTAATGTGAACGGGGCTGAGAGTAGTGTTGATAATCGTACTCCGGATAAGTCTATGCGTGGCGCTGTGAGTAGTTATAAGACTAATATTGGGGTGGTGAATAGGGTTTTAAGTGGGGCTGTCAGTTGATTTGTGATCCAATCCCTACTTACAGCCCTGTCTTCTCGTATCTCTTAACAAACTTTGCTAACTCCTATTACCCGTAGGTAGTGAAATGAACACGCGTTGTTATTGTTATTGATTACTCTACCACCATTAATACTCTAACCCCGTTTGACCTTCCGTAACAGACTATCGCGGAGTCGATTGCTAGCACCATGACCATGACCGCTGAACAGATCGTTAGAGACGAAAACGGGATAGAGGTAAGAACTGGTTTGGCAATGGATGAGGAGCGGGTATATCTCGATACTAACTTATCAGGCTGCCTCATGGCATTGGTGAATGTGGCATCGGTGAATGTGGCATCGGTGAATGTGGCATTGGTGAATGTGGCATTGGTGAATGTGGCATTGGTGAATGTGGCATTGGTGAATGTGGCATTGGTTATGTAACTTGTTGGATGTGTATTGTGTGGTTTGTTGTTGAACCTTTTTAAAGTATAATCAAATATCAATTATTAGCTTACATGAATGCATACAAATATTATACTAAATATATAATATAACATGCAATATCTAAAAAATTAAAATGAATAAATATATGATCTATAATTAAATTAAATATAGTCGTAATATATTAATATTTATCAGATGGATTATATTTGATAAAATTAAATAAATATTCAAAAATATAATTAAAAATTTATAAACAAATATAATGGTCTGATATTATTTTTGCTTGTGTAACAATAATACATTTTGTAAAATCTAATCTCTAATTAATTTGATTTATTATAATTAATATAATGTAAGACTAAAAATTATATTTTTCAGATATTTCCATGTTTTTAATATTGTATTCATTATAATATATATATAATAGCCAATATATATAATATTTATAAAAATAAATACTACATCGAAAATTATATTTAAAAGTTATTTGAATGTTTAATTACACAAGAAATACACCGGATATTTATTTCTCAGTATATTTCATTCATCTTCACTATTTGTAAATAAACAATCAATAAAATATTTGTTATTTTAAAATAAACAAATACTTAAACATAAAATCTCTATTTAAGGATGTACCATACATACAAGATTAACCCATGTAGTGCGTAATATTGAAACTTTCGATTTCCCACGTTTCCATACGATTACATTTCGCTTGCTCTACGCAGAGATTCATATCGTTCAAACACACTCTGTACAAGTCGCCCGTCAAGCAGGTCGATATGCCCGATTATCCCGAAGAGGACGATCCACAAGGTTATGACCCTCAAGGTTATGACCCCGTATCCATTCACTCGTTGCCATCGGCACCCTGCCCTCGTCGTAAACATAATCAAATATTGAGATATGCGAGCCTTCGTTGATGTTCGACTGACCTTTATTGACCTCGCATCACCCATCTCTACAGATACGAATAAAAGTTCTACGGACCAACCAGTCGCCAAGAGGATGCACGATGGAAATGGAAACTGGATCGGACAAAACCTCATGAAGTCCGTCGGAAGTTTCATCTCCAACTCATTTTATTGGTGACCTATGGACACCTCTTTAACTTTCAGTCAAACAATACCGCGTTGAATGGCCCCGTTTTATTCTATTGTTTATTTGGTTCATTAGCTCTGATATACAGTTTTATACTTGTGAATTAATAATACTTATCTGAAGAACAATAGAAATCATTATCCCATAATGCAATTATTATTGGTTAAATATTAAGTGGATAGATAATTAATATTTATATTAAGTATTACATAATAAAAACCTTATTTTGCGATCTTGATTTATTGAGATATATTCATTCACGTACAATGAATACAATTCACATACAATGAATACAATTCACATACAATGCTCTAAAATTAGAATTCTAAACAACTATGATATAATAAATAATGTTATCATACTAATTTATTAATGAATGTAAATGCTTGAATGTAAAGGTTAACAATTTAATATTATTTTAAAACTATAATTCTTGAATATAAATTGAGAGAAATTGTGATATTTTAGATATTTCATATATATAAAAAAAGTTGGTAATTATTATATTGTTTTATATTCCATTCTTAATTTGTAACTATTTACTTTACTACCCTGTGGTCAAAGCAAATATTATTTTACAAATTGGTTCTAGAATAGCGAATTCCTTGAGTCAAACTTATATATAAACCAAGTACTAGTGTTGTACTAGTGCAGTACTAGAGAAGTACTAATGCAGTACTTTCAGTAAGATTTATTAGTTTGATAGATTGCCTTAGGCTCATGGAGGAAGTAGATAGCGCATAGAATTTAATTTATTAAATCGATATATACATTTATACATATATATATATTAATACATAGTATATTTAGGGCACTGCTAAAATCCGTCAAATTCTCTCGCACCGGTGATATTTTAATTGAATTATGTAAATTACTTTCTTCGATCAAGGAAAGTTGATTTTTGTATATTTTAAAGATCTAAGCCAAGTATAGGGAATATATTTTCATATATATCTATATATTGATAAAGGTATCATTAAAACGATTGTTAGTTATGACACATGCTCTGATATAAAATAACTTTCGATTACGTACCACCTCTTCCTTGAAAATCTGTTAATTCTCTTAGACATCCTATTAAAAATATGATCGGAAAATTACTTAAGTTGGTATCATATAATACGTGGTTTGTTATCATAAGATACATTTTATCCTTCAACAATAGATCTTGTAACAGTTATATGATTGTATACTTATTTATTGTTATTATAGTTATATTTACGTAAACCTTTAATATATTGTTAACACCTCTTTTTAGTAATTAAAATGTTTATAATTGTTAATTATTTTTAATAATCATATACAAATAATTTAATTGTTCTGCTCACAATATATTAAGAAGAATTAATAATCAACCTTATCACTTTAACAAATTTGTTTAATTCATTATTAATAATACTCTTCTGAAACGAGATTATTATATATATATATATACATATTATAAATAACACTTCAAGTACTACATTCAGAGTTAATATTTTTGAACCTTATTTAATAAGAAACCATAACATAACAGCAACGCGCATATTTAAATGTTCGACATGCCAGGTTCTATTACAGAAGGTAGATAGACATATGACAAATGTCAAGATAATTCTGAAGATTAACTATACTTTCAATTGCATCTCCAATATCTCCCCCTCCACCAATAGTCCATTATCATTATCACAAAACACTACCGGCATACCAATTCACCAACCCCCACTTAAACCTTTCCCGTTATAAACTCCCAATGACTAATTCCATCCATAATCTGAAAACTACTTTGTTTCTAATTGTTGTAATTACCAAGATCAAAATAATCGGGCCCATTAATCTCTATTTGCCTGCTCACCAGAATTACACTTTTTCTTCTATATTGGCTAAATGTAAATGCTAATTGATTGGTAATAACGCGTTATCTTCATATTCGATTGTTTCATTCATCATAACAGTAAAGATGTTAGTCGCAAATGTGAAAGATTACTAAAATCAATTATTAATTTTTTTCGAATGACTACGCAAGAATCGACTAATTCTCATCCGAAAAGATCATCTCGCGACTAAACAAGACAGCAATAACGATCAATATGATTCAAGTGGCACATAGATACATAGTTGTCTAACAATCACCCTTCAGACGATTTTCAAGCGAGAATAATTAATAGGTATTGGTATTACGAAATAATGCAATACTTTTGAATTCATATTCATAAATATAATAATATTACTCTATTATAAAAAAACAATCGACATCAATTCATATCATGTATTTCATTATATTTACAATTATAATAGATATATTTATAAACATACTAATGATCATACAGTTATATCGTTATATTATAGCTATAGTTATAACTACATTGTAGTCAAAATCAAAACGTATAAGTGTTAAATTAATGAAAGTACCGACGGATTAGACTTTCAATACTATGCTAGCAGTAACTAGATAGCTCAGTGTCTTGCATTGGATACAAGTCACGCCCACAAATGTATCACATGGTTATCAAATTCAATGAAATCTTTGTATTATTATGGGTTGATTGAATATTCGTAATGCTTTATAGAAACCGACTTTAATTTTGTATTTATGTTCATTTATTAATTATCGGTAACATTTGCGTTGAATAACATAAAACTCGGCAATATTCGTAGGCAGTGGATAATAGTTTTATTATTTTATCGAAATACATTATTTTAACGAAAATTATATTGTATTACACATCATGGAATCTTGCGTACAAATGTCTTTGTGATAATTAGATATTATGGAAAATACAAGCAAATATACTAACAAAGGGTTAGCTTATTCCATATTCGGATATATATAGTAATATATATATATATATATATATATATATATATATATATATATATATATATACAGTGCACTATGTGGAGTTCTTTCATATCATACCTGGGCATTTTGTTAAGTTAAACTTATAACTTATCAATATAAACCAAATAACCTTCTGCTTTCGGTTAAGATGTTCTGGTTTTAGGAAGTGGCTGTGTATAAATTCAGAACTTCTTTATGTAATTTTGAAATTAATTTTGTAGTTTTGCCAGAAGAATCAAGTATATTGCTACTTGGCAATATACACTAGCTTATATATATATATATATATATATATATATATATATATATATACTCTCATATATGATACAAGAGCTATATTGTTATTGCATCACAATCTATTTTTAAAATGTGACTAATAAATCAATTCATTTAGTTCGGATTAATTGTTGTTTTGTAAGATTATTATTTACTCATTTTGGATCCCAGATTGTACTTTGAACGGGAGATTATGTTGTTCGTCTCTACTCCACCATTTATAGGATACTAAATAGAGTAGACATTTTCCAGTGGTATATTATACACATTGATATAAGTATATATCCATATAAGTATAATATGCCCTTTGAAATTATATACTATTTATATGACGATGATTTATCTGGAAATGTCATAACAACTCTATATTACCTTTACTATACACATTATTCAACATAATGATAATGGGATACAAGGACACAATACGGATATGTTTATATAGAATGTATGAAATGTATAATTATATATATATATATATATATATATATATATATATATATATATATATATATACATTAATACCAGAGTTTAGGTATAATCAATGGAGAATAAAGAAGATATAGCTTATCGAGTAATTCTCGTAGTTAGTACATTTGGAGAAAATACAATACAATAAAATAAAATAGAAATTATTAACGGAAATAATATTATTAACAATTTTGTTAATAAAATTAAAAAAAATACAATTAAAGCAATTGATACAAATATAATTAACAATGAGATAATGTTATCCACACAGAATTATAGAATATTTTCAAAATTAATTAGTTGCTGAAACCAATGTTATGTCAAATATAAAAGTGTCTAGTTGTATTTCTATAAGAACCAATGTCGTGGGGATCCTACTTTGTCACAAGTGATACTTTGTCACAAGTGATAACAATGACAACAACATATTACGAGTGAATGTTTAATATTCGTAACATACCAAAACACACTACTATATATATTGTATTACAAATTAATTATTGATTTCAAAATAAATTACAGTATTTAAAGGCTTTCTAGATAGATAATATATATATATATATATATATATATATATATATATATATATATATATCAATATATAAGTAGTATAACAATCCTCATGATCTTCTCATCATGTAAATAAAATAAAACAAAACATATATGTAAAAATATTAAAAAGAATAACATTTTTAGAAGAGCAATTAAGTAATTAAAAGTAAAAGGTATTAATTTCTATATTCTTACGTAATTTCTAAAATATCAATTAATGTATATATATACTCAAGTAATATATATAACTGACTTAAAAATATAGTCTTGGAAAGGAAATATGAATTAAATTTTAAATTATTAAATTCGACATTTATATTAGTCAGAAATTAGAAGATATTTGATATGATCTCAGTTTAATGTACGCATGCTCCAATTTATATTATGATATCGCTATCTCCCACATACAACACACCTACCCGGTGGGTCTTGTCGTGTAGAAAATACTCCGTTAGTAAAATATCGCTCGTTAACAATGCCGATTTATATTCCTTCAAACCTCACTTCTCATATAGATCGTAACTTTCGTTTAGATATTTATGCATACTGATATAATATACTATATTATAATATTACCTATACGTTCTAGCTTCATTGCGTAAGCGAAACACTTATCTATCACGGCCACCTAACGAACAGATGAGGCATTGGCTCGTGCAGACCGGAAGCTATGAGGGGGTGCGCGACGATGCCGGTGTTTACGGCGATTATGTCATCTGTCGTGGTGTTCGGCAGCGTCAACTACAGGTGTTACGTAATATGAACTTTTAACTTTCGCAATGCGGCGTTACACGTGTCACACGTGTCACGCGCGATGCCACCTGTCGACATGCCGCGATGCTATGACGACATAAGACGTGTGACACACGATACTTGGCACTCTGTACCTAATAACTAATGCTCTGCAACTGACATCGACACCCGACACCCTATGCATAATACCTGACATATGACACCCTACACATAACACCTTCCAGAGGGTACCCTTCATATAACACCTGACATATGACACCCTACACATAACACGTGGCATACGACACCCTAATATAATACCTATATACGACACCCTACACATAACACCTAACATATGATACCCTTCATATAACATCTGGCATATGACACCCTTCACATAACACCTGACATATGACACCCTACACATAACACCTTCCAGAGGGTACCCTTCATATAACACCTGACATATGACACCCTTCACATAACACCTGTCATATGACACCCTTCATATAACACGTGGCATACGACACCCTACACATAACACGTGGCATACGACACCCTACACATAACACCTGACATGTGACACCATACTCATGACACGTGACACGTGACACCTACAGCTACTACACGGCCGTTATCGGTCAAATCGAGCGGCAGTTCGGTTTGTCTAGTCGCACTTCTGGTCTCATCAAGAACGTCGACAATATCGGGTACATGTGCACCGTACTGCTGTTCTCTCACGTGTTGCGTAATTGCAACAAGCCACGCCTCTTCTCGGCCGCTAGCGTAGCAACTGGCGTCGCTATCGCCATGTTTGCTCTGCCCCACTTCCTGTATGACTTCAATGGCCTTCCGAAAACAGGTTTTTATAAATGTATACACACACGCACATATGTATATGCATACAATCATACACACACACACACACACACACACACATACACACACACACACATACACACACACATATATATATATATATATATATATATATATATAATGTAAAATACTATTATAGAATATTTGAATATAAAGATATTTTTGATGATAATTATAAGGTAAATAAACCCAAATTTGTACTTTTACACAAAACCTCGTCATGCAATACTGCGCACAATAAAAAAAGAAACAATGATGTTTTCATTTCCACTTGATTAGATTTCACGATTAATATTACTTATTATTTATAAATGTACATAATACCACTACAATTAATGAACC
>OZ038312.1:39292671-39296294 GCA_964035775.1 Osedax frankpressi | reverse complement strand
ACAATTAAAGCAATTGATACAAATATAATTAACAATGAGATAATGTTATCCACACAGAATTATAGAATATTTTCAAAATTAATTAGTTGCTGAAACCAATGTTATGTCAAATATAAAAGTGTCTAGTTGTATTTCTATAAGAACCAATGTCGTGGGGATCCTACTTTGTCACAAGTGATACTTTGTCACAAGTGATAACAATGACAACAACATATTACGAGTGAATGTTTAATATTCGTAACATACCAAAACACACTACTATATATATTGTATTACAAATTAATTATTGATTTCAAAATAAATTACAGTATTTAAAGGCTTTCTAGATAGATAATATATATATATATATATATATATATATATATATATATATATATATATATCAATATATAAGTAGTATAACAATCCTCATGATCTTCTCATCATGTAAATAAAATAAAACAAAACATATATGTAAAAATATTAAAAAGAATAACATTTTTAGAAGAGCAATTAAGTAATTAAAAGTAAAAGGTATTAATTTCTATATTCTTACGTAATTTCTAAAATATCAATTAATGTATATATATCTACTCAAGTAATATATATAACTGATTTAAAAATATAGTCTTGGAAAGGAAATATGAATTAAATTTTAAATTATTAAATTCGATTTTATAAATATACATTTATATTAGTCAGAAATTAGAAGATATTTGCTATGATCTCAGTTTAATGTACGCATGCTCCAATTCCTATTATGATATCGCTATCTCCCACATACAATACACACCTACCCGGCGGGTCTTGCCGCGTAGAAAATACTCCGTTAGTAAAATATCGCTCGTTAACAATTTATATTCTTTCAAACCTCACTTCTCATATAGATCGTAACTTTCGTTTAGATATTTGTGCATACTGATATAATATAATATATTATAATATTACCTACACGTTCTAGCTTCATTGCGTAAGCGAACTACTCATCTATCACGGCCACCTAACGAACAGATGCGGCATTGGCTCGTGCAGACCGGAAGCTATGAGGGGGTGCGCGACGATGCCGGTGTTTACGGCGCTTATGTCATCTGTCGTGGTGTTCGGCAGCGTCAACTACAGGTATTACGTAATATGAACTTTTAACTTTCGCAATGCGGCGTTACACGTGTCACACGTGTCACGCGCGATGTCACCTGTCGACATACCGCGTTGCTATGAAGACATAAGACGTGTGACACACGATACTTGGCACTCTGTACCTAATAACTAATGCTCTGCAACTGACATCGACACCCCACACCCTATGCATAATACCTGACATATGACAACCTACACATAACACCTTCCAGAGGGTACCCTTCATATAACACCTGACATATGACACCCTACACATAACACGTGGCATACGACACCCTAATATAATACCTATATACGACACCCTACACATAACACCTAACATATGATACCCTTCATATAACATCTGGCATATGACACCCTTCACATAACACCTGACATATGACACCCTACACATAACACCTTCCAGAGGGTACCCTTCACATAACACCTGGCATATGACACCCTTCACATAACACCTGGCATGTGACACCCCTACTCATGACACGTGACACATGACACCCTTCACATAACACGTGGCATACGACACCCTTCACATAACACCTGACATGTGACACCATACTCATGACACGTGACACGTGACACCTACAGCTACTACACGGCCGTTATCGGTCAAATCGAGCGGCAGTTCGGTTTGTCTAGTCGCACTTCTGGTCTCATCAAGAACGTCGACAATATCGGGTACATGTGCACCGTACTGCTGTTCTCTCACGTGTTGCGTAACTGCAACAAGCCACGCCTCTTCTCGGCCGCTAGCGTAGCGACTGGCGTCGCCATCGCCATGTTTGCTTTGCCCCACTTCCTGTATGACTTCAATGGCCTTCCGAAAACAGGTTTTTATAAATGTATATACACACACACACACGCACACACACAGACACACACACACACACACACACACACACACACACACATACACATACACACATACACACATATATATATATATATATATATATATATATATATATATATATATAATGTAAACTACTATTATAGAATATTTGAATATAAAGATATTTTTGATGATAATTATAAGGTAAAAATACAAATTTGTACTTTTACACAAAACCTCGTCATGCAATACTGCGCACAATAAAAAAAGAAACAATGATGTTTTCATTTCCACTTGATTAGATTTCACGATTAATATTACTTATTATTTATAAATGTACATAATACCACTACAATTAATGAACCGTGTAATAAAATCAAATCATATAATAAGAATATTTGATAGAATAATATTTGATATCTATAAAATAATCCAGATATATATATATATATATACACATATATATATATATATATATATATATATATATATATATATACATATATATATCTATATATATATATATATACATATATTATCTAATTAGTATTCTTATTAATGAATTGTTAGAGAATAAAATATAATAAATAATAGTAATATAATTAATAACAGAGTGTAACCAAAATTATGGAAAATGAATATTAAGTATAATTAATTAGGATATTTAAGTACTATGTTATTTAATATTATACAATAGCTGCGCTTATCGATGATAACAATACGTTTACACACTCTACGTCAACACACCGCACAAGAAGAACACGCCGACGAGGGAAATCTAACGGAATCGCGAGGATTATTACATATAAACTCGTCGACACTTCGTCTCGGAAATCGCCACACGTTCTACCAACTCTGCGATTCTCCCTACACACCAACATGTGAAGGGTTGGTGTCGAAGTCTAGTCTATTGGCTGTGTACGAGTTCCTAAATCCACAGCTCGTGTACCTGCTTACGTACTTATTATTCGGTGAACTAGTTACGAGATACATTAACGGTGAAAATAATATTCGGTACGAGAGAACAAAGTAAATAGATAATTAAATAATAATAGTAAATAGATAATAATAGTAAATAGATAATAAGAGTACATAGATAATAAGATTAAATAGATAATAAGATTAAATAGATAATAAGATTAAATAGATAATAAGATTAAATAGATAATAAGAGTACATAGATAATAAGATTAAATAGATAATAAGATTAAATAGATAATAAGATTAAATAGATAATATGATTAAATAGATAATAAGAGTACATAGATAATAAGATTACATAGATAATAAGATTACATAGATAATAAGATTAAATATATACTAAGATTAAATAGATAATAAGATTACATAGATAATAAGATTACATAGATAATAAGATTACATAGATAATAATAGTAAATAGATAATAAGATTACATAGATAATAAGATTAAATAGATAATAAGATTACATAGATAATAAGATTACATAGATAATAAGATTAAATAGATAATAAGATTACATAGATAATAAGATTACATAGATAATAAGATTAAATAGATAATAAGATTAAATAGATAATAAGATTAAATAGATAATAAGATTAAATAGATAATAAGATTACATAGATAATAAGATTAAATAGATAATAAGATTAAATAGATAATAAGATTAAATAGATAATAAGATTACATAGA
>OZ038312.1:39192671-39287671 GCA_964035775.1 Osedax frankpressi | reverse complement strand
TCATGAAAAAGTAAATATGAATAGTATTTATTTTAATGGAAAAATAGATTCAACTCTGCAATCCAATGGAAAAAAAGCTGGACGAAGAACACATTACCATCATTAATGAGCTGGGCAGTGAATATATGTGTCATGATGTATCAAGAAATGTATAAGAAAGAGATGGGCATATACATGTGATACTTTTAGAAAGAAAATTAATAAGTAGGTTTTCATCAAAGCAAAACTTTCTTGCGTTATACATATTTTTTTAATCAACGTCTTTATTTCTGTTTTAATAAATATATGAATTTATTTTAATTGTTATTCTTTTTCATTCAATCAAGTATTAAGTTAATTATTATTTCAAATTAATTTGTATATATTCTTAAATTTATAATTAATTTGATATATATATATAATCATATTTTATAAACACTCTTTTGTAATTTGTCATAAAATTTTATAAAAATTATATTAATCATTACTATGTAACTAATATAAACTTAATAAATGTTAATAATAATAATAATAAAAAGAATTTTAAATTGTTAAAATTGTATATTTTAAAAATAATGTTGCATTTTTAATAGACCATGTAAATTCTAATTTTTAATTATTTGTTTTCAACTTTTCTAATATGTTAAATATAATATAAGTATACGTTAAAAAATGATTTCTAGGAATTTCATTATGTTCAATTTAGTCGATATTTTTTTTATAAATTTCTAGTAAAAACAATATACTCTTATTGAACATTTGTAATAATAAATAATAATTAAATTATATTTAAAAAATACATATATATCATTTGTTAACAGATTATTTAAATTTTCTAGAGTTGTCAGGAATTTTCTGAAAATTTATGTTTCCTGGTAAATTATATGAAAAATTGTGTACATTTTTTTTAATTGCTATTCATTTTTATAAATTTAATATCTAGAAGTGATTCAAATTTCATAAAATAATATTGACTATAAGTAATAATATTAACAATAATATAGTAGGTTAAAAATGTATTTATAGTATTACATTTTGAAATCTCTATGTTAATTTCCATATACGTATTATGGTATATTTAGAATGACCATTGCTAAGTCAAAAATTGTATAAATTAAAAAAAATGTAACACCATATTTTTAAAGTATATATTATATATATTAAATTTCCCAAATAAATTGCATGCAAAAAGTCATATAAGATCACCCTTGCTGTGCGTGCCTGTGTGTATGCCTGTGTGTATATATGTATGTGTATGTATATGTATGTATGTGTGAGAGATAGTGTGTGTGTGTGTGTGTGTGTGTGTGTGTGTGTGTGTGTGTGTGTGTGTGTGTGTGTGTGTGTGTATTTGTGTGATTTATTATTTATTTAAACACAGATTTCTAGGATTTTACCCAATCAGAAGTTTATAATATTAATAATAGCAAGGGGTAAAATAAGAATTATAATAAGAAAAGTAAGTGTAAGATAATAAAGTAAGTTAATGTGATGTAGGAATAGTAGACGGGATTCAGTTGTTAAATTAAATGATAGTAATGAGGTTAGTCATTGTTGGTCATTAGTATAATTATCTGTAGTATATATAGCAAGAGAATTAATAGTGAGATGTATTGAGTAATTTTGATAAGGTAGTATAATAGGTAGTAAAATAAAAAATAAAAGTAATGTAGCGTGTCAAGGTATGTGTAAGTGTTATAAAATAAAATAAAATACAGGGGAGATGATTAGTCTCACCTAAGCAGGAAGCTTTTTAGCTTGCGCTTAAACAAGTTAATAGTGACTGTGGGGATAATAGTATTTTAGGAGGGTGGTTCCATTTGTTTAGGGCTAGGTGGCGGAAACTTTTGTTTCCAACCGAATTTAATGGCATGGGAGTGAGAGGGTTATGAGGTGAGAAGATCGTAGTTGTCTGTAGGTTGCTTTCATATTTAGTACTTGTCTTAATTTGTGTGGTTGGTCATAAGTTAGGGTTTTCTTTAATATAGTTAGTAGTTTATAGTCGATGGAGTTAACAGTTGTCATCCAGTTTAGTCGTAATCGTAAGTCCGTAATGCTTGTAATATAGTCATATTTTTTGAGTTTGTAAATTAGTCGGAAATTTCTGTTAATAATTGCGTCAAGTCTTTTAAGTGTAGTCTTAGTCTGTTTCGTGAGTAAAGTATTACAATAGTTTAGTCGAGATAGTATTAACGAATGTGTAAGTAAAATGGCAGTGTTTTTATTTATGTAAGGTCGGAGTTTATATAGGTTGTATAAATGGTAAGTAGTTGTCTGATTCAGTGAGAGAATGTGTTGGTCAAAGTTTAATTTGTTGTCAAATTTGATTCCAAGATATTTTGTCGAGTTAGATGGTTTAATCGGTATGTCATTTATGAAAATCTTTGGGAATGCGGGTTCTATATTTAATTTAGCAGTGGAAATATTAATGAGTTCTGTTTTAGTTCTGTTTTAGAGTTCAGCAGTAAGTCATTTGTTGTCAGCCAGTTATGTAAGTCAGTAAGACAGTTCTGTAGTTGATCTGAAGATTTTATGTTAGAATGCAATTTAATATTATCGGCATAGAGATTATAATTTACATCTGGATATTTATTAAATATATGTTGAATGGGAGTCAAATAAATGGCGAATATTATGGGGGAAAGCACGGTGTGTATGTGTGTGTATGTATGTATGTGTGTATGTGTGTATGTGTGTATGTGTGTATGTGTGTATGTGTGTATGTGTGTATGTGTGTATGTGTGTATGTGTGTATGTGTGTATGTGTGTATGTGTGTATGTGTGTATATGTGTATGTGTGTATGTGTGTATGTATGTGTGTATGTTTGTATGTGCGTTGTTACGCAGGGTAAGTTATTCACAAATACAAATATTATTATTTATTTAGATAGATAAACAATATATAAATTATAGATTAACAACAGAATGAAAGATATAGTTAACAATAGAGTTAATAATATAAAAACAATAGAATTGACAATCTAAAAACCAAATATTAATAATAAATAAACACTACATCAAAACAGACTACATGGAAAATAGATTAATGTAATAGTTTTATAAATTATTTGAATGTCTTTCTCTTTCCTCGTCCTTAATTTGTTATAAAAATGATTAGTTTACATAACATAAATTATACAACATAACAAATTAAATGACCTGGATTGTTTATTGCTTACGTAATATATAACTTGGTATAAATATATAACCCAGCAAACAATACATGTACTCTCATTTTGCATTTGCATAATTTATGTTGTGTTATTTTTAATTTCTGAAGACATCAAAATAATGTACTAAACCATTACTTGGCTGTATATTGATTATCATGCAGAGAACGTCGTATCTGTGTCCACCTGGTAACCAAATGCAATTTAATACAGGAGTGATATTCGCCACTAGAGCCGGAGGACCTTTGCTGGGCTTCGCGTTGGCAGCGTGTACTAACTCTCTATACGTCGACTTGACAGGTTCGTCCATCGCCTGACCAATAACATACCACCTAACTGGTACCCAATCGTCGGACCAACACCATATAAACTGACTAACACCTAGAGCCTACCAAACTCCATGCCGTTAGACAAATACGATATATCCAGACCAACATTCTACATATAATCAGGTACCTTAGATACTGCTCAATACCTTATTATCAGACTGACACACTTATAGACAGATTCATAATTATAGACAGATGAGCAAACTTCAATATATATCTTATTCTTCATATTATATCTTAAACTTCATTATTATATCTTAGACTTCATTATTATATCTTAGACTTCATTATTATATCTTAGACTTCATTATTATATCTTAGACTTCATTATTATATCTTAGACTTCATTATTATATCTTAGACTTCATCTTATATCTTAGACTTCATCTTATATCTTAGACTTCATATTATATCTTAGACTTTATTATTATATCTTAAACTTCATCTTATATCTTAGACTTCATATTATATCTTAGACTTCATTATTATATCTTAGATTTCATTATTATATCTTAGACTTCATTATTATATCTTAGACTTCGTTATTATATCTTAGACTTCATATTATATCTTAGACTTCATATTATATCTTAGACTTCATTATTATATCTTAGACTTCATATTATATCTTAGACTTTATATTATATCTTAGACTTCATATTATATCTTAGACCTCATATTATATCTTAGACTTCATATTATATCTTAGACTTCATATAATATCTTAGACTTCATTATTATATCTTAGACTTCATATTATATCTCAGACTTCATATTATATCTTAGACTTCATATTATATCTTAGACTTAATCTTATATCTTAGACTTCATCTTATATCTTAGACTTCATTTTATATCTTAGACTTCATCTTATATCTTAGACTTCATACTATATCTTAGACTTCATTATTATATCTTAGACTTCATCTTATATCTTAGACTTCATCTTATATCTTAGACTTCATTATTACATCTTAGACTTCATATTATATCTTAGACTTCATTATTATATCTTAGACTTCATATTATATCTTAGACTTCATATTATATCTTAGACTTTATTATTATATCTTATACTTCATATAATATCTTAGACTTCATTATTATATCTTAGTCTTCATTATTATATCTTAGACTTCATATAATATCTTAGACTTCATTATTATATCTTAGACTTCATTATTATATCTTAGACTTCATTATTATATCTTACACTTCATATTATATCTTAGACTTCATCTTATATCTTAGACTTCATCTTATATCTTAGACTTCATTATTATATCTTAGACTTCATTATTATATCTTAGACTTCATATTATATCTTAGACTTCATATTATATCTTAGACTTCATTATTGTATCTTAGACTTCATATTATATCTTAGACTTCATTATTATATCTTAGACTTCATTATTATATCTTAGACTTCATTATTATATCTTAGACTTCATCTTATATCTTAGACTTCATCTTATATCTTAGACTTCATCTTATATCTTAGACTTCATTATTATATCTTAGACTTCATTATTATATCTTATACTTCATATTATATCTTAGACTTCATATTATATCTTAGACTTCATTATTATATCTTAGACTTCATATTATATCTTAGACTTCATTATTATATCTTAGACTTCATATTATATCTTAGATTTAATCTTATATCTTAGACTTGATCTTATATCCGAGATTAGATTTTCTGCCTATGGAAAGAAAGATTCCGGATATGTTTAAATATCTACTCCTTAAATGAAATCCATCATTATATAATCCATCATTATATAATCCATCATTATATATCCATCATTATATAATCCATCATTATATAATCCATCATTATTATAAAGATAGTCTATGCAAAAACAATATATGAATTGTTCATTGATTCATATCAAATTAAGCCTCATTTTGCATCACATCAATTTAGATTACCCACACCATTCCCCAGAATATCACACTACTACATTCCATAGCATATCGTGCCGTACAATACCATACCACAACATATCAAACTAAACCGTGTACAAAATACTACACCACACCACTGCACACCACTGCACACCACTCCACACCACACCACTCCACACCACACCACACCGCACCACACCACGCCGCGAATTATGCTGTGTACAATACTACATACACAACACTACACAACTCATACCTTAATAGATATCATATAGCATAACGCATTACTGCAGATCCAGGCATTGACGAGCACGACAGCCGCTGGGTAGGAGCCTGGTGGCTAGGTTATATAATATGCGGAGTTGTAACGATACTATGTGCCATCCCCATTGCCATGTTCCCGGGAGGAAACATGATTGACAATCCAAAACGTAAGAAAATAATAATAACGATAACGATAACGATAACGATAACGATAACGATAACGATAACGATAACGATAACGATAACGATAACGATAACGATAACGATAACGATAACGATAACGATAACGATAACGATAACGATAACGATAACGATAACGATAACGATAACGATAACGACGACGACGACGACGATAACGATTACGATAACGACGACGACGACGACGACGACGATGACGGCGACGGTGGCGATGTCGAGGCGATGACGATACCAATACCGATGACGATGACTATGCCGATGACGATGGCCATGACGATGACGATAATAATAATAATAATAATAATAATAATAGTAATAGTAATAGCAATAGTAATAGCAATAGCAATAGCAATAGCAATAGCAATAGCAATAGCAATATCAATAGCAATAGCAATAGCAATAGCAATAGCAATAGCAATAGCAATAGCAATAGCAATAGCAATAGCAATAGCAATAGCAATAGCAATAGCAATAGCAATAGCAATAGCAATAGCAATATCAATAGCAATAGCAATATCAATAGCAATAGCAATAGCAATAGCAATAGCAATAGCAATAGCAATAGCAATAGCAATAGCAATAGCAATAGCAATAGCAATAGTAATAGTAATAGCAATAGCAATAGCAATAGCAATAGCAATAGCAATAGCAATAGCAATAGCAATAGCAATAGCAATAATAATAGCAATAGCAATAGCAATAGCAATAGCAATAGCAATAGCAATAGCAATAGCAATAGCAATAGCAATAGCAATAGCAATAGCAATAGCAATATCAATAGCAATAGCAATAGCAATAGCAATAGCAATAGCAATAGCAATAGCAATAGCAATAGCAATAGCAATAGCAATAGCAATAGCAATAGCAATAGTAATAGTAATAGCAATAGCAATAGCAATAGCAATAGCAATAGCAATAGCAATAGCAATAGCAATAGCAATAGCAATAATAATAGCAATAGCAATAGCAATAGCAATAGCAATAGCAATAGCAATAACAATAGCAATAGCAATAGCAATAGCAATAGCAATAGCAATAGCAATAGCAATAGCAATAGCAATATCAATAGAAATAGCAATAGCAATAGCAATAGCAATAGCAATAGCAATAGCAATACCAATAGCAATAGCAATAGCAATATCAATAGAAATAGCAATAGCAATAGCAATAGTAATAGCAATAGCAATAGCAATAGCAATAGCAATAGCAATATCAATAGCAATAGCAATAGCAATAGAAATAGCAATAGCAATAGCAATATCAATAGAAATAGCAATAGCAATAGCAATAGCAATAGCAATAGCAATACCAATAGCAATAGCAATAGCAATACCAATAGCAATAGCAATAGCAATAGCAATAGCAATAGCAATAGCAATAGCAATAGCAATAGCAATAGCAATAGCAATAGCAATAGCAATAGCAATAGCAATAGCAATAGCAATAGCAATAGCAATAGCAATAGCAATAGCAATAGCAATATCAATAGCAATAGCAATATCAATAGCAATAGCAATAGCAATAGCAATAGCAATAGCAATAGCAATAGCAATAGCAATAGCAATAGCAATAGCAATAGCAATAGTAATAGTAATAGCAATAGCAATAGCAATAGCAATAGCAATAGCAATAGCAATAGCAATAGCAATAGCAATAGCAATAATAATAGCAATAGCAATAGCAATAGCAATAGCAATAGCAATAGCAATAGCAATAGCAATAGCAATAGCAATAGCAATAGCAATAGCAATAGCAATATCAATAGCAATAGCAATAGCAATAGCAATAGCAATAGCAATAGCAATAGCAATAGCAATAGCAATAGCAATAGCAATAGCAATAGCAATAGCAATAGTAATAGTAATAGCAATAGCAATAGCAATAGCAATAGCAATAGCAATAGCAATAGCAATAGCAATAGCAATAGCAATAATAATAGCAATAGCAATAGCAATAGCAATAGCAATAGCAATAGCAATAACAATAGCAATAGCAATAGCAATAGCAATAGCAATAGCAATAGCAATAGCAATAGCAATAGCAATATCAATAGAAATAGCAATAGCAATAGCAATAGCAATAGCAATAGCAATAGCAATACCAATAGCAATAGCAATAGCAATATCAATAGAAATAGCAATAGCAATAGCAATAGTAATAGCAATAGCAATAGCAATAGCAATAGCAATAGCAATATCAATAGCAATAGCAATAGCAATAGAAATAGCAATAGCAATAGCAATATCAATAGAAATAGCAATAGCAATAGCAATAGCAATAGCAATAGCAATACCAATAGCAATAGCAATAGCAATACCAATAGCAATAGCAATAGCAATAGCAATAGCAATAGCAATAGCAATAGCAATAGCAATAGCAATAGCAATAGCAATAGCAATAGCAATAGCAATAGCAATAGCAATAGCAATAGCAATAGCAATAGCAATATCAATAGCAATAGCAATAGCAATAGCAATAGCAATAGCAATAGCAATAGCAATAGCAATAGCAATAGCAATAGCAATAGCAATAGCAATAGCAATAGTAATAGTAATAGCAATAGCAATAGCAATAGCAATAGCAATAGCAATAGCAATATCAATAGCAATAGCAATAGCAATAATAATAGCAATAGCAATAGCAATAGCAATAGCAATAGCAATAGCAATAGCAATAGCAATAGCAATATCAATAGCAATAGCAATAGCAATAGCAATAGCAATAGCAATAGCAATAGCAATAGCAATAGCAATAGCAATAGCAATAGCAATAGCAATAGCAATAGCAATAGCAATAGCAATAGCAATAGTAATAGCAATAGCAATAGCAATAGCAATAGCAATAGCAATAGCAATAGCAATAGCAATAGCAATAGCAATAGCAATAGCAATAGCAATAGCAATATCAATAGCAATAGCAATAGTAATAGCAATAGCAATAGCAATAGCAATAGCAATATCAATAGCAATAGCAATAGCAATAGCAATAGCAATAGCAATAGCAATAGCAATAGCAATAGCAATAGCAATAGCAATAGCAATAGCAATAGCAATAGCAATAGCAATAGCAATAGCAATAGCAATATCAATAGCAATAGCAATAGCAATAGCAATAGCAATAGCAATAGCAATAGCAATAGCAATATCAATAGTAATAGCAATAGCAATAGCAATAGCAATATCAATAGCAATAGCAATAGCAATAGCAATAGCAATAGCAATAGCAATAGCAATAGCAATAGCAATAGCAATAGAAATAGCAATAGCAATAGCAATAGCAATAGCAATAGCAATAGCAATAGCAATATCAATAGCAATAGCAATAGCAATAGCAATAGCAATAGCAATAGCAATAGCAATATCAATAGAAATAGCAATAGCAATAGCAATAGCAATAGCAATAGCAATAGCAATAGCAATAGTAATAGCAATAGCAATAGCAATAGCAATAGCAATAGCAATAGCAATAGCAATAGCAATAGCAATAGCAATAGCAATAGCAATAGCAATAGCAATAGAAATAGCAATAGCAATAGCAATAGCAATAGCAATAGCAATAGCAATAGCAATAGCAATAGCAATAGCAATAGTAATAGCAATAGCAATAGCAATAGCAATAGCAATAGCAATATCAATAGCAATAGCAATAGCAATAGCAATAGCAATAGCAATAGCAATATCAATAGAAATAGCAATAGCAATAGCAATAGCAATAGCAATAGTAATATCAATAGCAATAGCAATAGCAATAGCAATAGCAATAGCAATAGCAATAGAAATAGAAATAGCAATAGCAATAGCAATAGCAATAGCAATAGCAATAGCAATAGCAATAGCAATAGCAATAGCAATGGCAATAGCAACAGCAATAGTAATAATAATAGCAATAGCAATAGCAATAGCAATAGCAATAGCAATAGCAATAGCAATAGCAATAGCAATAGCAATAGCAATAGCAATAGCAATAGCAATAGCAATAGCAATAGCAATAGCAATAGCAATAGCAATAGCAATAGCAATAGCAATAGCAATAGCAATAGCAATAGCAATAGCAATAGCAATAGCAATAGCAATAGCAATAGCAATAGCAATAGCAATAGCAATAGCAATAGCAATAGCAATAGCAATAGTAATAGTAATAGCAATAGCAATAGCAATAGCAATAGCAATAGCAATAGCAATAGCAATAGCAATAGCAATAGCAATAGCAATAGCAATAGCAATAGCAATAGCAATATCAATAGCAATAGCAATAGCAATAGCAATAGCAATAGCAATAGCAATAGCAATAGCAATAGCAATAGCAATAGCAATAGCAATAGCAATAGCAATAGCAATAGCAATAGCAATAGCAATAGCAATAGCAATAGCAATAGCAATAGCAATAGCAATAGCAATAGCAATAGCAATAGCAATAGCAATAATAATAGCAATAGCAATAGCAATAGCAATAGCAATAGCAATAGCAATAGCAATAGCAATAGCAATAGCAATAGCAATAGCAATAGCAATAGCAATAGCAACAGCAATAGCAATAGCAATAGTAATAGCAATAGCAATAGCAATAATAATAGCAATAGCAATAGCAATGGTAATAGTAATAATAACCACTTGCTATTTTCAAATGCGTTCATTACTTATGAAATCCCTAAGTTAGAAGTTAGTATTTATTTATAGAATATCTTTATAACAAATAGGAAATACCATGGACTCTATTTGAATAGAGATAAAAACGTTCTTATCGTGTTTATAAAAACGTTCTTATCGTTATACAGTTTATGTTTAATGAACGTTGAATAATATTTATTTGTAAAATGTATCAAAAATAAAATAAAATTCAATAATAATAATATTAATGTTAAAATAGTTTAATTAACATTTGCATTCCACATACTCATTCTACAGAACAATTAGAAGATGCCAAGGTCGAAGGTCAAATATTCATAAAAAGGGAAGAACTAACTATAGAAGATATAATATATAAGGATGACAATAAAACTAATATATCAGGTATGTATTTTGAATAATATTTAATAATATTTGGCCAAATATCACTTACGAGTTCTATACTTATTTTTAAAGGTAAATATAATACTTACATTCTCTTAACTTTGACTCCATATCTTTTCGTGTATAACTTCTAATTAACCATTATCTTACTTACCTTACCTATATCATATCGCAATTTTCACCATTTTACACGATGGCCATTATACGTTTCAAACGTCCATATGATCCATTAATATTTTTGTAATACGTATCAAACGCGCCCCTAATAAACTTCTACACTACAAGCGTATCACAATCATAATATGCCCATTATACGTCAAGACCTGATGGATTCCGTACGAAGAGTATTGTCCAATGTGGTATTTGTGCCAGTTATGCTGGGTCTCAGTATGCACTTTTATATAATCGGGTTCTATACTTTCCTGCCCAAATATCACGAAACGCAATTCAATTTCTCAGCATCGCAATCTAGCATTCTGATTGGTTAGATTTTCGAGAATCGAAGCTAGAAATTGGATGATCGTTATTTAGACTACATGATTTAACATTTGTAAATTTGCAGGATTCATGAGCACAATCTGTATGACAATTGGTCCATTGATAGGAGGAAAAATGATGTCATCAAATAAAATGACAACATTAAAAGCCTTGAGGATTACTTTTATTATCCAAGTTATTATTTAGCCATCATTATTATATAATAGTTATTTAAGGATAACTTAAATATATATCATAAGTTGAATAATTAAAATGTTACATAATGGAAAGCTTGACTTTATTTGAATTCGTTTAACAAATAATTTAGAAAGTATTAGTTTTAATATACAAATATTTATTATACATTAATCTATTAAAAATTGTTGATACTGTAGATAGACTTCAGAGTAGTTATAACAGGTAATATATAAATATATTATTATACACACATTGAATGAATTTCAATAGCAGGTGAATCAGTTATAAAGTCACCTTAGTGAACTCTGCAAGTTATATAACTTATACATCTTTCAATATTTGTAATTATCTATGTACTTCGAAGTAGGATTTATTTTAACTTATAACAAATGCAGTTAAATCATAATAATTGTATTAAGGTTGCAGCTGCGATATTTTATTTAATTATTATTCTCATCGGAACGGAAGAAAACGAAATTCAAGGTCACTCGGGCTTTAACAGGTCAGGTTAAAAATAAAATACATCCAAAAGAATTAGTATTTAAATATATAAATTATTAATAGTATTATAAATTAAATTTAGATATCATTTAAGTTAAAAATTGTTCTATTAAATTAAAATTTATAAGTTCTCGATGAGAACATTCTCGTGTCTAGTTGATAACTTTATTTGTCATTAAAATTAGAAGTATAAGTATACAATATTGGATATAATAAGTGCTCATTTAAATAACTTTAAATAAATTCTATATTCTTCAAATTTATAAAATGTTTCAGAATCCTAAAACTATATACACAATTGTTTATATTGCATGGTAAATATACCAACCAATGATATTCGAACAGATAATATTACTTCCCATATTTGATTATAAATATTACATGCAGTCGTAACATTACGATGAACTGCAATACTGGATGCAAGTGTTCAGATGCAGAGTACATGCCAGTTTGTAGCGATGACCAATTAACTTATTATTCTCCGTGTCATGCTGGTTGTAGTAGTTTTGATGGAACTGTTAGTATATCTCTCTCTTCCTCCCTCCCTCCCTACCCCTCTCCCTCTCCCTCTTTCCCTTTAACTCTCTCTCTCTGTCTCTCTCTCTCTCTCTCTCTCTCTCTCTCTCTCTCTCTCTCTCTCTCTCTCTCTCTCTCTCTCTCTCTCTCTCTCTCTCTCTCTCTCTCTCTCTCTCTCTCTCTATCTCTCTCTCTCTCTCTCTCTCTCTCTCTCTCTCTCTCTCTCTCTCTCTCTCTCTCTCTCTCTCTCTCATACTCTTCTCTATATCTCTTAACATATTATAATTCCAACAGAAGTTTTTAGAGTGTAAGTGTGCATTCGGAGGCTATGTAAGCTTGGGTCGATGTAAGATGGTGAGATGGCTAACATGGACTGCTTATTGCATGTGTCTCACATTCGCTACTACTCTATCAAGCATAACTGCAGTTCCGGTCACAATGATACTCTTGAAGTTAGACAAAGGACACGAAGTGGCGTTGTTTTGCTTATTTGTACGTTGGTGGCCCATGTCGATGTACGCCGTACATTGTAAGGCATAATAATTGTCTCGCGCACGTTTTCTGTGAAGATTAGTTTAGATTTGCATTTGTTTTCAAATCTATAGATATCCCATATTGTTAATCCGGTGGCGTGTGATATCATGATAAAGAAAACTAAAGTTACTCAAGCTACTTAAGTTTACCGAATGCTAGTAATAAGTGTATATGAAACGTGTATATGAAATCATTGAATCTAGTCATGGAATTGCGTCATGATATATTACGTTATGATATATTTAGTTGCTTTTAGTATGGAAATCTCGGACTATGCACAGTTAAATGTGGATGATCATTTTAGTTGTATTAAAGTTAACAAAGGTTCGCTAAATGTATATATATATATATACTCACATATATATACATATTGATATATATATATATATATATATATATATATATATATATAAATATATATATATATGAATTATATAACTAGAACGTGGAATTTCGAACTCTTTAATAATATATATGACGTCATAGTTTACGTGAAGGACGCCTAGGATAACTAATGTGACCTCGTGACTATATTGACAATAACCTCTACATACAGGAGTGTTCTCAGTAAGGACAAAGCTATTGGTTTTGCTTTATTCGGAACTGTATCGATGGTTTTAAGTTAGTTACATACATATGTTGCAATTATAATTCAGTATTGATCGTGAATTCAATTAATGATTAGTAGAAATTAGTATAAATATATATATATATAAATATATATATTTATATATATATATGTATATATATATATATATATATATATTTGTATATATATAAATATATATGTATATATATATATATATATATTAATCATGTGATCCAATCTATTAGATAATTTGATGATTATTCGCTAAGATTGAAATCATACAATTGTTATCCAGAATTTCTTAAAAATCCTAGAATAAATAACCGCCGTGTAGGTTTCCCGGCCCCGGCATTTTTCGGCAGTTTCGTGGACAACGCTTGCCTAGAACACCAAGTGGACAGGTGTTCCGATGAGTCATGGCGTGGGGCGTGTCTACGTTACGACAACACTCGGTTTCGCTTGAACTTACACGGACTAGCAGCCGGCGTTGAGGTAGTCTCCGCGTTCATGTACGGCATCGCGTTGTATTTCGCGTATCGCGTTAAAGGCGGGCAGTTGCATCGACGCGTACGACTCGGATTCGAAGTAGCGACGGCGAAAGCAGCCGACGATGAGTCACAGGGCGTGAGTCATGCTCGGTAGAGGTGAGTCATGCTCGGAAGAAGTGAGTCATGCTCGGAAGAAGTGAGTCATGCTCGGTAGAAGTGAGTCATGCTCGGTAGAAGTGAGTCATGCTCGCAAGAAGTGAGTCATGCTCGGTAGAAATGAGTCATGCTCGGTAGAAGTGAGTCATGCTCGCAAGAAGTGAGTCATGCTCGGTAGAGGTGAGTCATGCTCGGAAGAAGTGAGTCATGCTCGGTAGAGGTGAGTCATGCTCGGAAGAAGCGAGTCATGCTCGCAAGAAGTGAGTCATGCTCGGTAGAAGTGAGTCATGCTCGCAAGAAGTGAGTCATGCTCGGTAGAAGTGAGTCATGCTCGGAAGAAGTGAGTCATGCTCGGTAGAAGTGAGTCATGCTCGGTAGAAGTGAGTCATGCTCGGTAGAAGTGAGTCATGCTCGGAAGAAGTGAGTCATGCTCGGTAGAAGTGAGTCATGCTCGGTAGAGGTGAGTCATGCTCGGTAGAAGTGAGTCATGCTCGCAAGAAGTGAGTCATGCTCGGTAGAAGTGAGTCATGCTCGGTAGAAGTGAGTCATGCTCGGAAGAAGTGAGTCATGCTCGGTAGAAGTGAGTCATGCTCGGTAGAGGTGAGTCATGCTCGGTAGAAGTGAGTCATGCTCGCAAGAAGTGAGTCATGCTCGGTAGAAGTGAGTCATGCTCGGTAGAAGTGAGTCATGCTCGGAAGAAGTGAGTCATGCTCGGAAGAAGTGAGTCATGCTCGGAAGAAGTGAGTCATGCTCGGAAGAAGTGAGTCATGCTCGGTAGAAGTGAGTCATGCTCGGAAGAAGTGAGTCATGCTCGGTAGAAGTGAGTCATGCTCGGTAGAAGTGAGTCATGCTCGGTAGAAGTGAGTCATGCTCGCAAGAAGTGAGTCATGCTCGCAAGAAGTGAGTCATGCTCGGAAGAAGTGAGTCATGCTCGGTAGAAGTGAGTCATGCTCGCAAGAAGTGAGTCATGCTCGGAAGAAGTGAGTCATGCTCGGTAGAAGTGAGTCATGCTCGGTAGAAGTGAGTCATGCTCGGAAGAAGTGAGTCATGCTCGCAAGAAGTGAGTCATGCTCGGTAGAAGTGAGTCATGCTCGGTAGAAGTGAGTCATGCTCGGTAGAAGTGAGTCATGCTCGGTAGAAGTGAGTCATGCTCGGTAGAAGTGAGTCATGCTCGGTAGAAGTGAGTCATGCTCGGTAGAAGCGAGTCATGCTCGGAAGAAGTGAGTCGTGCTCGGTAGAGGTGAGTCATGCTCGGTAGAAGTGAGTCATGCTCGGTAGAAGTGAGTCATGCTCGGAAGAAGTGAGTCATGCTCGGTAGAAGTGAGTCATGCTCGGTAGAGGTGAGTCATGCTCGGAAGAAGCGAGTCATGCTCGGAAGAAGTGAGTCATGCTCGGAAGAAGTGAGTCATGCTCGGTAGAAGTGAGTCATGCTCGGTAGAAGTGAGTCATGCTCGGTAGAAGTGAGTCATGCTCGCAAGAAGTGAGTCGTGCTCGGAAGAAGTGAGTCATGCTCGGTAGAGGTGAGTCATGCTCGGTAGAAGTGAGTCATGCTCGGAAGAAGTGAGTCATGCTCGATAGAAGTGAGTCATGCTCGGAAGAAGTGAGTCATGCTCGCAAGAAGTGAGTCATGCTCGGAAGAAGTGAGTCATGCTCGCAAGAAGTGAGTCATGCTCGGTAGAAGTGAGTCATGCTATGATCATTTGGTGTATAAAAGATGTAGAAATCTAAGTTCAGCGTAAAGTGACACTATGGATTACGAAACATTGTTGCGTTATATTTCATTCGATAACAATTTGACTTTTTTTCAAGTACACTCTTAAAAGTTTAAAAAGTTAAACACATATTCGTCAACCAACTTCTTGTGAATAGTATTATTTAATACTGCGATACTTCGTGTCTAAACTATTCACGGCGCACACGTATTGCGTACTTTGTATTACGTACTTTGCACAGTACTTTTCACTGGACTATTATTATCGATATACTACTGCTTTTTAAATAATTGATCAATCTCATAATAAATTATATTTTAAACAATTTTGACATTTATTTAAATATTTAATTACGCAATACTTCATTTAAATACCGAACAATATATTCAATATATATATATATATATATATATATATATAATTATGCAATATTATTTATGATACATTTATTAAAATATAAATAAACATTATATAAACAACAATGTTAACATTAGAGTTACCAATAGATTTTATGATATAGGTAATGATTTATTAACAATAAAGTTAATACGATTTTTATAAATATATTTAACAATTGATTAGTAATTAATGAAAGAGTTAATAATAATGTTCAAAATTGAGCTAATATTGATTATCAAAAAAGTTTCCAATATAGTTAATAATTTGATCAATTATTTATTAACAATATATTAACAATAGTGTTACAATATATATATATATATTTTTATATATATATATATATATATATATTTATATATATATATATATATATATATATATATATATATATACATATCCCTATAGGGAATAACATACTAATAGTATTGTTATAATAGAGTTAACAACTTAGTTAATAACATATTAACAATATAATTAACAATATATATATATTAACATATTAATTTATATATTAACAATATAGTTAACGATAAATTTAACTATAAAGTTAATACTATAGATTATACTATATCAACAATATAAATAATAATAAATAATAATAATAACTATTTTAGATAATACTATATCAATAGAATTAACATTATTATAGTTAATAGTATGCAAATAATATATTACTAATAAATAAACTCTACAGGATAATATAACCAAACAGGTTAGATAATATAACCAAACAGGTTAGATAATATAACCAAACAGAGTGATGTAATAGTTTTATAAATTCCTTTGAAGTATTATAAAAATGATTATTTGACATAAAAGAAATTATGTAATGCAAAAAAAAACAAATGACCTGGATTGTTTGCCTTATTCATCCTCTAGAAGATTGGGGATTATAGATGTTCAATTATATTATGTAGAGTAGAAAAGTGATCCATGCATACTGTTGAAATTTATAATGCTTTCTCACTATCCTCTTTAATTAAAGATCAAGTGTATTATGGTAATTATCAATGTTGTAAAGAATTTGTAAATTATTAATAAATGACCTCTAGTATGTTCTGGAATATTAAATTGCTAAGTGTACTATACTGAGTGCATTAAAGTAACTGATTTCTATTCCAGGCCATTTATTTCGGTGTCATAATAACACACTATAAGAAGCCTTTTGTAGATTTTATTATAAAGTCATCGAATGATTTTCGTATTTGTTGGATTTTGCAATGGATATATGATCTGTTCTCACGGTCGTTTTGTAGAATATCCACATCTGCGAAATAGCGGCGTATGGGAGAGAGGGAGAGAGAGAGAGAGAGAGAGAGAGAGAGAGAGAGAGAGAGAGAGAGAGAGAGAGAGAGAGAGAGAGAGAGAGAGAGAGAAGAGAGAGAGAGAGAGAGAGAGAGAGAGAGAGAGAGAGAGAGAGAGAGAGAGAGAGAGAGAGAGAGAGAGAGAGAGAGAGAGAGAGAGAGAGAGAGAGAGAGAGAGAGAGAGAGAGAGAGAGAGAGAGAGAGAGAGAGAGAGAGAGAGAGAGAGAGAGAGAGAGAGAGAGAGAGAGAGAGAGAGAGAGAGAGAGAGAGAGAGAGAGAGAGAGAGAGAGAGAGAGAGAGAGAGAGAGAGAGAGAGAGAGAGAGAGAGAGAGAGAGAGAGAGAGAGAGAGAGAGAGAGAGCGATGTATTATGCAATATAATATATTGTATAACAATTTCAAATATATTATAACATTAATTATACATAGTGTCTGATTATTAAAATAGATTTTAAAACCAAATAATGTTCAACATTATATAAGGTATACTTTACTTTAAATATTGATAACTATAGTGATATCCTGCGTTTGCTTAAATTCAGTTCAAATCCACTACATCCCATATCTGTAGGTTGTTATAACTGACCTTGAAACGGCTAAGCAAACACAATATCAAGTAGGCAATAATAAGAACGGTAAATATGCCCGCTTCGACCTTCAATGCCGGTCTAACGTCGTTTCGGTAGTCGATCACTTTGTAGAGGTAAGGCATGCCCTGCGTAGATTAGTAAGTAGGGATGTTGTTGAATTTGTCACATATGTGTATGGCTTTTGAGCTAAGCTCTCGAATATATCTTAATATGTGTATGGGCGTGGCAAGTGGGCGTGATATAATTACTAACATCGTAGTTTGTACCCTCCATGTAGAAAAATACAAATGTGAATATACCATATATTAAAAAGTAAAGAACGATGACATACACGTGGCTCACGTACAATGGAATTCCTATTGAGAACAAGTTAAGTGGTGTCAAGTAGAGCGGAGTATGAAAGTGTAAAGTATATTCGATTGGAGGTGGAGTTGAGTGAAATGAAGTGAATTTAAGTGAAATAAAGTCAAGCTAATCAAAGCGAAACGAAGTGAAACCAGGTGAAGTGAGATGAAGTGAAATCGAGTAAAGTGAAGTGATGTTAAGAACAATGAGGGGAAGTGAAATTAAGTGAGGTGAGATGAGGAGAAGTGAAATGAAGTGAATTTAATAATAGCGAAGTGAAGTGAAATGAAGTGAAGTGAAATTAAGTCACGTGAAGCAAATTAAAGTGAATTGAAGTGAAGTGTATTATGGTAGAGTATAGTGGATTGTAGTTAGAGCGAAGTGAATTGAAGTGAACTAAAGTGAGCTGAAGTGAAGTGAAGTGAGGTGAATTTAAGTGAACTGAAGTGAAGTGAAGTGAATTTAAGTGAACTGAAGTGAAGTGAAGTGAAGTGAAGTGAACTGAAGTGAACTGAAGTGAACTCAAGTGAACTGAAGTGAACTGAAGTGAACTGAAGTGAAGTGAAGTGAACTGAAGTGAAGTGAAGTGAACTGAAGTGAAGTGAAGTGAACTGAAGTGAACTGAAGTGAACTGAAGTGAACTGAAGTGAACTGAAGTGAACTGAAGTGAACTGAAGTGAACTGAAGTGAACTGAAGTGAACTGAAGTGAAGTGAAGTGAACTGAAGTGAACTGAAGTGAACTGAAGTGAAGTGAAGTGAATTTAAGTGAACTGAAGTGAAGTGAAGTGAAGTGAAGTGAACTCAAGTGAAGTGAAGTGAACTGAAGTGAAGTGAAGTGAACTGAAGTGAACTGAAGTGAAGTGAAGTGAACTGAAGTGAAGTGAAGTGAACTGAAGTGAACTGAAGTGAACTGAAGTGAAGTGAAGTGAATTTAAGTGAACTGAAGTGAAGTGAAGTGAAGTGAAGTGAACTGAAGTGAACTGAAGTGAACTCAAGTGAAGTGAGGTGAATTTAAGTGAACTGAAGTGAAGTGAAGTGAATTTAAGTGAACTGAAGTGAAGTGAAGTGAATTTAAGTGAACTGAAGTGAAGTGAAGTGAAGTGAAGTGAACTGAAGTGAACTGAAGTGAACTCAAGTGAACTGAAGTGAACTGAAGTGAACTGAAGTGAAGTGAAGTGAACTGAAGTGAAGTGAAGTGAAGTGAACTGAAGTGAAGTGAAGTGAACTGAAGTGAACTGAAGTGAACTGAAGTGAACTGAAGTGAACTGAAGTGAACTGAAGTGAACTGAAGTGAACTGAACTGAAGTGAAGTGAACTGAAGTGAACTGAAGTGAACTGAAGTGAAGTGAAGTGAACTCAAGTGAAGTGAGGTGAATTTAAGTGAACTGAAGTGAAGTGAAGTGAATTTAAGTGAACTGAAGTGAAGTGAAGTGAAGTGAAGTGAACTGAAGTGAACTGAAGTGAACTCAAGTGAACTGAAGTGAACTGAAGTGAACTCAAGTGAAGTGAAGTGAACTGAAGTGAAGTGAAGTGAACTGAAGTGAACTGAAGTGAACTGAAGTGAACTGAAGTGAAGTGAAGTGAATTTAAGTGAACTGAAGTGAAGTGAAGTGAACTGAAGTGAACTGAAGTGAAGTGAAGTGAACTGAAGTGAAGTGAGGTGAATTTAAGTGAACTGAAGTGAAGTGAAGTGAATTTAAGTGAACTGAAGTGAAGTGAAGTGAAGTGAAGTGAACTGAAGTGAACTGAAGTGAACTGAAGTGAACTGAAGTGAACTGAAGTGAACTCAAGTGAACTCAAGTGAACTGAAGTGAAGTGAACTGAAGTGAAGTGAAGTGAAGTGAAGTGAAGTGAAGTGAAGTGAAGTGAAGTGAAGAGAAGTGAATTTAAGTGAACTGAAGTGAACTGAACTGAAGTGAAGTGAACTGAAGTGAACTGAAGTGAACTGAAGTGAACTGAAGTGAACTGAAGTGAATTTAAGTGAAGTAAAGTGAAGTGAATTTAAGTGAAGTTAAGTGAATTTAAGTGAAGTGAGGTGAAGTGAATTTAAGTGAAGTGAATTTAAGTGAAGTGAGGTAAGTGAATTTAAGTGAAGTGAAATGAATTTAAGTAAAGTGAAGTGAAGTCGATCAAAGCGAATTGACTTAAATAGAAGTGAATTGAAATACATTGAAGTAAAAATGAAGTTAAACAAAGAGAAGTGAAGTGAAGCAAAATAAAATGAAGTTAAGTGAAATGAGGTGAAATGAAGTGCAGTTAAGTGAAATTAAGTGAAATTAAGTGAAATTAAGTGAAATGAATCAAAGCGAAGTGAAGTGAAGTGAATTTAAATGAAGTGAAATAAAGTGTAATAAAGTGAATTGAAGCACAAACCAGTAATCATTAAGTCTAAGCATATATATACACTGTTCAAGGCATGACCAGTTAAGTCAGGAAATGAGATGGCGTAACCTAGCGAAGTAATAAAGGTTATTATATATACATTAATAGAAGTAATCAGGTTTTTTTTACAACATATGATTACTGTCAGTTCTAAATGATGATATTACCAGACGTATTTCCAGATGATTTTATTTTTACATTTTAATAAATCATGGTAAAAATTATTTTTTTTATTAAAATGAAGATCTATAATTCATTTAAATGATGAACATTATATATAATAATGCTATTACTATGTTTGCTATGTTAATCTTATGAACAAGTGATTGACCTCCCAATTGTTATCTCTAAATTACACCTTAATTCAATCGATATAAGTAACACGATTCCATTACCAAACGACCTCGATGGAATATTCCCGACGTTACCGTGTTCACGTAATATTCTGTAATACCTAATTGTGATGTTATGTAATATTACATAACCGCTGTAGACCGTGCCCCAGTACATCAGTGTCACAACCGGAGCTACCGGATAACTAAGCGAGTTCATGATCCATGTCATTTTCATTAATGTCGTCATTTGTAGGATTCCTTTGTCTTTAGAAAATAGGGAATAATGTATGCGAATAATATATGAATGCGAAAGTAAATATTAGTTATCGCTAAGTTATATTAAAATCGTTAAACGGTTTAGTTATTAACTGTAACATATACCAGGTATACGATTATGATTTGAATTACAACTTTTTAATTAGATTACGCCCGCCTAACATTTTTTGAACTCTCCGTAATGAACTTAACTTAAAGGAAAATAGCTCAATTTGATCAATATCGCCATTTGTCAAACATATGACTTACACGCAAACCAACATTGTACCTATCACGCGTACTTACACATTTACCTACTGACTATTTTGAATACATTCTTAAGTTAATAAATGTACCGTACTATAACTTAACATACTCTACTATTGTCACTATCACGCATATACTTACATATTTATTGCCCGCCTATTTCACAAATGAATGTATTATTAACTTTATGCATCGTATATAGCCTTATCCCACTCATCATCTAATACGCTACCATAGAAAAACATTAAGCGTGACTTTGTTTCTGATATTAATGATTACTATTTCTAATGAAACTACGATGATTACTACTTTAATGAATAACATTAATGACAAACATTATCTAATGATGACCAATATCTTGAATATACGCGACAAATCCCCTTGTTCTATACTGAAATTAATAATCTGAAATGATCTGTTAAGAAAATCTTCAAATCTCCATGTAATGAAATCAATCTCAATGAATTAACCTATTACAGAAAAGAGTATCATAAATTATTCAATACGAGAAATGATCTTATGTAAAGAAAAGACTATATGACAGGATGGACAAATCACTAGGAAAACAAATTCATTTATTGAACCTAATTTACTTGATATGTCCTCTATAATAAATTTGCAAATTACTTCTTAAGGAGAAATATTATTATTATATAACACATCTTTAGAATAGACAACTACTCGACATACCACTCGGCTATGATAATTCTCAACGTGTACTTAGTTTATGTTACTTTCTACTATTGACATATATAACCTGAAACTACTATCGAAATGTTCCTCTCCAGATGAACTCGCCACTCAATAGTTTACAGAAGACTAGAATCAATATTAACTCCTGCCAAAAGAAAAACCCGCTCGACAAGAAAATCCAGAAAATCATACACCCTATAAAAAGAGGACATAAATCAAGTATAATGGTGTTTATATTTTAATGCAACTTTATAATTATGTTTAAGACAATATTCTAAAAAATTCTAATAACTAATTTATTGATGAAGCTTTATAAAATATATAAAGTAACGTCATCATTATTCATTCATATTTTATAAATGATGATATCGGAGTATTAAATATTAATATCCATTTACATTCTACCAGGAGAGATGATCTTATGCATAACAGTACATCTGTATCTCTAAGCAATAGTATTTCAATATTCAATAAATAAATACATGTTAGCTATTATCAATCCATACAATTTATCTTTAAATTGTATAATTTCTTAATTAATAATGTTTCACTATATATAATATTCAAAACACTTTTTTAGTAGGAATACCATTTATCGATAGACATTTGCGAACTGCTGTTTTTTTTACAAAGCTAAATCCTTACAATAATGTTTCCTCGTAAAGGTTTCTAGTTACAACATTAATTTCCTTAGTGTTCAGATTGATTTGAATTAATGTCCACACTTTCAAATATGTTGTTCGTAAAGATAAATACTTTTTATTTCATTGTTGTCAATATATTAACATTCAGGATAACTATAGTTTCTATGATTTCACATTTGTTCTATCAGAATGTTGTATTGTTAAGAATATTTAAAAGACCGGCTAATGTCACCAGCATATGTTGATAGACGATAATCGGGTGTAATACTCAATTATCTCAAAGTAAAGAGAAGTATACCTCGGTATAATGTACCATACCATAAAGTTGTATTCACTTTATTAAGTAATTATTCATTTTTATTATATCCAACACTTTTGACAAAAATGTATATTAAACTACACTGAAAGTGTAGGTTATAGTCTTCATAAGTATAAGATAAATTAATTATTTTTGTAAAATATTCATTATATAATTTCTAAATCAAAATTCATGAACGTATTATTCATAACAATGTATCGTTAATAGGTTTGTAAATAAAACCGAAATGATAAATTATGAACTGATAATTTGACACTTTGATACACAACTGATACTTTGACACTTTGACACATAACTGATACTTTGACACTTTGATACAGAACTGATACTTTGACACTTTGATACAAAACTGATACTTTGACACTTTGATAAAGAACTGATACTTTGACACTTTGATACAGAACTGATACTTTGACACTTTGACACATAACTGATACTTTGACACTTTGACACAGAACTGATACTTTGACACTTTGATACAGAACTGATACTTTGACACTTTGATACACAACTGATACTTTGACACTTTGATACACAACTGATACTTTGACACTTTGATACAGAACTGATACTTTGACACTTTGATACATAACTGATACTTTGACACTTTGATACATAACTGATACTTTGACACTTTGATACAGAACTGATACTTTGACACTTTGATACAGAACTGATATTTTGACACTTTGATACAAAACTGATACTTTGACACTTTGATACAGAACTGATACTTTGACACTTTGATACAGAACTGATACTTTGACACTTTGATACAAAACTGATACTTTGACACTTTGATACAGAACTGATACTTTGACACTTTGATACAGAACTGATACTTTGACACTTTGATACAAAACTGATACTTTGACACTTTGATAAAGAACTGATACTTTGACACTTTGATACAGAACTGATACTTTGACACTTTGACACATAACTGATACTTTGACACTTTGACACAGAACTGATACTTTGACACTTTGATACAGAACTGATACTTTGACACTTTGATACACAACTGATACTTTGACACTTTGATACACAACTGATACTTTGACACTTTGATACAGAACTGATACTTTGACACTTTGATACATAACTGATACTTTGACACTTTGATACATAACTGATACTTTGACACTTTGATACAGAACTGATACTTTGACACTTTGATACAGAACGGATATTTTGACACTTTGATACAAAACTGATACTTTGACACTTTGATACAGAACTGATACTTTGACACTTTGATACAGAACTGATACTTTGACACTTTGATACAAAACTGATACTTTGACACTTTGATACAAAACTGATACTTTGACACTTTGATATAGAACTGATATTTTGACACTTTGATACAGAACTGATACTTTGACACTTTGATACAGAACTGATACTTTGACACTTTGATACAAAACTGATACTTTGACACTTTGATAAAGAACTGATACTTTGACACTTTGATACATAACTGATACTTTGACACTTTGATACATAACTGATACTTTGACACTTTGATACAGAACTGATACTTTGACACTTTGATACATAACTGATACTTTGACACTTTGATACAGAACTGATACTTTGACACTTTGATACATAACTGATACTTTGACACTTTGATACATAACTGATACTTTGACACTTTGATACATAACTGATACTTTGACACTTTGATACATAACTGATACTTTGACACTTTGATACAGAACTGATACTTTGACACTTTGATACAGAACTGATACTTTGACACTTTGATACAGAACTGTTACTTTGACACTTTGATACATAACTGATACTTTGACACTTTGATACAGAACTGATACTTTGACACTTTGACACATAACTGATACTTTGACACTTTGATACAGAACTGATACTTTGACACTTTGATACAGAACTGATACTTTGACACTTTGACACAGAACTGATACTTTGACACTTTGATACATAACTGATACTTTGACACTTTGATACATAACTGATACTTTGACACTTTGATACAGAACTGATACTTTGACACTTTGATACAGAACTGATACTTTGACACTTTGATACATAACTGATACTTTGACACTTTGATACATAACTGATACTTTGACACTTTAATACATAACTGATACTTTGACACTTTAATACATAACTGATACTTTGACACTTTAATACATAACTGATACTTTGACACTTTGATAAAGAACTGATACTTTGACACAGAACTGATACTTTGACACTTTGATACAGAACTGTTACTTTGACACTTTGATACAGAACTGATACTTTGACACTTTGATATATAACTGATACTTTGACACTTTGATACAGAACTGATACTTTGACACTTTGATACAGAACTGATACTTTGACACTTTGATACAGAACTGATACTTTGACACTTTGATACATAACTGATACTTTGACACTTTGATACAGAACTGATACTTTGACACTTTGATACACAACTGATACTTTGACACTTTGATACAGAACTGATACTTTGATACTTTGATACAGAACTGATACTTTGACACTTTGATATATAACTGATACTTTGACACTTTGATACAGAACTGATACTTTGACACTTTGATACAGAACTGATACTTTGACACTTTGATACAGAACTGATACTTTGACACTTTGATACAGAACTGATACTTTGACACTTTGATACAGAACTGATACTTTGACACTTTGATATAGAACTGATACTTTGACACCTTGATATATAACTGATACTTTGACACTTTGATACACAACTGATACTTTGACACTTTGATACATAACTGATACTTTGACACTTTGATATATAACTGATACTTTGACACTTTGATACACAACTGATACTTTGACACTTTGATATACAACTGATACTTTGACACTTTGATACAGAACTGATACTTTGACACTTTGATACATAACTGATACTTTGACACTTTGATATATAACTGATACTTTGACACTTTGATACACAACTGATACTTTGACACTTTGATACAGAACTGATACTTTGACACTTTGATACATAACTGATACTTTGACACTTTGATATAGAACTGATACTTTGACACCTTGATATATAACTGATACTTTGACACTTTGATACACAACTGATACTTTGACACTTTGATACATAACTGATACTTTGACACTTTGATATATAACTGATACTTTGACACTTTGATACACAACTGATACTTTGACACTTTGATATACAACTGATACTTTGACACTTTGATACAGAACTGATACTTTGACACTTTGATACATAACTGATACTTTGACACTTTGATATATAACTGATACTTTGACACTTTGATACACAACTGATACTTTGACACTTTGATACAGAACTGATACTTTGACACTTTGATATACAACTGATACTTTGACACTTTGATACATAACTGATACTTTGACACTTTGATACACAACTGATACTTTGACACTTTGATACACAACTGATACTTTGACACTTTGATATACAACTGATACTTTGACACTTTGATACATAACTGATACTTTGACACCTTGATATATAACTGATACTTTGACACTTTGATACACAACTGATACTTTGACACTTTGATACAGAACTGATACTTTGACACTTTGATATACAACTGATACTTTGACACTTTGATACATAACTGATACTTTGACACTTTGATACATAACTGATACTTTGACACTTTGATACAGAACTGATACTTTGACACTTTGATACATAACTGATACTTTGACACTTTGATAAAGAACTGATACTTTGACACTTTGATACAGAACTGATACTTTGATACTTTGATACAGAACTGATACTTTGATACTTTGATACAGAACTGATACTTTGATACTTTGATACATAACTGATACTTTGACACTTTGATACAGAACTGATACTTTGACACTTTCATACATAACTGATACTTTGACACTTTGATACAGAACTGATACCTTGATACTTTGATACATAACTGATACTTTGACACTTTGATACATAACTGATACTTTGACACTTTGATACAGAACTGATACTTTGACACTTTCATACATAACTGATACTTTGACACTTTCATACAGAACTGATACTTTGACACTTTGATACATAACTGATACTTTGACACTTTGATACATAACTGATACTTTGACACTTTGATACATAACTGATACTTTGACACTTTGATACAGAACTGATACTTTGACACAGAACTGATACTTTGACACTTTGATACAGAACTGATACTTTGACACTTTGATACATAACTGATACTTTGACACTTTGATACATAACTGATACTTTGACACTTTGATACAGAACTGATACTTTGACACAGAACTGATACTTTGACACTTTGACACAGAACTGATACTTTGACACTTTGATACATAACTGATACTTTGACACTTTGATACATAACTGATACTTTGACACTTTGATACAGAACTGATACTTTGACACAGAACTGATACTTTGACACTTTGATACATAACTGATACTTTGACACTTTGATACATAACTGATACTTTGACACTTTGATACATAACTGATACTTTGACACTTTCATATATAACTGATACTTTGACACTTTGATAAAGAACTGATACTTTGACACTTTGATACAGAACTGATACTTTGACACTTTGATACATAACTGTTACTTTGACACTTTGATAATGAACTGATACTTTGACACAGAACTGATACTTTGACACTTTGATACAGAACTGATACTTTGACACTTTGATACAGAACTGATACTTTGACACTTTGATACAGAACTGATACTTTGACACTTTGATACATAACTGATACTTTGACACTTTGATACAGAACTGATACTTTGACACTTTGATACAGAACTGATACCTTGATACTTTGATACATAACTGATACTTTGACACTTTGATACATAACTGATACTTTGACACTTTGATACAGAACTGATACTTTGACACTTTCATACATAACTGATACTTTGACACTTTGATACATAACTGATACTTTGACACTTTGATAAAGAACTGATACTTTGACACTTTGATACAGAACTGATACTTTGACACTTTGATACATAACTGATACTTTGACACTTTGATACATAACTGATACTTTGACACTTTGATACATAACTGATACTTTGACACTTTGATACAGAACTGATACTTTGACACAGAACTGATACTTTGACACTTTGATACAGAACTGATACTTTGACACTTTGATACATAACTGATACTTTGACACTTTGATACAGAACTGATACTTTGACACTTTGATAAAGAACTGATACTTTGACACTTTGATACAGAACTGATACTTTGATACATAACTGATACTTTGACACTTTGATACAAAACTGATACTTTGACACTTTGATACATAACTGATACTTTGACACTTTGATACATAACTGATACTTTGACACTTTGATACAGAACTGATACTTTGACACTTTGATAAAGAACTGATACTTTGACACTTTGATACAGAACTGATACTTTGACACTTTGATACAGAACTGATACTTTGACACTTTGATACATAACTGATACTTTGACACTTTGATACAGAACTGATACTTTGACACTTTGATACATAACTGATACTTTGACACTTTGATACATAACTGATACTTTGACACTTTGATACATAACTGATACTTTGACACTTTGATAAAGAACTGATACTTTGACACTTTGATACAGAACTGATACTTTGATACAGAACTGATACTTTGACACTTTGATACAGAACTGATACTTTGACACTTTGATACATAACTGATACTTTGACACTTTGATACATAACTGATACTTTGACACTTTGATACATAACTGATACTTTGACACTTTGATACAGAACTGATACTTTGACACTTTGATATATAACTGATACTTTGACACTTTGATAATGAACTGATACTTTGACACTTTGATACAGAACTGATACTTTGACACTTTGATACATAACTGATACTTTGACACTTTGATACATAACTGATACTTTGACACTTTGATACATAACTGATACTTTGACACTTTGATACAGAACTGATACTTTGACACTTTGATACAGAATTGATACTTTGACACTTTGATACATAACTGATACTTTGACACTTTGATACAGAACTGATACTTTGACACTTTGATACAGAACTGATACTTTGACACTTTGATACATAACTGATACTTTGACACTTTGATACAGAACTGATACTTTGACACTTTGATACAGAACTGATACTTTGACACTTTCATACATAACTGATACTTTGATACAGAACTGATACTTTGACACTTTGATACATAACTGATACTTTGACACTTTGATACAGAACTGATACTTTGACACTTTGATACAGAACTGATACCTTGACACTTTGATACATAACTGATACTTTGACACTTTGATACAGAACTGATACTTTGACACTTTCATACATAACTGATACTTTGACACTTTGATATACAACTGATACTTTGACACTTTGATACATAACTGATACTTTGACACTTTGATACATAACTGATACTTTGACACTTTGATACATAACTGATACTTTGACACTTTGATACAGAACTGATACTTTGACACTTTGATATAGAACTGATACTTTGACACTTTGATACATAACTGATACTTTGACACTTTGATACATAACTGATACTTTGACACTTTGATACAGAACTGATACTTTGACACTTTCATACATAACTGATACTTTGACACTTTGATACAGAACTGATACTTTGACACTTTGATACAGAACTGATACTTTGACACTTTGATACAGAACTGATACTTTGACACTTTGATACATAACTGATACTTTGATACTTTGATACACAACTGATACTTTGACACTTTGATACAGAACTGATATTTTGACACTTTGATACAGAACTGATACTTTGACACTTTGATACATAACTGATACTTTGACACTTTGATACATAACTGATACTTTGACACTTTGATACATAACTGATACTTTGACACTTTGATACAGAACTGATACTTTGACACTTTCATACATAACTGATACTTTGACACTTTCATACAGAACTGATACTTTGACACTTTGATACATAACTGATACTTTGACACTTTGATACAGAACTGATACTTTGACACTTTGATACAGAACTGATACTTTGACACTTTGATACATAACTGATACTTTGACACTTTGATACATAACTGATACTTTGACACTTTGATACATAACTGATACTTTGACACTTTGATACAGAACTGATACTTTGACACTTTGATACAGAACTGATACTTTGACACTTTGATATACAACTGATACCTTGACACTTTGATACATAACTGATACTTTGACACTTTGATACATAACTGATACTTTGACACTTTGATACAGAACTGATACTTTGACACTTTCATACAGAACTGATACTTTGACACTTTGATACAGAACTGATACTTTGACACTTTCATACAGAACTGATACTTTGACACTTTGATACATAACTGATACTTTGACACTTTGATACAGAACTGATACTTTGACACTTTCATACATAACTGATACTTTGACACTTTGATATACAACTGATACTTTGACACTTTGATACATAACTGATACTTTGACACTTTGATACATAACTGATACTTTGACACTTTGATACATAACTGATACTTTGACACTTTGATACACAACTGATACTTTGACACTTTCATACATAACTGATACTTTGACACTTTCATACATAACTGATACTTTGACACTTTGATATACAACTGATACTTTGACACTTTGATACATAACTGATACTTTGACACTTTGATACATAACTGATACTTTGACACTTTGATACAGAACTGATACTTTGACACTTTGATACATAACTGATACTTTGACACTTTGATACAGAACTGATACTTTGACACTTTGATACATAACTGATACTTTGACACTTTGATACATAACTGATACTTTGATACATAACTGATACTTTGACACTTTGATACATAACTGATACTTTGACACTTTGATACACAACTGATACTTTGACACTTTGATAAAGAACTGATACTTTGACACTTTGATACAGAACTGATACTTTGACACTTTGATACAGAACTGATACTTTGACACTTTGATACAGAACTGATACTTTGACACTTTGATACAGAACTGATACTTTGACACAGAACTGATACTTTGACACTTTGATACAGAACTGTTACTTTGACACTTTGATACAGAACTGATACTTTGACACTTTGATACATAACTGATACTTTGACACAGAACTGATACTTTGACACTTTGATACAGAACTGATACTTTGACACTTTGATACAGAACTGATACTTTGACACTTTGATACAGAACTGTTACTTTGACACTTTGATACAGAACTGATACTTTGACACTTTGATACAGAACTGATACTTTGACACTTTGACACATAACTGATACTTTGACACTTTGATACAGAACTGATACTTTGATACAGAACTGTTACTTTGACACTTTGATACAGAACTGATACTTTGACACTTTGATACATAACTGATACTTTGACACAGAACTGATACTTTGACACTTTGATACAGAACTGATACTTTGACACTTTGATACAGAACTGATACTTTGACACAGAACTGATACTTTGACACTTTGACACAGAACTGATACTTTGACACTTTGATACAGAACTGATACTTTGACACTTTGATACATAACTGATACTTTGACACTTTGACACAGAACTGATACTTTGACACTTTGATACAGAACTGTTACTTTGACACTTTGATACATAACTGATACTTTGACACTTTGATACAGAACTGATACTTTGACACTTTGATAAAGAACTGATACTTTGACACTTTGACACATAACTGATACTTTGACACTTTGATACAGAACTGTTACTTTGACACTTTGATACAGAACTGATACTTTGACACTTTGATACAGAACTGATACTTTGACACTTTGATACAGAACTGATACTTGGACACAGAACTGATACTTTGACACTTTGATACAGAACTGATACTTTGACACTTTGATACAGAACTGATACTTTGACACAGAACTGATACTTTGACACTTTGATACAGAACTGTTACTTTGACACTTTGATACATAACTGATACTTTGACACTTTGATACAGAACTGATACTTTGACACTTTGATACAGAACTGATACTTTGACACTTTGACACATAACTGATACTTTGACACTTTGATACAGAACTGATACTTTGATACAGAACTGATACTTTGACACTTTGACACATAACTGATACTTTGACACTTTGATACAGAACTGATACTTTGACACTTTGATACATAACTGATACTTTGACACTTTGATACAGAACTGATACTTTGATACAGAACTGATACTTTGACACTTTGACACATAACTGATACTTTGACACTTTGATACATAACTGATACTTTGACACTTTGATACAGAACTGTTACTTTGACACTTTGATAAAGAACTGATACTTTGACACTTTGATACAGAACTGATACTTTGACACTTTGATACAGAACTGATACTTTGACACTTTGACACATAACTGATACTTTGACACTTTGATACACAACTGATACTTTGACACTTTGATACAGAACTAATACTTTGACACTTTGATACAGAACTGATACTTTGACACTTTGATACATAACTGATACTTTGACACTTTGATACACAACTGATACTTTGACACTTTGATACAGAACTGATACTTTGACACTTTGACACATAACTGATACTTTGACACTTTGATACACAACTGATACTTTGACACTTTGATAAAGAACTGATACTTTGACACTTTGATACAGAACTGATACTTTGACACTTTGATACATAACTGATACTTTGATACTTTGATACATAACTGATACTTTGACACTTTGATACATAACTGATACTTTGACACTTTGATACATAACTGATACTTTGACACTTTGATAAAGAACTGATACTTTGACACTTTGATACACAACTGATACTTTGACACTTTGATACATAACTGATACTTTGATACTTTGATACACAACTGATACTTTGACACTTTGATAAAGAACTGATACTTTGACACTTTGATACAGAACTGATACTTTGACACTTTGATACATAACTGATACTTTGATACATAACTGATACTTTGACACTTTGATACATAACTGATACTTTGACACTTTGATACATAACTGATACTTTGACACTTTGATAAAGAACTGATACTTTGACACTTTGATACACAACTGATACTTTGACACTTTGATACAGAACTGATACTTTGACACTTTGATACAGAACTGATACTTTGACACTTTGATACAGAACTGATACTTTGACACAGAACTGATACTTTGACACTTTGATACAGAACTGTTACTTTGACACTTTGATACAGAACTGATACTTTGACACTTTGATACATAACTGATACTTTGACACTTTGATACATAACTGATACTTTGACACTTTGATACATAACTGATACTTTGACACTTTGATACATAACTGATACTTTGACACTTTGATACAGAACTGATACTTTGACACTTTGATACAGAACTGATACTTTGACACTTTGATACAGAACTGATACTTTGACACTTTGATACATAACTGATACTTTGACACTTTGATACATAACTGATACTTTGACACTTTGATACATAACTGATACTTTGACACTTTGATACAGAACTGATACTTTGACACTTTGATACAGAACTGATACTTTGACACTTTCATACATAACTGATACTTTGACACTTTGATATACAACTGATACTTTGACACTTTGATACATAACTGATACTTTGACACTTTGATACATAACTGATACTTTGACACTTTGATACAGAACTGATACTTTGACACTTTGATACATAACTGATACTTTGACACTTTGATACAGAACTGATACTTTGACACTTTGATACATAACTGATACTTTGACACTTTGATACATAACTGATACTTTGACACTTTGATACATAACTGATACTTTGACACTTTGATACAGAACTGATACTTTGACACTTTGACACATAACTGTTACTTTGACACTTTGATACAGAACTGTTACTTTGACACTTTGATATAGAACTGATACTTTGACACTTTGATACATAACTGATACTTTGACACTTTGATACATAACTGATACTTTGACACTTTGATACAGAACTGATACTTTGACACTTTGATAAAGAACTGATACTTTGACACTTTGATACAGAACTGATACTTTGATACTTTGATACAGAACTGATACTTTGATACAGAACTGATACTTTGATACTTTGATACATAACTGATACTTTGACACTTTGATACAGAACTGATACTTTGACACTTTCATACATAACTGATACTTTGACACTTTGATACAGAACTGATACCTTGATACTTTCATACATAACTGATACTTTGACACTTTGATACATAACTGATACTTTGACACTTTGATACAGAACTGATACTTTGACACTTTCATACATAACTGATACTTTGACACTTTGATACAGAACTGATACTTTGACACTTTGATACATAACTGATACTTTGACACTTTGATACATAACTGATACTTTGACACTTTGATACATAACTGATACTTTGACACTTTGATACAGAACTGATACTTTGACACAGAACTGATACTTTGACACTTTGATACAGAACTGATACTTTGACACTTTGATACATAACTGATACTTTGACACTTTGATACATAACTGATACTTTGACACTTTGATACAGAACTGATACTTTGACACAGAACTGATACTTTGACACTTTGACACAGAACTGATACTTTGACACTTTGATACATAACTGATACTTTGACACTTTGATACATAACTGATACTTTGACACTTTGATACAGAACTGATACTTTGACACTTTGATACATAACTGATACTTTGACACTTTGATACAGAACTGATACTTTGACACTTTGATACATAACTGATACTTTGACACTTTGATATAGAACTGATACTTTGACACTTTGATACAGAACTGATACTTTGATACAGAACTGATACTTTGACACTTTGATACAGAACTGATACTTTGACACTTTGATACAGAACTGATACTTTGACACTTTGATACAGAACTGTTACTTTGACACTTTGATACAGAACTGATACTTTGACACTTTGATACATAACTGATACTTTGACACTTTGATACATAACTGATACTTTGACACTTTGATACAGAACTGATACTTTGACACTTTGATACATAACTGATACTTTGACACTTTGATAAAGAACTGATACTTTGACACTTTGATACATAACTGATACTTTGACACTTTGATATAGAACTGATACTTTGACACTTTGATACATAACTGATACTTTGACACTTTGATAAAGAACTGATACTTTGACACTTTGATACATAACTGATACTTTGACACTTTGATACATAACTGATACTTTGACACTTTGATACAGAACTGATACTTTGACACTTTGATACATAACTGATACTTTGACACTTTAATACAGAACTGATACTTTGACACTTTGATACATAACTGATACTTTGACACTTTGATACAGAACTGTTACTTTGACACTTTGATACATAACTGATACTTTGACACTTTGATACAGAACTGATACTTTGACACTTTGATACAGAACTGATACTTTGATACAGAACTGATACTTTGACACTTTGACACATAACTGATACTTTGACACTTTGATACATAACTGATACTTTGACACTTTGATACAGAACTGTTACTTTGACACTTTGATACATAACTGATACTTTGACACTTTGATACAGAACTGATACTTTGACACTTTGATACAGAACTAATACTTTGACACTTTGATACAGAACTGATAATTTGACACTTTGATACAGAACTGATACTTTGACACAGAACTGATACTTTGACACTTTGATACAGAACTGTTACTTTGACACTTTGATACATAACTGATACTTTGACACTTTGATACAGAACTGATACTTTGACACTTTGATACATAACTGATACTTTGACACTTTGATATACAACTGATACTTTGACACTTTGATACATAACTGATACTTTGACACTTTGATACATAACTGATACTTTGACACTTTGATACAGAACTGATACTTTGACACTTTGATACATAACTGATACTTTGACACTTTGATACAGAACTGATACTTTGACACTTTGATACATAACTGATACTTTGACACTTTGATACATAACTGATACTTTGACACTTTGATACATAACTGATACTTTGACACTTTGATACAGAACTGTTACTTTGACACTTTGATACAGAACTGATACTTTGACACTTTGATACAGAACTGATACTTTGACACTTTGATACAGAACTGATACTTTGACACTTTGATATACAACTGATACTTTGACACTTTGATAAAGAACTGATACTTTGACACTTTGATAAAGAACTGATACTTTGACACTTTGATACAGAACTGATACTTTGACACTTTGATACAGAACTGATACTTTGATACTTTGATACATAACTGATACTTTGACACTTTGATACAGAACTGATACTTTGACACTTTGATACAGAACTGATACTTTGACACTTTGATACAGAACTGATACTTTGACACTTTGATATAGAACTGATACTTTGACACTTTGATATAGAACTGATACTTTGACACTTTGATACATAACTGATACTTTGACACTTTGATACAGAACTGATACTTTGACACTTTGATACAGAACTGATACTTTGACACTTTGATACAGAACTGATACTTTGACACTTTGATACAGAACTGATACTTTGACACTTTGATACATAACTGATACTTTGACACTTTGATACAGAACTGTTACTTTGACACTTTGACACAGAACTGATACTTTGACACTTTGATACAGAACTGATACTTTGACACTTTGATACAGAACTGATACTTTGACACTTTGATACAGAACTGATACTTTGACACTTTGATAAAGAACTGATACTTTGACACTTTGACACAGAACTGATACTTTGACACAGAACTGATACTTTGACACTTTGATACAGAACTGTTACTTTGACACTTTGATACATAACTGATACTTTGACACTTTGATACAGAACTGATACTTTGACACTTTGATACAGAACTGATACTTTGACACTTTGATACAGAACTGATACTTTGACACTTTGATAAAGAACTGATACTTTGACACTTTGACACAGAACTGATACTTTGACACAGAACTGATACTTTGACACTTTGATACAGAACTGTTACTTTGACACTTTGATACATAACTGATACTTTGACACTTTGATACAGAACTGATACTTTGACACTTTGATAAAGAACTGATACTTTGACACTTTGACACAGAACTGATACTTTGACACTTTGATACAGAACTGATACTTTGACACTTTGATACAGAACTGTTACTTTGACACTTTGATACAGAACTGATACTTTGACACTTTGATACAGAACTGATACTTTGACACTTTGATACATAACTGATACTTTGACACTTTGATACAGAACTGATACTTTGACACTTTGATACAGAACTGATACTTTGACACTTTGATACAGAACTGATACTTTGACACTTTGATAAAGAACTGATACTTTGACACTTTGACACATAACTGATGCTTTGACACAGAACTGATACTTTGACACTTTGATACAGAACTGTTACTTTGACACTTTGATACAGAACTGATACTTTGACACTTTGATACAGAACTGATACTTTGACACTTTGATACAGAACTGATACTTTGACACAGAACTGATACTTTGACACTTTGATACAGAACTGTTACTTTGACACTTTGAATCATAACTGATACTTTGACACTTTGATACAGAACTGATACTTTGACACTTTGATACAGAACTGATACTTTGACACTTTGACACATAACTGATACTTTGACACTTTGATACAGAACTGATACTTTGATACAGAAATGATACTTTGACACATAACTGATACTTTGACACTTTGATACAGAACTGATACTTTGACACTTTGATACATAACTGATACTTTGACACTTTGATACAGAACTGATACTTTGATACAGAACTGATACTTTGACACTTTGACACATAACTGATACTTTGACACTTTGATACATAACTGATACTTTGACACTTTGATACAGAACTGTTACTTTGACACTTTGATACATAACTGATACTTTGACACTTTGATACAGAACTGATACTTTGACACTTTGATACAGAACTGATACTTTGACACTTTGACACATAACTGATACTTTGACACTTTGATACAGAACTGATACTTTGACACTTTGATACATAACTGATACTTTGACACTTTGATACAGAACTGATACTTTGATACAGAACTGATACTTTGACACTTTGACACAGAACTGATACTTTGACACTTTGATACAGAACTGATACTTTGACACTTTGATACATAACTGATACTTTGACACTTTGATAAAGAACTGATACTTTGACACTTTGATACAGAACTGATACTTTGACACTTTGATATAGAACTGATACTTTGACACTTTGATACATAACTGATACTTTGACACTTTGATACAGAACTGATACTTTGATACAGAACTGATACTTTGACACTTTGACACATAACTGATACTTTGACACTTTGATACATAACTGATACTTTGACACTTTGATACAGAACTGATACTTTGACACTTTGATACAGAACTGATACTTTGACACTTTGACACATAACTGATACTTTGACACTTTGATACAGAACTGATACTTTGATACAGAACTGATACTTTGACACTTTGACACATAACTGATACTTTGACACTTTGATACATAACTGATACTTTGACACTTTGATATAGAACTGATACTTTGACACTTTGATACATAACTGATACTTTGACACTTTGATATAGAACTGATACTTTGACACTTTGATACAGAACTGATACTTTGACACTTTGATACAGAACTGATACTTTGACACTTTGACACATAACTGATACTTTGACACTTTGATACAGAACTGATACTTTGATACAGAACTGATACTTTGACACTTTGACACATAACTGATACTTTGACACTTTGATACATAACTGATACTTTGACACTTTGATATAGAACTGATACTTTGACACTTTGATACAGAACTGATACTTTGACACTTTGATACAGAACTGATACTTTGACACTTTGATACAGAACTGATACTTTGACACTTTGATACAGAACTGATACTTTGACACTTTGATACAGAACTGATACTTTGACACTTTGATACATAACTGATACTTTGACACTTTGATACAGAACTGATACTTTGATACTTTGATACAGAACTGATACCTTGACACTTTGATACAGAACTGATACTTTGACACTTTGATACAAAACTGATACTTTGACACTTTGACACAGAACTGATACTTTGACACTTTGATACAGAACTGATACTTTGACACTTTGATACAGAACTGATACTTTGACACTTTGATACAGAACTGATACTTTGACACTTTGATACATAACTGATACTTTGACACTTTGATACAGAACTGATACTTTGACACTTTGATACAGAACTGATACCTTGATACTTTGATACATAACTGATACTTTGACACTTTGATACATAACTGATACTTTGACACTTTGATACAGAACTGATACTTTGACACTTTCATACATAACTGATACTTTGACACTTTGATACATAACTGATACTTTGACACTTTGATAAAGAACTGATACTTTGACACTTTGATACAGAACTGATACTTTGACACTTTGATACATAACTGATACTTTGACACTTTGATACATAACTGATACTTTGACACTTTGATACATAACTGATACTTTGACACTTTGATACAGAACTGATACTTTGACACAGAACTGATACTTTGACACTTTGATACAGAACTGATACTTTGACACTTTGATACATAACTGATACTTTGACACTTTGATACAGAACTGATACTTTGACACTTTGATAAAGAACTGATACTTTGACACTTTGATACAGAACTGATACTTTGATACATAACTGATACTTTGACACTTTGATACAAAACTGATACTTTGACACTTTGATACATAACTGATACTTTGACACTTTGATACATAACTGATACTTTGACACTTTGATACAGAACTGATACTTTGACACTTTGATAAAGAACTGATACTTTGACACTTTGATACAGAACTGATACTTTGACACTTTGATACAGAACTGATACTTTGACACTTTGATACATAACTGATACTTTGACACTTTGATACAGAACTGATACTTTGACACTTTGATACATAACTGATACTTTGACACTTTGATACATAACTGATACTTTGACACTTTGATACATAACTGATACTTTGACACTTTGATAAAGAACTGATACTTTGACACTTTGATACAGAACTGATACTTTGATACAGAACTGATACTTTGACACTTTGATACAGAACTGATACTTTGACACTTTGATACATAACTGATACTTTGACACTTTGATACATAACTGATACTTTGACACTTTGATACATAACTGATACTTTGACACTTTGATACAGAACTGATACTTTGACACTTTGATATATAACTGATACTTTGACACTTTGATAATGAACTGATACTTTGACACTTTGATACAGAACTGATACTTTGACACTTTGATACATAACTGATACTTTGACACTTTGATACATAACTGATACTTTGACACTTTGATACATAACTGATACTTTGACACTTTGATACAGAACTGATACTTTGACACTTTGATACAGAATTGATACTTTGACACTTTGATACATAACTGATACTTTGACACTTTGATACAGAACTGATACTTTGACACTTTGATACAGAACTGATACTTTGACACTTTGATACATAACTGATACTTTGACACTTTGATACAGAACTGATACTTTGACACTTTGATACAGAACTGATACTTTGACACTTTCATACATAACTGATACTTTGATACAGAACTGATACTTTGACACTTTGATACATAACTGATACTTTGACACTTTGATACAGAACTGATACTTTGACACTTTGATACAGAACTGATACCTTGACACTTTGATACATAACTGATACTTTGACACTTTGATACAGAACTGATACTTTGACACTTTCATACATAACTGATACTTTGACACTTTGATATACAACTGATACTTTGACACTTTGATACATAACTGATACTTTGACACTTTGATACATAACTGATACTTTGACACTTTGATACATAACTGATACTTTGACACTTTGATACAGAACTGATACTTTGACACTTTGATATAGAACTGATACTTTGACACTTTGATACATAACTGATACTTTGACACTTTGATACATAACTGATACTTTGACACTTTGATACAGAACTGATACTTTGACACTTTCATACATAACTGATACTTTGACACTTTGATACAGAACTGATACTTTGACACTTTGATACAGAACTGATACTTTGACACTTTGATACAGAACTGATACTTTGACACTTTGATACATAACTGATACTTTGATACTTTGATACACAACTGATACTTTGACACTTTGATACAGAACTGATATTTTGACACTTTGATACAGAACTGATACTTTGACACTTTGATACATAACTGATACTTTGACACTTTGATACATAACTGATACTTTGACACTTTGATACATAACTGATACTTTGACACTTTGATACAGAACTGATACTTTGACACTTTCATACATAACTGATACTTTGACACTTTCATACAGAACTGATACTTTGACACTTTGATACATAACTGATACTTTGACACTTTGATACAGAACTGATACTTTGACACTTTGATACAGAACTGATACTTTGACACTTTGATACATAACTGATACTTTGACACTTTGATACATAACTGATACTTTGACACTTTGATACATAACTGATACTTTGACACTTTGATACAGAACTGATACTTTGACACTTTGATACAGAACTGATACTTTGACACTTTGATATACAACTGATACCTTGACACTTTGATACATAACTGATACTTTGACACTTTGATACATAACTGATACTTTGACACTTTGATACAGAACTGATACTTTGACACTTTCATACAGAACTGATACTTTAACACTTTGATACAGAACTGATACTTTGACACTTTCATACAGAACTGATACTTTGACACTTTGATACATAACTGATACTTTGACACTTTGATACAGAACTGATACTTTGACACTTTCATACATAACTGATATTTGACACTTTGATATACAACTGATACTTTGACACTTTGATACATAACTGATACTTTGACACTTTGATACATAACTGATACTTTGACACTTTGATACATAACTGATACTTTGACACTTTGATACACAACTGATACTTTGACACTTTGATACATAACTGATACTTTAACACTTTCATACATAACTGATACTTTGACACTTTGATATACAACTGATACTTTGACACTTTGATACATAACTGATACTTTGACACTTTGATACATAACTGATACTTTGACACTTTGATACAGAACTGATACTTTGACACTTTGATACATAACTGATACTTTGACACTTTGATACAGAACTGATACTTTGACACTTTGATACATAACTGATACTTTGACACTTTGATACATAACTGATACTTTGATACATAACTGATACTTTGACACTTTGATACATAACTGATACTTTGACACTTTGATACACAACTGATACTTTGACACTTTGATAAAGAACTGATACTTTGACACTTTGATACAGAACTGATACTTTGACACTTTGATACAGAACTGATACTTTGACACTTTGATACAGAACTGATACTTTGACACTTTGATACAGAACTGATACTTTGACACAGAACTGATACTTTGACACTTTGATACAGAACTGTTACTTTGACACTTTGATACAGAACTGATACTTTGACACTTTGATACATAACTGATACTTTGACACAGAACTGATACTTTGACACTTTGATACAGAACTGATACTTTGACACTTTGATACAGAACTGATACTTTGACACTTTGATACAGAACTGTTACTTTGACACTTTGATACAGAACTGATACTTTGACACTTTGATACAGAACTGATACTTTGACACTTTGACACATAACTGATACTTTGACACTTTGATACAGAACTGATACTTTGATACAGAACTGTTACTTTGACACTTTGATACAGAACTGATACTTTGACACTTTGATACATAACTGATACTTTGACACAGAACTGATACTTTGACACTTTGATACAGAACTGATACTTTGACACTTTGATACAGAACTGATACTTTGACACAGAACTGATACTTTGACACTTTGACACAGAACTGATACTTTGACACTTTGATACAGAACTGATACTTTGACACTTTGATACATAACTGATACTTTGACACTTTGACACAGAACTGATACTTTGACACTTTGATACAGAACTGTTACTTTGACACTTTGATACATAACTGATACTTTGACACTTTGATACAGAACTGATACTTTGACACTTTGATAAAGAACTGATACTTTGACACTTTGACACATAACTGATACTTTGACACTTTGATACAGAACTGTTACTTTGACACTTTGATACAGAACTGATACTTTGACACTTTGATACAGAACTGATACTTTGACACTTTGATACAGAACTGATACTTGGACACAGAACTGATACTTTGACACTTTGATACAGAACTGATACTTTGACACTTTGATACAGAACTGATACTTTGACACAGAACTGATACTTTGACACTTTGATACAGAACTGTTACTTTGACACTTTGATACATAACTGATACTTTGACACTTTGATACAGAACTGATACTTTGACACTTTGATACAGAACTGATACTTTGACACTTTGACACATAACTGATACTTTGACACTTTGATACAGAACTGATACTTTGATACAGAACTGATACTTTGACACTTTGACACATAACTGATACTTTGACACTTTGATACAGAACTGATACTTTGACACTTTGATACATAACTGATACTTTGACACTTTGATACAGAACTGATACTTTGATACAGAACTGATACTTTGACACTTTGACACATAACTGATACTTTGACACTTTGATACATAACTGATACTTTGACACTTTGATACAGAACTGTTACTTTGACACTTTGATAAAGAACTGATACTTTGACACTTTGATACAGAACTGATACTTTGACACTTTGATACAGAACTGATACTTTGACACTTTGACACATAACTGATACTTTGACACTTTGATACACAACTGATACTTTGACACTTTGATACAGAACTAATACTTTGACACTTTGATACAGAACTGATACTTTGACACTTTGATACATAACTGATACTTTGACACTTTGATACACAACTGATACTTTGACACTTTGATACAGAACTGATACTTTGACACTTTGACACATAACTGATACTTTGACACTTTGATACACAACTGATACTTTGACACTTTGATAAAGAACTGATACTTTGACACTTTGATACAGAACTGATACTTTGACACTTTGATACATAACTGATACTTTGATACTTTGATACATAACTGATACTTTGACACTTTGATACATAACTGATACTTTGACACTTTGATACATAACTGATACTTTGACACTTTGATAAAGAACTGATACTTTGACACTTTGATACACAACTGATACTTTGACACTTTGATACATAACTGATACTTTGATACTTTGATACACAACTGATACTTTGACACTTTGATAAAGAACTGATACTTTGACACTTTGATACAGAACTGATACTTTGACACTTTGATACATAACTGATACTTTGATACATAACTGATACTTTGACACTTTGATACATAACTGATACTTTGACACTTTGATACATAACTGATACTTTGACACTTTGATAAAGAACTGATACTTTGACACTTTGATACACAACTGATACTTTGACACTTTGATACAGAACTGATACTTTGACACTTTGATACAGAACTGATACTTTGACACTTTGATACAGAACTGATACTTTGACACAGAACTGATACTTTGACACTTTGATACAGAACTGTTACTTTGACACTTTGATACAGAACTGATACTTTGACACTTTGATACATAACTGATACTTTGACACTTTGATACATAACTGATACTTTGACACTTTGATACATAACTGATACTTTGACACTTTGATACATAACTGATACTTTGACACTTTGATACAGAACTGATACTTTGACACTTTGATACAGAACTGATACTTTGACACTTTGATACAGAACTGATACTTTGACACTTTGATACATAACTGATACTTTGACACTTTGATACATAACTGATACTTTGACACTTTGATACATAACTGATACTTTGACACTTTGATACAGAACTGATACTTTGACACTTTGATACAGAACTGATACTTTGACACTTTCATACATAACTGATACTTTGACACTTTGATATACAACTGATACTTTGACACTTTGATACATAACTGATACTTTGACACTTTGATACATAACTGATACTTTGACACTTTGATACAGAACTGATACTTTGACACTTTGATACATAACTGATACTTTGACACTTTGATACAGAACTGATACTTTGACACTTTGATACATAACTGATACTTTGACACTTTGATACATAACTGATACTTTGACACTTTGATACATAACTGATACTTTGACACTTTGATACAGAACTGATACTTTGACACTTTGACACATAACTGATACTTTGACACTTTGATACAGAACTGTTACTTTGACACTTTGATATAGAACTGATACTTTGACACTTTGATACATAACTGATACTTTGACACTTTGATACATAACTGATACTTTGACACTTTGATACAGAACTGATACTTTGACACTTTGATAAAGAACTGATACTTTGACACTTTGATACAGAACTGATACTTTGATACTTTGATACAGAACTGATACTTTGATACTTTGATACAGAACTGATACTTTGATACTTTGATACATAACTGATACTTTGACACTTTGATACAGAACTGATACTTTGACACTTTCATACATAACTGATACTTTGACACTTTGATACAGAACTGATACCTTGATACTTTCATACATAACTGATACTTTGACACTTTGATACATAACTGATACTTTGACACTTTGATACAGAACTGATACTTTGACACTTTCATACATAACTGATACTTTGACACTTTGATACAGAACTGATACTTTGACACTTTGATACATAACTGATACTTTGACACTTTGATACATAACTGATACTTTGACACTTTGATACATAACTGATACTTTGACACTTTGATACAGAACTGATACTTTGACACAGAACTGATACTTTGACACTTTGATACAGAACTGATACTTTGACACTTTGATACATAACTGATACTTTGACACTTTGATACATAACTGATACTTTGACACTTTGATACAGAACTGATACTTTGACACAGAACTGATACTTTGACACTTTGACACAGAACTGATACTTTGACACTTTGATACATAACTGATACTTTGACACTTTGATACATAACTGATACTTTGACACTTTGATACAGAACTGATACTTTGACACTTTGATACATAACTGATACTTTGACACTTTGATACAGAACTGATACTTTGACACTTTGATACATAACTGATACTTTGACACTTTGATATAGAACTGATACTTTGACACTTTGATACAGAACTGATACTTTGATACAGAACTGATACTTTGACACTTTGATACAGAACTGATACTTTGACACTTTGATACAGAACTGATACTTTGACACTTTGATACAGAACTGATACTTTGACACTTTGATACAGAACTGATACTTTGACACTTTGATACATAACTGATACTTTGACACTTTGATACAGAACTGATACTTTGACACTTTGATACATAACTGATACTTTGACACTTTGATAAAGAACTGATACTTTGACACTTTGATACATAACTGATACTTTGACACTTTGATATAGAACTGATACTTTGACACTTTGATACATAACTGATACTTTGACACTTTGATAAAGAACTGATACTTTGACACTTTGATACATAACTGATACTTTGACACTTTGATACATAACTGATACTTTGACACTTTGATACAGAACTGATACTTTGACACTTTGATACATAACTGATACTTTGACACTTTGATACAGAACTGATACTTTGACACTTTGATACATAACTGATACTTTGACACTTTGATACAGAACTGTTACTTTGACACTTTGATACATAACTGATACTTTGACACTTTGATACAGAACTGATACTTTGACACTTTGATACAGAACTGATACTTTGATACAGAACTGATACTTTGACACTTTGACACATAACTGATACTTTGACACTTTGATACATAACTGATACTTTGACACTTTGATACAGAACTGTTACTTTGACACTTTGATACATAACTGATACTTTGACACTTTGATACAGAACTGATACTTTGACACTTTGATACAGAACTAATACTTTGACACTTTGATACAGAACTGATAATTTGACACTTTGATACAGAACTGATACTTTGACACAGAACTGATACTTTGACACTTTGATACAGAACTGTTACTTTGACACTTTGATACATAACTGATACTTTGACACTTTGATACAGAACTGATACTTTGACACTTTGATACATAACTGATACTTTGACACTTTGATATACAACTGATACTTTGACACTTTGATACATAACTGATACTTTGACACTTTGATACATAACTGATACTTTGACACTTTGATACAGAACTGATACTTTGACACTTTGATACATAACTGATACTTTGACACTTTGATACAGAACTGATACTTTGACACTTTGATACATAACTGATACTTTGACACTTTGATACATAACTGATACTTTGACACTTTGATACATAACTGATACTTTGACACTTTGATACAGAACTGTTACTTTGACACTTTGATACAGAACTGATACTTTGACACTTTGATACAGAACTGATACTTTGACACTTTGATACAGAACTGATACTTTGACACTTTGATATACAACTGATACTTTGACACTTTGATAAAGAACTGATACTTTGACACTTTGATAAAGAACTGATACTTTGACACTTTGATACAGAACTGATACTTTGACACTTTGATACAGAACTGATACTTTGATACTTTGATACATAACTGATACTTTGACACTTTGATACAGAACTGATACTTTGACACTTTGATACAGAACTGATACTTTGACACTTTGATACAGAACTGATACTTTGACACTTTGATATAGAACTGATACTTTGACACTTTGATATAGAACTGATACTTTGACACTTTGATACATAACTGATACTTTGACACTTTGATACAGAACTGATACTTTGACACTTTGATACAGAACTGATACTTTGACACTTTGATACAGAACTGATACTTTGACACTTTGATACAGAACTGATACTTTGACACTTTGATACATAACTGATACTTTGACACTTTGATACAGAACTGTTACTTTGACACTTTGACACAGAACTGATACTTTGACACTTTGATACAGAACTGATACTTTGACACTTTGATACAGAACTGATACTTTGACACTTTGATACAGAACTGATACTTTGACACTTTGATAAAGAACTGATACTTTGACACTTTGACACAGAACTGATACTTTGACACAGAACTGATACTTTGACACTTTGATACAGAACTGTTACTTTGACACTTTGATACATAACTGATACTTTGACACTTTGATACAGAACTGATACTTTGACACTTTGATACAGAACTGATACTTTGACACTTTGATACAGAACTGATACTTTGACACTTTGATAAAGAACTGATACTTTGACACTTTGACACAGAACTGATACTTTGACACAGAACTGATACTTTGACACTTTGATACAGAACTGTTACTTTGACACTTTGATACATAACTGATACTTTGACACTTTGATACAGAACTGATACTTTGACACTTTGATAAAGAACTGATACTTTGACACTTTGACACAGAACTGATACTTTGACACTTTGATACAGAACTGATACTTTGACACTTTGATACAGAACTGTTACTTTGACACTTTGATACAGAACTGATACTTTGACACTTTGATACATAACTGATACTTTGACACTTTGATACATAACTGATACTTTGACACTTTGATACAGAACTGATACTTTGACACTTTGATACAGAACTGATACTTTGACACTTTGATACAGAACTGATACTTTGACACTTTGATAAAGAACTGATACTTTGACACTTTGACACATAACTGATGCTTTGACACAGAACTGATACTTTGACACTTTGATACAGAACTGTTACTTTGACACTTTGATACAGAACTGATACTTTGACACTTTGATACAGAACTGATACTTTGACACTTTGATACAGAACTGATACTTTGACACAGAACTGATACTTTGACACTTTGATACAGAACTGTTACTTTGACACTTTGAATCATAACTGATACTTTGACACTTTGATACAGAACTGATACTTTGACACTTTGATACAGAACTGATACTTTGACACTTTGACACATAACTGATACTTTGACACTTTGATACAGAACTGATACTTTGATACAGAAATGATACTTTGACACATAACTGATACTTTGACACTTTGATACAGAACTGATACTTTGACACTTTGATACATAACTGATACTTTGACACTTTGATACAGAACTGATACTTTGATACAGAACTGATACTTTGACACTTTGACACATAACTGATACTTTGACACTTTGATACATAACTGATACTTTGACACTTTGATACAGAACTGTTACTTTGACACTTTGATACATAACTGATACTTTGACACTTTGATACAGAACTGATACTTTGACACTTTGATACAGAACTGATACTTTGACACTTTGACACATAACTGATACTTTGACACTTTGATACAGAACTGATACTTTGACACTTTGATACATAACTGATACTTTGACACTTTGATACAGAACTGATACTTTGATACAGAACTGATACTTTGACACTTTGACACAGAACTGATACTTTGACACTTTGATACAGAACTGATACTTTGACACTTTGATACATAACTGATACTTTGACACTTTGATAAAGAACTGATACTTTGACACTTTGATACAGAACTGATACTTTGACACTTTGATATAGAACTGATACTTTGACACTTTGATACATAACTGATACTTTGACACTTTGATACAGAACTGATACTTTGATACAGAACTGATACTTTGACACTTTGACACATAACTGATACTTTGACACTTTGATACATAACTGATACTTTGACACTTTGATACAGAACTGATACTTTGACACTTTGATACAGAACTGATACTTTGACACTTTGACACATAACTGATACTTTGACACTTTGATACAGAACTGATACTTTGATACAGAACTGATACTTTGACACTTTGACACATAACTGATACTTTGACACTTTGATACATAACTGATACTTTGACACTTTGATATAGAACTGATACTTTGACACTTTGATACATAACTGATACTTTGACACTTTGATATAGAACTGATACTTTGACACTTTGATACAGAACTGATACTTTGACACTTTGATACAGAACTGATACTTTGACACTTTGACACATAACTGATACTTTGACACTTTGATACAGAACTGATACTTTGATACAGAACTGATACTTTGACACTTTGACACATAACTGATACTTTGACACTTTGATACATAACTGATACTTTGACACTTTGATATAGAACTGATACTTTGACACTTTGATACAGAACTGATACTTTGACACTTTGATACAGAACTGATACTTTGACACTTTGATACAGAACTGATACTTTGACACTTTGATACAGAACTGATACTTTGACACTTTGATACAGAACTGATACTTTGACACTTTGATACATAACTGATACTTTGACACTTTGATACAGAACTGATACTTTGATACTTTGATACAGAACTGATACCTTGACACTTTGATACAGAACTGATACTTTGACACTTTGATACAAAACTGATACTTTGACACTTTGACACAGAACTGATACTTTGACACTTTGATAAAGAACTGATACTTTGACACTTTGATACAGAACTGATACTTTGACACTTTGATACAGAACTGATACTTTGACACTTTGATACAGAACTGATACTTTGATACTTTGATACAGAACTGATACCTTGACACTTTGATACAGAACTGATACTTTGACACTTTGATACAAAACTGATACTTTGACACTTTGACACAGAACTGATACTTTGACACTTTGATACAGAATTGATACTTTGACACTTTGATACATAACTGATACTTTGACACTTTGATACAGAACTGATACTTTGACACTTTGATACAGAACTGATACTTTGACACTTTGATACAGAACTGATACTTTGACACTTTGATACAGAACTGATACTTTGACACTTTGATACAGAACTGATACTTTGACACTTTGATACAGAACTGATACTTTGATACTTTGATACAGAACTGATACCTTGACACTTTGATACAGAACTGATACTTTGACACTTTGATACAAAACTGATACTTTGACACTTTGATACAGAACTGATACTTTGATACTTTGATACAGAACTGATACTTTGATACTTTGATACAGAACTGATACTTTGATACTTTGATACAGAACTGATACTTTGATACTTTGATACAGAACTGATACTTTGATACTTTGATACAGAACTGATACTTTGATACTTTGATACATAACTGATACTTTGACACTTTGATACAGAACTGATACTTTGATACTTTGATACAGAACTGATACTTTGACACTTTGATACAGAACTGATACTTTGACACTTTGATACAGAACTGATACTTTGATACTTTGATACAGAACTGATACTTTGATACTTTGATACAGAACTGATACTTTGATACTTTGATACAGAACTGATACTTTGATACTTTGATACAGAACTGATACTTTGACACTTTGATACATAACTGATACTTTGATACAGAACTGATACTTTGACACTTTGACACATAACTGATACTTTGACACTTTGATACAGAACTGATACTTTGACACTTTGATACATAACTGATACTTTGACACTTTGATACATAACTGATACTTTGACACTTTGATACAGAACTGATACTTTGACACTTTGATACATAACTGATACTTTGATACTTTGATACAGAACTGATACTTTGACACTTTGATACAGAACTGATACTTTGATACAGAACTGATACTTTGACACTTTGACACATAACTGATACTTTGACACTTTGATACAGAACTGATACTTTGACACTTTGATACATAACTGATACTTTGACACTTTGATACAGAACTGATACTTTGATACAGAACTGATACTTTGACACTTTGACACATAACTGATACTTTGACACTTTGATACATAACTGATACTTTGACACTTTGATACAGAACTGATACTTTGACACTTTGATACAGAACTGATACTTTGACACTTTGACACATAACTGATACTTTGACACTTTGATACAGAACTGATACTTTGATACAGAACTGATACTTTGACACTTTGACACATAACTGATACTTTGACACTTTGATACATAACTGATACTTTGACACTTTGATATAGAACTGATACTTTGACACTTTGATACATAACTGATACTTTGACACTTTGATACAGAACTGATACTTTGATACAGAACTGATACTTTGACACTTTGACACATAACTGATACTTTGACACTTTGATACAGAACTGATACTTTGACACTTTGATACATAACTGATACTTTGACACTTTGATACAGAACTGATACTTTGACACTTTGATACATAACTGATACTTTGACACAGAACTGATACTTTGACACTTTGATACAGAACTGTTACTTTGACACTTTGATACATAACTGATACTTTGACACTTTGATACAGAACTGATACTTTGACACTTTGATAAAGAACTGATACTTTGACACTTTGACACAGAACTGATACTTTGACACTTTGATACAGAACTGATACTTTGACACTTTGATACAGAACTGTTACTTTGACACTTTGATACAGAACTGATACTTTGACACTTTGATACAGAACTGATACTTTGACACTTTGATACATAACTGATACTTTGACACTTTGATACAGAACTGATACTTTGACACTTTGATACAGAACTGATACTTTGACACTTTGATACAGAACTGATACTTTGACACTTTGATAAAGAACTGATACTTTGACACTTTGACACAGAACTGATGCTTTGACACAGAACTGATACTTTGACACTTTGATACAGAACTGTTACTTTGACACTTTGATACAGAACTGATACTTTGACACTTTGATACAGAACTGATACTTTGACACTTTGATACAGAACTGATACTTTGACACAGAACTGATACTTTGACACTTTGATACAGAACTGTTACTTTGACACTTTGAATCATAACTGATACTTTGACACTTTGATACAGAACTGATACTTTGACACTTTGATACATAACTGATACTTTGACACTTTGACACATAACTGATACTTTGACACTTTGATACAGAACTGATACTTTGATACAGAACTGATACTTTGACACTTTGACACATAACTGATACTTTGACACTTTGATACAGAACTGATACTTTGACACTTTGATACATAACTGATACTTTGACACTTTGATACAGAACTGATACTTTGATACAGAACTGATACTTTGACACTTTGACACATAACTGATACTTTGACACTTTGATACATAACTGATACTTTGACACTTTGATACAGAACTGTTACTTTGACACTTTGATACATAACTGATACTTTGACACTTTGATACAGAACTGATACTTTGACACTTTGATACAGAACTGATACTTTGACACTTTGACACATAACTGATACTTTGACACTTTGATAAAGAACTGATACTTTGACACTTTGATACATAACTGATACTTTGACACTTTGATACAGAACTGATACTTTGATACAGAACTGATACTTTGACACTTTGACACAGAACTGATACTTTGACACTTTGATACAGAACTGATACTTTGACACTTTGATACATAACTGATACTTTGACACTTTGATAAAGAACTGATACTTTGACACTTTGATACAGAACTGATACTTTGACACTTTGATATAGAACTGATACTTTGACACTTTGATACATAACTGATACTTTGACACTTTGATACAGAACTGATACTTTGATACAGAACTGATACTTTGACACTTTGACACATAACTGATACTTTGACACTTTGATACATAACTGATACTTTGACACTTAGATACAGAACTGATACTTTGACACTTTTATACAGAACTGATACTTTGACACTTTGACACATAACTGATACTTTGACACTTTGATACAGAACTGATACTTTGACACTTTGACACATAACTGATACTTTGACACTTTGATACATAACTGATACTTTGACACTTTGATATAGAACTGATACTTTGACACTTTGATACATAACTGATACTTTGACACTTTGATATAGAACTGATACTTTGACACTTTGATACAGAACTGATACTTTGACACTTTGATACAGAACTGATACTTTGACACTTTGACACATAACTGATACTTTGACACTTTGATACAGAACTGATACTTTGATACAGAACTGATACTTTGACACTTTGACACATAACTGATACTTTGACACTTTGATACATAACTGATACTTTGACACTTTGATATAGAACTGATACTTTGACACTTTGATACAGAACTGATACTTTGACACTTTGATACAGAACTGATACTTTGACACTTTGATACAGAACTGATACTTTGACACTTTGATACAGAACTGATACTTTGACACTTTGATACAGAACTGATACTTTGACACTTTGATACATAACTGATACTTTGACACTTTGATACAGAACTGATACTTTGATACTTTGATACAGAACTGATACCTTGACACTTTGATACAGAACTGATACTTTGACACTTTGATACAAAACTGATACTTTGACACTTTGACACAGAACTGATACTTTGACACTTTGATAAAGAACTGATACTTTGACACTTTGATACAGAACTGATACTTTGACACTTTGATACAGAACTGATACTTTGACACTTTGATACAGAACTGATACTTTGATACTTTGATACAGAACTGATACCTTGACACTTTGATACAGAACTGATACTTTGACACTTTGATACAAAACTGATACTTTGACACTTTGACACAGAACTGATACTTTGACACTTTGATACAGAATTGATACTTTGACACTTTGATACATAACTGATACTTTGACACTTTGATACAGAACTGATACTTTGACACTTTGATACAGAACTGATACTTTGACACTTTGATACAGAACTGATACTTTGACACTTTGATACAGAACTGATACTTTGACACTTTGATACAGAACTGATACTTTGACACTTTGATACAGAACTGATACTTTGATACTTTGATACAGAACTGATACCTTGACACTTTGATACAGAACTGATACTTTGACACTTTGATACAAAACTGATACTTTGACACTTTGATACAGAACTGATACTTTGATACTTTGATACAGAACTGATACTTTGATACTTTGATACAGAACTGATACTTTGATACTTTGATACAGAACTGATACTTTGATACTTTGATACAGAACTGATACTTTGATACTTTGATACAGAACTGATACTTTGATACTTTGATACATAACTGATACTTTGACACTTTGATACAGAACTGATACTTTGATACTTTGATACAGAACTGATACTTTGACACTTTGATACAGAACTGATACTTTGACACTTTGATACAGAACTGATACTTTGATACTTTGATACAGAACTGATACTTTGATACTTTGATACAGAACTGATACTTTGATACTTTGATACAGAACTGATACTTTGATACTTTGATACAGAACTGATACTTTGACACTTTGATACATAACTGATACTTTGATACAGAACTGATACTTTGACACTTTGACACATAACTGATACTTTGACACTTTGATACAGAACTGATACTTTGACACTTTGATACATAACTGATACTTTGACACTTTGATACATAACTGATACTTTGACACTTTGATACATAACTGATACTTTGACACTTTGATACATAACTGATACTTTGATACTTTGATACAGAACTGATACTTTGACACTTTGATACAGAACTGATACTTTGATACAGAACTGATACTTTGACACTTTGACACATAACTGATACTTTGACACTTTGATACAGAACTGATACTTTGACACTTTGATACATAACTGATACTTTGACACTTTGATACAGAACTGATACTTTGATACAGAACTGATACTTTGACACTTTGACACATAACTGATACTTTGACACTTTGATACATAACTGATACTTTGACACTTTGATACAGAACTGATACTTTGACACTTTGATACAGAACTGATACTTTGACACTTTGACACATAACTGATACTTTGACACTTTGACACAGAACTGATACTTTGACACTTTGATACAGAATTGATACTTTGACACTTTGATACATAACTGATACTTTGACACTTTGATACAGAACTGATACTTTGACACTTTGATACAGAACTGATACTTTGACACTTTGATACAGAACTGATACTTTGACACTTTGATACAGAACTGATACTTTGACACTTTGATACAGAACTGATACTTTGACACTTTGATACAGAACTGATACTTTGATACTTTGATACAGAACTGATACCTTGACACTTTGATACAGAACTGATACTTTGACACTTTGATACAAAACTGATACTTTGACACTTTGATACAGAACTGATACTTTGATACTTTGATACAGAACTGATACTTTGATACTTTGATACAGAACTGATACTTTGATACTTTGATACAGAACTGATACTTTGATACTTTGATACAGAACTGATACTTTGATACTTTGATACAGAACTGATACTTTGATACTTTGATACATAACTGATACTTTGACACTTTGATACAGAACTGATACTTTGATACTTTGATACAGAACTGATACTTTGACACTTTGATACAGAACTGATACTTTGACACTTTGATACAGAACTGATACTTTGATACTTTGATACAGAACTGATACTTTGATACTTTGATACAGAACTGATACTTTGATACTTTGATACAGAACTGATACTTTGATACTTTGATACAGAACTGATACTTTGACACTTTGATACATAACTGATACTTTGATACAGAACTGATACTTTGACACTTTGACACATAACTGATACTTTGACACTTTGATACAGAACTGATACTTTGACACTTTGATACATAACTGATACTTTGACACTTTGATACATAACTGATACTTTGACACTTTGATACATAACTGATACTTTGACACTTTGATACATAACTGATACTTTGATACTTTGATACAGAACTGATACTTTGACACTTTGATACAGAACTGATACTTTGATACAGAACTGATACTTTGACACTTTGACACATAACTGATACTTTGACACTTTGATACAGAACTGATACTTTGACACTTTGATACATAACTGATACTTTGACACTTTGATACAGAACTGATACTTTGATACAGAACTGATACTTTGACACTTTGACACATAACTGATACTTTGACACTTTGATACATAACTGATACTTTGACACTTTGATACAGAACTGATACTTTGACACTTTGATACAGAACTGATACTTTGACACTTTGACACATAACTGATACTTTGACACTTTGATACAGAACTGATACTTTGATACAGAACTGATACTTTGACACTTTGACACATAACTGATACTTTGACACTTTGATACATAACTGATACTTTGACACTTTGATATAGAACTGATACTTTGACACTTTGATACATAACTGATACTTTGACACTTTGATACAGAACTGATACTTTGATACAGAACTGATACTTTGACACTTTGACACATAACTGATACTTTGACACTTTGATACAGAACTGATACTTTGACACTTTGATACATAACTGATACTTTGACACTTTGATACAGAACTGATACTTTGATACATAACTGATACTTTGACACTTTGATACAGAACTGATACTTTGACACTTTGATACATAACTGATACTTTGACACTTTGATACAGAACTGATACTTTGACACTTTGATACATAACTGATACTTTGACACTTTGATACAGAACTGATACTTTGACACTTTGATACATAACTGATACTTTGACACTTTGATACAGAACTGATACTTTGATACATAACTGATACTTTGACACTTTGATACAGAACTGATACTTTGATACTTTGATACAGAACTGATACTTTGACACTTTGATACAGAACTGATACTTTGATACAGAACTGATACTTTGACACTTTGACACATAACTGATACTTTGACACTTTGATACAGAACTGATACTTTGACACTTTGATACATAACTGATACTTTGACACTTTGATACAGAACTGATACTTTGATACAGAACTGATACTTTGACACTTTGACACATAACTGATACTTTGACACTTTGATACATAACTGATACTTTGACACTTTGATACAGAACTGATACTTTGACACTTTGATACAGAACTGATACTTTGACACTTTGACACATAACTGATACTTTGACACTTTGATACAGAACTGATACTTTGATACAGAACTGATACTTTGACACTTTGACACATAACTGATACTTTGACACTTTGATACATAACTGATACTTTGACACTTTGATACATAACTGATACTTTGATACTTTGATACAGAACTGATACTTTGACACTTTGATACAGAACTGATACTTTGACACTTTGATAATGAACTGATACTTTGACACTTTGATACATAACTGATACTTTGACACTTTGATAATGAACTGATACTTTGACACTTTGATACAGAACTGATACTTTGATACAGAACTGATACTTTGACACTTTGACACATAACTGATACTTTGACACTTTGATACATAACTGATACTTTGACACTTTGATACATAACTGATACTTTGACACTTTGATACAGAACTGATACTTTGACACTTTGATACAGAACTGATACTTTGACACTTTGATACAGAACTGATACTTTGACACTTTGATACATAACTGATACTTTGACACTTTGATAATGAACTGATACTTTGACACTTTGATACAGAACTGATACTTTGACACTTTGATACAGAACTGATACTTTGATACTTTGATACATAACTGATACTTTGATACTTTGATACATAAGTGATACTTTGATACTTTGATACAGAACTGATACTTTGATACTTTGATACAGAACTGATACTTTGATACTTTGATACAGAACTGATACTTTGATACTTTGATACAGAACTGATACTTTGACACTTTGATACAGAACTGATACTTTGATACTTTGATACATAACTGATACTTTGACACTTTGATACATAACTGATACTTTGACACTTTGATACAGAACTGATACTTTGATACTTTGATACATAACTGATACCTTGATACTTTGATAAAGAACTGATACTTTGATACTTTGATACAGAACTGATACTTTGATACTTTGATACATAACTGATACTTTGACACTTTGATACAGAACTGATACTTTGACACTTTGATACAGAACTGTTACTTTGACACTTTGACAGCCCTATAGGTTTCTAGTATACACGAGTAATACTGCATACCGTACTGTATGATAATCTCATGCCGTATCCGTAATCAATATAAATGCTAGCAAATATAAATTCATATACTGTATTGCAGCATTTTTATTGGGGGAAAAGATAGGAAGACAAATTAATAGTATTCGAAATATACATATATAATATACATATATAATATATATATATATATATATATATATATATATATATATATATCAATTTATATATTTATATATGTATTACTCACTAAGGTATGTTTAGAAAAGTTTATAATAATCAGTATATATAGAAGTACAAACAGGTTTGACCATACCACTGATTTGAATACATAATATGATAGATAATAACACTTCTGGACCACTCGTAGGTGGTAATGGTGCCAGGTCAGCACAGCCTGGATGATTAAGTTGGCGAGCAATATCATTATTGACCAGTTGGTGAGATAGAAGAGCCAACTGAATCCATGGGAGATAACCCAACTCCACACAACTGCCACCGTGAAGAATAACGCGGCGAACACTCTCCAAGCCACGTAAAGGCGCGAAGGCCTTTGGCATATCTGTTATGTGGGGGGTACGCGGTTATGGGCGTGGTAAGAGGTCAAAGGCGGGTGTATTTTATCGTGCCCGGAATGACCAGGTCCAATACTAACCACAGATTCCACGAATATATCCGGGTCGTTATGCTTGAAACCACGAAACAGTAACATTTTGAAAATAAGATTCGTATCAGTGTAACATACGCATTTAATTTTACAGGTGAGTTATTTCAAAAGTCACTAATAGTGTTAAAATATTTCTACGAATTATCCATGGTGAGACAAAATGAAATATGAATTAATGAGATTTTATTTTATTTTAAGTAATTATGTGTATAATAATCAATAATAAAATACGAATTTAAAATTGAATTACTATTTATATTTAAAATTAAATCGGTTATTTCATATTTATACACGGTAACGATTATAGTGATTATGGTCTATAATTTAACAAGTTTTTAATACTGTAATATTATTTTTAGAAAAAAAATAATTTGACAATATTAAAGATAATATTAAATATATACTTATATTAATATACATGAATGGTGTATGCATGCGGTATTAATTTCTCTCGTATATAGGCTAACTTATATCTTCTAACATCATTTCCATGTACTATAATAGGTTTATAATAGGTTCCCCTGGCATATATAAGTTATATTTTATCAGGTATTTAATATATTGACTATTACAGTACTAACTAAATTTGTGGGGTGATATTATACATAAAATATATTTTACAAACTACTTTGATTAATTATGTAGTATTTTATAATATGTATGCATATGAATATTTAATAGATATACATATTAATAGATATACATATTAATATATATATATATAATACTTTAAAAAGTAATACGATTAACATATATTTATCTCACGCCGTATTTGGTGTTTCCAATAAAACATATTAATTCCATATGCTATATTGCGTAAATTTAATTTAAATGTTTCAATAATTAGCTAAATTAAAAGTTTATAATATTTATCATGAATTAGGACAATTAGTATTCTTAATTTTGTTGATAGATCATTATTGATAGAATTACTGAATAGATTGCAATATATGCTGACATGGTTTTCCTAGTAGATTAGTTTTTATTTATCAAATAGAATTACTGGATTTTTTTTAAATGAATTTTGTATTAATGACAATAACTTAAATAATATACATAATTCAATAAATCTACTTCGTATTCATGTGTTTATATTATATGCATTTTAATATATGCATTGTTTAGTTTAGTAAGAGTTTAGTTTAGTTTAGTTTAGTTTAGTTTAGTTTAGTTTAGTTTAGTTTAGTGCACTCACTTTTTTTTTATCATGTGGTGTATCTAATTATATGGTAACAATTATAAATTATGTGTAATTTGGACGATAAAAAATAATTTGCTAAATAATAAATACAACATACTGAATTTTATATTATATTATATATATTTTTTTGAATGTATTATTTAGATATTTATATATATTATAGTTCTCAAAATCGTGTTATTGAAAATCAATTAAACTGTTAAAACAATGAATTTGAACCCAAAAATAAGTAACAACTTACAGAGTTATAGAAATGTAAAAAATATGTAAATATGTCTTCAATCAATTTCCCAAACTGTGCACCTTATATCTCGTATTTTTATAATATCGTTTTTTCTAATCCAGGTTCCGATAAAAGACTCGGCATACAGATAGTTAAGTATGACTTTATATCAGTAGAACCACCTACAAACTTAAATAGTGCAACATTGGATGTCTCATTTGTTATGATATTAGATGATCTATCGCCAGAATATTTGAAACTTTTTTATAGACTTACTTTTAGTAGCTTATTAGATCACTTATTTCGCAGCGATAATCTCTTTAGTTCTTTACGGGAGAAATGAAACGGTATACAATGTATACCGTTTACTATATATAATATGTTTGTTGTTACTGAGAATATTTATATCGATCATCGCAAGTTCTCGTCTAGAAAGGTGTTTAGTCCAGCAGGTAATTTAGGTAAACAAATAAATATATCACTTAAGAGAGGGTAATTAAGTATTAATTCACAATAATCGATTTGTTTATCATCGACATTTGATATATAAGGTATATACACATAAAGTATAATAATACTCTATAATATATGTATATAAACTATAGTTTAAATGTTGAGTTGACATATATATAACAACAACTTAGATGTAAGATTTATTTATTTATGCGAAATAATTTAGAACCATAGAAATCGTATCTAGGATATCAGTTACAGATATGATATATGTTAAAGATAGGATATATGTTAAAAAGATTTGTTGCCACCTTTGATAACAGTTCATTTTTAAGAATTTGATCGCACGGAATATTTCGAGACTGAGATCAGTGAGAGAAATGCCTTAGTTTGAAAAATGTTTATCCTAATTTTCTCAGCAAATTCTTCATTTTAGCGCTATTATTTGAGTTACGAAATGGTAATAATTCATAATGTATATATATATATATATATATATATACATATATAAATTAATTAACTTTGATAAATAAGAGAGAGGTGATTTCAATTATCCATATTAATACAAATTAAGAAAATTCATCATTTGATTCATTAAACCATTATATTAAACTATAATTAGTAATTAGAATATTACATATATGTTTTATAACAGCGTTATATTAACATAGAAAGATAATATTAATATGCATCGTAATACAAACAAACTCAATTCGGCAAGTAGATATCGGGTAATTAAAGAAGTAAATCCGTATAAAATAGCAAATGTTCAAATTCGACTTCGCATAGAAAAAGTAGCTCAAAATATCTCAGGAATTTTACAATATGGAGCATCTAGAAAATTACGATCTGAAATGAAAATAAAGTTAATATTAATATTGTGATTTCTTCTTTTTTTTTAAATATAAGCGTTTATATATTATTAGAATAATAACCTGTAACGATACACACTATTATTGATAGTAGTAAGCATGCAAAGTAGGAGTGTATCTCATTGGTGTGATACTATAGAATACTACATCAACATAACCAATACCGTGTCAGTATGATTAATAAAATAACTACAAAATTCTAAGAGAAATATAAATCAACGCTAATAATTAGAAATTGAATTCTCGAATAACAATATTATATATATTATGTTATATATTATATCATAGTATTTTATATATTATAAATCATAAGATATCTTTACTATACACTAACAAAATATGTGAATGTATAGTTGATTAGATTATAAAATATACGAATCTCAGTATGTTTTGAATATGTATTACGAAATTACAGCTATTTCCTGTATAGTATATTAAATAACACATTTATATAATATTAGATGTTATACTAGTATAATAATATCTATTATTAATTGTAGAAAAATGCATTCTATTAGTGACCAGACATTATTGATCTGTTATTCGAAATCCAATACTAATCATTCACGATGTTTAGATGTTTTATAATAGAAATTTAATATCAGCGATGGAAATGAACACATACTGCTTATATAACACTATGGAGATCTCCGACATATCCGAATTTATCACAGATATTGAATGAATTATATATATGTATCTGTATAATATGCGCGAATTTAATTAATTGTATTTATTACATAACATCTACTACAATGTATAATATAATATATGCATTATCCTAAATGACCATGTTGTTTATATAGTTATCATACTACATTTACATAATATAAATATTATGAAATAATTTATATTTTATTTGTATTATTTATTTATTTCAATGCATACATTTTATTTTATTCAGTAAGTAATTAATATTCAAAATATTATATTATATAATGCGAAATTCTGAAAACTGTGAATATTGTTTAATCGTTTAAACGTAAAAACTAGGTTGTCAAATTATTAAGAATTTGTAAAAAAAAATCAATATTAGTTGCACATATTATATTTTACAATTATGATTATTAATATATATATATATATATATATATATATATATATGTTTTTGTGTGTGTGTGTATGTATATATATATATCATATAGGTAAATTTATATTGTTTTATCAAATTAAATTGAAATTATATTTAATTTTTATTTACATATATATATATATAATTATATGTATGCGATAATATATATATATATATATATATATATATATATATATATATATATATACACTCTCGACCATCTGTGAAGTCATATGTAAGAGATATTGTTAAAGGCCCAGGAAATCATCCAGACTATTTTAGTTTTTTGTTATATAGTAAAAAAGGAAACGTATTTTATTTAAAATAATTATATAAGTATTTATAATTGTTACATCATCTGGTTTCTTGGGGGATATTCATAATATATATATATTTATATATATATATATATATAAAACCATAGTTTTGATTATAGACTGATATTATATCAATATATAATCTAAATGATAATTATTGAATATGTATAACCAAAGAAGGAAATTAAATTACAGGGTTTTAGTAATATAATTTGAAATTTTCGATATATATTAATCATATATATAGATATATGTATGTCATTATACTAGAATCGAGTGATTTTAATAATGCTTTCAATAATGATGCAATACGATGTAAACATAATACGTTCATTAGAACGTTCATTAATATTAATATCGGTAACTCGAGTTAGTAAATATCTTTACTCACTTTTACACAATATGTAAATTATAGAAAGATACTCAATTATTTTACTAATATTAGAAGGTAATTTTGAGTATAACAGAATATTTAATATTTATTTGTTAGGTATACCTTATAATTAAATAACATTGAATATAACATGCCAGTAAATTTAACTATATATTCGTTATTTAATATATAAAGAAACAATCTGTAGTCGTTTATTTCAATAACCTAATATAATATGCGAATGGAAGAGTAAATAGTAAACAATAATTAGTATTAGTAAACAGTAATTGTCTTTGTAAGCGACAAGTAGTATAAAGGTATGTTTACTATTGAAGATATCGAATAACTTATCAACAAATTAAAAAATAATAAGACATCAATAAGATAAACGAGTAACAATTTTAAGTTTAAAGTTTTCACAATATATGCTTATCGATACGAGTTGTATAATTCTCGAGATTAATCGATTACAATGATATATAATGGGTGTATTGTACTATAAATATAAATTACTCTATATATATATATATATATATATATATATATCTACTGGAGTATTTGTTCCCAGAAATATATTTCGTAAATTTAAATATGTTACCGCCATAAGAAAACGCAAAATATCTTCGTAGCCCTATCAAAGATAATATTAGAGTTAATATATCCCGCTTTAACAAAGTCCGGTGAATTAATACACAACTAAAGAACTATTTTTAGTCTGGAGAAAGTATAGAGCAATTGACTTATGAACCATTAGTCTGCATGAAGCAGTTGCATTCGTCCATTGTTATTTCTAAATAAGATATCTCAACTCAACATCGCAATAAAAATCTGTATTGAAATGATGCAATCGTGTATTATATTAGGATTATTTGAATGTATAAGATTCACTTAGACTATTGATCTCATTCGATAATAATATCCCATATAATATCCCATATAATATCCCATATAATATCCCATATAATATCCCATATAATATCCCATATAATATCCCATATAATATCCCATATAATATCCCATATAATATCCCATATAATATCCCATATAATATCCCATATAATATCCCATATAATATCCCATATAATATCCCATATAATATCCCATATAATATCCCATATAATATCCCATATAATATCCCATATAATATCCCATATAATATCCCATATAATATCCCATATAATATCCCATATAATATCCCATATAATATCCCATATAATATCCCATATAATATCCCATATAATATCCCATATAATATCCCATATAATATCCCATATAATATCCCATATAATATCCCATATAATATCCCATATAATATCCCATATAATATCCCATATAATATCCCATATAATATCCCATATAATATCCCATATAATATCCCATATAATATCCCATATAATATCCCATATAATATCCCATATAATATCCCATATAATATCCCATATAATATCCCATATAATATCCCATATAATATCCCATATAATATCCCATATAATATCCCATATAATATCCCATATAATATCCCATATAATATCCCATATAATATCCCATATAATATCCCATATAATATCCCATATAATATCCCATATAATATCCCATATAATATCCCATATAATATCCCATATAATATCCCATATAATATCCCATATAATATCCCATATAATATCCCATATAATATCCCATATAATATCCCATATAATATCCCATATAATATCCCATATAATATCCCATATAATATCCCATATAATATCCCATATAATATCCCATATAATATCCCATATAATATCCCATATAATATCCCATATAATATCCCATATAATATCCCATATAATATCCCATATAATATCCCATATAATATCCCATATAATATCCCATATAATATCCCATATAATATCCCATATAATATCCCATATAATATCCCATATAATATCCCATATAATATCCCATATAATATCCCATATAATATCCCATATAATATCCCATATAATATCCCATATAATATCCCATATAATATCCCATATAATATCCCATATAATATCCCATATAATATCCCATATAATATCCCATATAATATCCCATATAATATCCCATATAATATCCCATATAATATCCCATATAATATCCCATATAATATCCCATATAATATCCCATATAATATCCCATATAATATCCCATATAATATCCCATATAATATCCCATATAATATCCCATATAATATCCCATATAATATCCCATATAATATCCCATATAATATCCCATATAATATCCCATATAATATCCCATATAATCGAAACTAGATCATCCCATATAATGCATAATACATTAAATAATATAATTCATAATACATTAATAGAATTCTGGTATAGTTCGAATTTCCTGAATATACATAATATCACTAATAATAATCGTTATATATTATATATTATATATAGTATAGATTAAAATAGAGAAAATTAAGATGAGTGATGTTAACCAGATGAGTGATGAGTGGGGTTAATAGTTTTTAATATACTTATAACTTTATAACTACCAAAACTATGAAACAATCATGATTATGTATTATTGGAATATAAATGAGTACATTTAACAATAAGGGATAGAAGATAAAGAATAATTATAAGATATTTGTATAGAAGTTTAGAGCTTAAATCTATTTAATTCTCAAAATTAATTATGTTACAGTGAATAATACGGTTAAATATCGCAAAAGCTCGTAATATACTAATGATGTAGCCGTATGTAGTTGATATAGTGATGGTGAATTGCAATTCAATTCAATAACTTACTAGTGAAATGTTGCCTATAGTCTATAGTCTCTATGGGCAGATATGATTTACGAGATATTAGGATCGAAATAGAATTGAAATTCTCGTAAATCACGATAACCGAATTGCATTGTCTTTCTGCAGGTCGCAAAGTTTAAAGACTATTATAATTAATAGACGTGCTATCATTCTTCTGCGAGCCACCGAGATCACCCTACACCATGTCGCGATCTCTATATACGCTGATCTTCCTGTCACTGGCACTGACCACCGTGGCCATCCATAAGTTCGATATGTACGACGAGTCCATGGGACCCGGTATATTCGACGAGATGGAGCGTATCGTGGACGGAGGCATCTTCGTGGAAGCCGTTTACCAATCCGAAAGTTAGTATCCTCTCTTTCATTGTTTTGATTACCGGCATAAGTTTCCCCCGCTAGGTAAGATGTATCGAAGAAACCAGATGATATAAATATCATAAATAGATATATAAATATACAAAAACAAATTATATTTTAAATATAAATTAAATACATTTTTAGTAAATAACAACAACTAAAATAACCTGGATGGTTGGGAGATATAAAGGATACGAATTACACTAACCTAATGATTGTTGATACCGGATATACTAAGCCGCTAGGGCCACTCACCATGAGATCGTAGTAGTATTACGAATGTACTAACCATCGTGTGTAGACTGGTATCCCGTATGGTTCTCGTGTAGAACTCCGGTATGCCAGAGAAAAACATCTGCGTGCTTTATAAACTATAAATAAAAAGTAGTAAAACTACTAAGTATATCGCATTTTCATTACCTATTCCCTATACATTTTATACCTAAGGGGTTTTAGGTATTACTCCCAAACTACTGCATTCTATAGGCGATTCGTAGTTAATCAAAGTATTATTATATTTCAATACATGCGACTAATTGCTGAAATCCAGTTCAATTCATCTAATGCCCAATTAAAGACATATCGCGTTCGTTGCAGCCGATAAGTACACGTGCACCTACGACGACGGGGAAGGCATAGACATGCTGATACAACACGAACACGATATGCCTTCGGCGAAGAGAATCAACGGCAAATGCGTCAGATGTTCGGAATGTACGGTCGAAGGCATGAGATGCGAACTCAGCGCAGCTACGTGAGTTATATAAGAGGCGATTTTCTAAAACCAGTCGTAATTAGCGTGAACGCAGTAAGACGCGGTATGCTGTTTGTTGCGTATTCCCTCGGATTTCCCCGTAGTGGACTTCCGTGTACCGATTTCAATATCGTTATAAGTTATGGAGTAATACGTTTTCATCAAATTAATAATACGTAACTATTTTGGTTACGTCAACGTATACATTATTATATATAGTAATAGCGATTTGCCGACAAACTATATAAAAGTTTCTTTGTAGATTTATATATTTATATTTATAAATGTATTTATATATGATTCATCTATTCAAACTAACTTCCACATAGATTTGACTGCTATTAAAGACAAGCAAACAAAGTTGAAATATAATATCCAGAATATTACGACTGTTTCTTGAATAAATTAATATGTTATTCAACTTTATTTCTTTTGATATTACGATGGAAATAGGAACTTTATCGAATTTTGTAAGTAATTTACACTTTTTTTATTATTAACAGAGTACTCTATTCTGTAATGACATGTGTAGTGTAATCATTGTACACTGTACAGTGTACAGCGTAACACAACTTTCACGCATATACCAAGTTAACAAAATTATCTATATATAAGTAAAGTTCTGTTAGATATAAGTCCAATACATATATGTATATCCAATACAATATATATATATATATATATATTGTGTGCAATATATATGTTAATATATATTTATATGAACAAACGTCGAGGACAACATTTTTGTTATTAAATTATCGTGATCTATATTAATACGTATTGTAGTTAAGCACCACATACGTTGTAGATCCCACAGTATGGGGATATGATAACAGCGGGAAGGAGGCAGGGGTGACAATCTGGCAGAAATGTTACGTCACCGGTTCTATTATTAACAAAAATAATAGCATCAATATGCAATCACTATGAACTCATGTGATATCGAATTTGATATTATTCTTTTATTAGAGAAATGGGTATTTCGTGGGCATTTCCTGGAAATAATGACATTCTACATAAATTAATATTATACAAATAATAAATTATTTTCAATTGAATAAACAACTATCAGTATTTAATATAATCAAATTTTATTTCGAATATATATATAAATATAATAATTTGTTCTTGTATTATATATTAATGTATTTATATATTAATACAAAATTATAAATTAATAATTAAAAATCCGAGTTTATCCTTTGACCCATATTTGTATATTTACAGATGTCAGTTTCCTTCTACAAAAATCAATAATACGGAAGTTTTATACTGTTTATCATATACACTATGCATTAGATAATTTATTATTTTATCATTATTTATATACTTTGACGACCTTTCATGCCACATTTCGTTTGGTTAGAAAACTTACTTAGAACTACAATATTTTTCATTTTGATTGTAACTTGTTTTCTATAAATACATTCCTAGAAATATATTTAAAGATTTATTATCTACATGGTCTCAGTATTAAGTAATCTTATATAAATTAATATTAAAAATAATCATTATATTCTATTAATTAATATTTCAAATCAACTTTGGCATTAATATTAATAATTTGCTAGACATTTCCATGACAATATTAATAAATATTTTTCTGAAGATTTAATGAAATATATTAAATTGATTATCATTATAATAATATATTATAATTTATCAACCTTTCATTTAATATACAAATCAAAGTAGAGAATATCTATTCTACAATATAATTGAATGGTTGTGCATGTATCTTTGTACTATGAATCTTTATTTTACAAATTTTAATATATTGTAATACACATGATTTTATTAAAATGATTATAGTGAATCTTATAATATATATTGTTCATTTTGATTATATCATAAAATAATGTTATGATCTATACGTGGCGATTTTGGATTATAATATCTCATATTATAATTCATATAAAATACATCATATTTGCTTTATTTCTTGAAATTATAATGTTTACTAATTTAGTTAATCTAATAGTATTTATAAGATATTTATAAAAACTCTTTCAATATGGCGATATTCTTTGAAATTGATCATCATTTAATCATTAAATATATAAAGTGTATTCTGCCAAAAACTATAAGTTTAAAACAGTTTATAGTATTTACAAAATATAATATAACTCTAATAAAATTATATATATTTACAGTTTGATATTGATAGTATATGAATATTTAGGTTACAAATATTTATTAATTCAAAATTTTAGTTTATTTTCTCATTAAATCTTTATACAAAGATATCATTGTTATATAACAAATACCATATATTTCTTAATTAATTTATTACATCTAAATTCAATAGAGCACACATTTGTATATTGTAAAAACAAATTATCTTAATAAATTTGAATTAATTTAGAATAACCCAGTAGTAGAAAATAAAGTATTTCTATTGGTACATATTATTTGTGACATACCTTATGAGACAAGTCATTATTTTGGTAATTTGAATTACTATTATAATATATTTGTATGTTAAGATAATTGTGATTCATACAGTAATTTGATATCAAGTATGCCTTTTATTTTATATTGCATTGTATAAGAAATGAATCATTTGTTCTAATATTGGCTTTACCTAAGAAAATACGTCATTTCCCCCATCTCTTTAATATATATATACTAATATATTTCAACATGAATCAATATCTCTACTATTATTAAAATATGATTATTTATCTACACTTTCTGAAAAATCAAATCAAAATATAATATAATATAATTTACAATTGCAAAAAAAATATAAATAAAATAAAAAAGTAGACAAACAATTAGACTTTGTATTCTATGTATATTCTCTTATAATTAATGTACTAATATATAATGATATTATATTATATGATGATTAATATAATGTGTAATTTTAAAAAGTAAAATAATTTGGATAGACTTATTCACTCATACTATAATCTGTATTTAGAATTAATAGTATATGAATATTTAGGTTACAAATATTTATTAATTCAAAATTTTAGTTTATTTTCTCGTTAAATCTTTATACAAAGATATCATTGTTATATAACAAATAATATATATTTCTTAATTAATTTATTACATCTAAATTCAATAGTATGAATATATTACATGTTTAGAATCAAAAAAATGATATACTTACGTTAACTCTAGTCTAATTCTAGTCTAACTCTAGTCTAAGTCTAGCCTAACACTATTCTAACTCTAGTCTAACTCTAATCTAACTCTAGTGTAACTCTAGTCTAACTCTAGTCTAAGTCTAGTCTAACTCTAGTCTAACTCTAGTTTAAGTCTAGTCTAAGTCTAGCCTAACTCTAGTGTAACTCTAGTCTAACTCTAGTCTAACTCTAGTCTAAGTCTAGTCTAACTCTAATCTAAGTCTAGTATAACTCTAGTCTAACTCTAGTGTAACTCTAGTGTAACTCTAGTGTAACTCTAGTGTAACTCTAGTGTAACTCTAGTGTAACTCTAGTGTAACTCTAGTGTAACTCTAGTGTAACTCTAGTGTAACTCTAGTGTAATTCTAGTGTAACTCTAGTATAACTCTAGTCTAACTCTAGTTTAACTCTAGTGTAACTCTAGTCTAACTCTAACTCTAGTCTAACTCTAGTCTAACTCTAGTTTAACTCTAGTCTAACTCTAGTCTAACTCTAGTCTAACTCTAGTCTAACTCTAGTCTAACTCTAGTCTAACTCTAGTCTAACTCTAGTCTAACTCTAGTCTAACTCTAGTCTAACTCTAGTCTAACTCTAATCTAACTCTAATCTAACTCTAGTCTAAGTCTAGTTTAACTCTAGTCTAACTCTAGTCTAACTCTAGTCTAAGTCTAACTCTAGTGTAATTCTAGTCTAACTCTAGTCTAAGTCTAGCCTAACTCTAGTGTAACTCTAGTCTAAGTCTAGCCTAACACTATTCTAACTATAGTCTAACTCTAGTCTAACTCTAGTCTAACTCTAGTCTAACTCTAGTCTAAGTCTAGTCTTAGTCTAGTCTAACTCTAGTGTAACTCTAGTCTAACTCTAGTCTAACTCTAACCTAACTATAGTCTAACTCTAGCCTAACTCTAGTCTAACTCTAGTCTAACTCTAGTGTAACTCTAGTGTAACTCTAGTCTAAGTCTAGTCTAAGTCTAGTCTAAGTCTAGTCTAAGTCTAGTCTAAGTCTAGTCTAAGTCTAGTCTAAGTCTAGTCTAAGTCTAGTCTAAGTCTAGTCTAAGTCTAGTCTAAGTCTAGTCTAAGTCTAGTCTAACTCTAGTCTAAGTCTAGCCTGACTCTAGTCTAACTCTAGTCTAACTCTAGTCTAACTCTAGTGTAACTCTAGTGTAACTCTAGTCTAACTCTAGTCTAACTCTAGTCTAAGTCTAGTCTAAGTCTAGCCTGACTCTAGTCTAACTCTAGTGTAACTCTAGTGTAACTCTAGTGTAACTCTAGTCTAACTCTAGTCTAACTCTAGTCTAAGTCTAGTCTAAGTCTAGTCTAACTCTAGCCTAACTCTAGCCTAACTCTAGCCTAACTCTAGTCTAACTCTAACTCTAGTCTAACTCTAGTCTAAATCTAACTCTAGTCTAACTCTAGTATAATTTGTCGAATTCTAGCCTAGCCCTAATTTAACTCCACACTAGCTCTAACCTAACTCTAACTTATACTACACCCTAACCTTATGGCCCTCCTCCAGGCACTATGACATGGCCCTTATCTACCATCAGTAAGCCTACTTCCGATGGCAAGCCGATGATTGCCCCGTTTAAGTTTAACTCTACAGGACCCGTTGTGCAGTGTTCTCCTACCACATGTCAGGTACACTAGACCTCTACTCCCTTCTTACTTAAGTAATATAATAATTTATATTACTAATTTATTTTCCTAATCTATTCGCTATAGCCCTTTAATCTCTACCCCTTATTACCTATACTCCTCTACCTATATATATATCTTAACACAATATATATGATATACCTCTACCTCTATATCCCTTACCTCTACATGATTTCCCCCTCTACTCCTAAACCCCATTACTTATTATACTTCTACCCATGTATCCCTTTGCCCTAATCCCATATCCCTACAAATTTCACTACGACTATTACCATCATCCCAATCTACCACAATACTCCTACCCTCGTTTACCACTCAATACCTCTATGCGTCGTCTATACCCATAAACCCCATAACCCACCTCGGCCCCGCAATCCAATCTTACTCTGTCCAACGGATGCCCCCGGCACCCGTAACCCTACGCCGTCCCCGTTCAGAAAGAAGCCGAGATTCAGGTTTCGCTGTACGTCGACAACGAGGACTTCTACATCGAAGAAGACGAATTAACCGACACCAGGTGGACGGGAGATTACTGCGCTTATGACTCGCAGGATTTTGAGTCTCAGGACAGCCGACTGTTCTCCGACGACGACGAGGACAACAACGACGTCGACGACCCCGCCGCCATTGACCCCATGACCTTGTCTTATAGCGTGTCATGCACTGCTGCAGGCGAAACTCTCTCTACGGTTGGCAGGGGATGTGTTGGTGTGCTACTCAGAGTATAGAGTAGTGTTAAGTAGTGTTGAGTAGTGTTAAGTAGTGTTGAGTAGTGTTAAGTAGTGTTGAGTAGTGTTGAGTAGTGTTGAGTAGTGTTAAGTAGTGTTGAGTAGTGTTAAGTAGTGTTGAGTAGTGTTAAGTAGTGTTAAGTAGTGTTAAGTAGTGTTGAGTAGTGTTAAGTAGTGTTGAGTAGTGTTGAGTAGTGTTGAGTAGTGTTGAGTAGTGTTGAGTAGTGTTAAGTAGTGTTGAGTAGTGTCGAGTAGTGTCGAGTAGTGTCGAGTAGTGTCGAGTAGTGTCGAGTAGTGTCGAGTAGTGTCGAGTAGTGTCGAGTAGTGTCGAGTAGTGTCGAGTAGTATTAAGTAGTGTCGAGTAGTGTTAAGTAGTGTTAAGTAGTGTTGAGTAGTGTTGAGTAGTGTTGAGTAGTGTTAAGTAGTGTTGAGTAGTGTTGAGTAGTGTTGAGGAGTGTTGAGTAGTGTTGAGTAGTGTTGAGTAGTGTTGAGTAGTGTTGAGTAGTGTCGAGTAGTGTCGAGTAGTGTCGAGTAGTGTCGAGTAGTGTCGAGTAGTGTCGAGTAGTGTCGAGTAGTGTCGAGTAGTGTCGAGTAGTGTCGAGTAGTGTCGAGTAGTGTCGAGTAGTGTCGAGTAGTGTCGAGTAGTATTAAGTAGTGTCGAGTAGTGTTAAGTAGTGTTAAGTAGTGTTAAGTAGTGTTGAGTAGTGTTGAGTAGTGTTGAGTAGTGTTGAGTAGTGTTGAGTAGTGTTGAGTAGTGTTAAGTAGTGTTGAGTAGTGTTGAGTAGTGTTGAGGAGTGTTGAGTAGTGTTGAGGAGTGTTGAGTAGTGTTGAGTAGTGTTGAGTAGTGTTGAGTAGTGTCGAGTAGTGTCGAGTAGTGTCGAGTAGTGTCGAGTAGTGTCGAGTAGTGTCGAGTAGTGTCGAGTAGTGTCGAGTAGTGTCGAGTAGTGTCGAGTAGTGTCGAGTAGTGTCGAGTAGTGTCGAGTAGTGTCGAGTAGTGTCGAGTAGTGTCGAGTAGTGTCGAGTAGTGTCGAGTAGTGTCGAGTAGTGTCGAGTAGTGTCGAGTAGTGTCGAGTAGTGTCGAGTAGTGTCGAGTAGTGTCGAGTAGTGTCGAGTAGTGTCGAGTAGTGTCGAGTAGTGTCGAGTAGTGTCGAGTAGTGTCGAGTAGTGTCGAGTAGTGTTGAGTAACGGTGAGTAGTGTTAAGTAGCGGTGAGTAGCGGTGATTAGTATTAGGTCTTTATATCACCTTAACACTTCTTTACTCTCCCAAACACTCCCGAATACCACACAAAACTCTATAAAGTAAGCTGTATTCAATTAGTTAACTTTATTTAACTTTATTTAACTTTATTTATATTTATTTAACTTAATTAATTAGACAATTTATCACATAGAATAAGCTGGCCCCCAACAGAGTGTCTCAGTTATGCAATATAATGTAATAATATAATTATGAAATGATATTCATTATTGATTTATTATGCTACTGTCATACAATTCTATTTCATTGATTTATACTGTAGAAGCATAATAGATTTTACACTATAACTGGAGATATATATCTATATTATGTTTTTTATGGGGTGAATAACTAAAGATGATTTCTCTCTGTTCAGCCGCTCATACATACATGCATGTACTTTATTCTATAGTTCTCCGATATATACATACTGGCACATTCCTGGAACTAAGCTACGCCCACATCTATAAATAGACCACACCCACTCGAATGTAGCATTATGTATGCGCGTGAAGTGCGTATTTTATTCAGTGGCTAGTCTCGGTTGTTATATCTACTACTCTCTGCCACTACACGCGACACCTCGCCGAGTGTTACCCCGCTCCTACCCCGCTCCTACCCCGCTCCTACCCCGCTCCTACCCTTACCCTACCCCTTCTCCGCAGAAATGTATGCAGCCTGCCCACTACACTCTAGCGTTCACCAGCGACCAGGGCTCTTCGACATCTAGTTCCAGTCCCGTCTCCAGCGAACAGACGAGTTGGGCTCAACAGGCTTGCAGTAGTGCGTCTTCCCCTTCCCCGGCTCCGGACATGCTTCACAGGTGGAATGAAAGGGAACCCGATGGAGACAATAAGGTATTACTTCTAGTTTTTTAACTAGCTGTGCGTAATAATGTAAAAATGCTGCGTAACCATAGCTACTTACATTTCTAGGTGACCATAGCTACTTCTGTTGCTGGGTAACCATAGTAACTTATATTGTTGGGTAACCTTAGAAACTTATATCTCTGTTTATTATAGCTTTATAATTCATTGTATATTATTTTAAATTGTCTTTTTAATTATGATTATTTAATTGCTTATATTATAATATTTAAAAAAATATTAATAAATATTAATAATAATTATGAATATTAATAATATTATTAAAGTTAATAATCACCTGCATTGTACCCTATTATTTATTATATAAATATGATATAAGTAAAATTATATTTGTATCTATTTAAATATTTATATAATTCTTTATAATAGTTACATAATCTATTATTTTGTGCTAATGTCAATCTTATCTATTACATTCTATGATCTACCTACCTCCATTATTTATTCCTCACACTTCAATCCCTCAACTTCCCTTATTGCCCCCGCCTTGTTACCCCTCACCCTCCACTTCCCGCGCAGACTGGTCACCGGAGTACATGGAAAGGCGAGATGCTATCGTCTCGATGTCAGTCCCTGCCGAGCGTCGTCTGCGAAAGGAGTCAGTGGCAGGCTCCCAGGGCGTTCAGTTGCGACGATGTCAGCACTCCTCTGTTCGCCCAGTTCGCTCGAAGGTGTCGCAGCGTCCAGGCACTTCAGTCTTCCGCCGCCTCCGCTATCATGTCTAACAGCGTTAACGAATCCGAAGCCTTGAGACGACTCACCTGCACTTGGTCCATGTCTAGCGCATGTTTACAGTCTTCCGATGAGGTGAATATCTCTCTTTTGTCTTTCTCTCGATTTTATTTTTATTATTCCTCTCTCTCTTCATCTCTCTCCGTTATCATTCTCTATTATCTTTTTCTTTAGGGTACCGCTTAAATTTGTGAAATGTAAAACTTGCTGAAATTAATGTAGGAATCTGATGTTTCTATTGATTGGAAGCGTCCGGAGAGTTTAGAGAGCGTTGCGGACTTGCGTTGCAATGATTCATTTTTCAAAGAGGACTGCAAACCAACGGAGAAGGTTTTCCATCTCCTCAACCCTATACATATTCTTATACCTCTCACTTTTCATTAGCTCTCTACACATAGATACCCCCCCCCCTACAAACTTTTTATATCTGCCTACATCTCCTATATATGCAATATGCACATCCCAATACCCCAATCTACCTTCCTAAATCTACATACACCTTAATATAGTCTCATATAACTATATCCCTACAACTACATTTCTCTATATCTCCTTTACACCCAACTTGCAGAAAATGACATTTGAACAACTAGCTCCTTTGCCCGATTTGACATTCCTCAAGTTGCCAAAAGTGACCACTGGTCTACTTAACGACAACAATACCGATGTCACGGACTCGCAGATGACCACAATGAGACGTTTATGTCTGTTCACATCTGAACTTTCTCGTCTTAGGAAAAGGTCCCAAGCTTATAAAGGTTTCTTATTGAATATTGTTTTCAATTCTTAGGTTGTGTTTATATGTCAGTAATCTGGTTCCGGGCATACTCTCAATCTATTGTATAATACCAGGTATAAAATTAAGAGGAAGCCTTTTTAAAATATCATACTGAATATCAATTTTCCATTTGATCAATAATGATTTATAAACAATATGAACTTTTCGACTAATTCACTTGTTAATTGTTTTAAAATGAATATTTCAACTATCCCAATTAAATAGTAGAACATATAAATATGAATTGCTAAGAACTGAAATAATGTATAAATGGAATCATAGAAATTTTAGTAAAATATTACCTAAAAATTAAAGCCATTTATGTTCTTGTTTCACGAGTTCAACAGTGTTATTCAATTTAGATTTTTATTTGAAGTACTCTCCAATGTTGACATCAGCCAGCATTCTCTCCATGCTTATAAATATTGAGTATTTACATTTTAGTGTCTTTGGAGAATGTCTTAAAATGGAACTAGATTTGTATTTACATTTTGGGTTTTTTGAGCGTTTGATTTTATTTCTAATTCTATCTCAAAAGGTGATCGTAGAATAAGATCTGAGATTGAAACCAGATTTGGACGGAATATTGCCGTGTAAATCTGCCCTTAGTAGAATTTAATACAGCTATGGCAAATTTCAAATTTATGAGTAGAATTCTAAAAAATGATCATTTCATTATTTTCTCGCAAATATTTGTATATTATTCTTCTCACTGAATCTTCTGTAAATAGCAAAGAAGAAGATGCAATCGTGTCATCCATCATCTTATTGCTCAAGTTCTTCATCCGGAATTGGTCTTGACCAGCAAGTCATTTCTCTTAGAGGTCAAAAGGTCACCAACTTGAAACCATGTCTGCGTTCACCCCTCTATGATACCTTGGTCGAGGCATCTTCTCCAGGCTCCATTTATCAATACGAGGACTCTTCTCAATGTAATGGAGATACGATGTACAGACTCATACCCGACAACAACTTAAATCAGCCTTCTCAATTACAATGTAACCCTTATTGTGTCCATTCCTCTACTTCCCATGAACTACATAGACACTCCCCTACTTCCCATGAACTCCATAGACACTCCCCTACTTCCCAGGACCAACAGAGACACTCCCCTACTTCCCATGAACTCCATAGACACTCCCCTACTTCCCAGGACCAACAGAGACACTCCCCTACTTCCCATGAACTCCATAGACACTCCCCTACTACCCAGGACCAACAGAGACACTCCCCTACTTCCCAAGACCAACAGAGACACTCCCCTACTTCCCAGGACCAACAGAGACACTCCCTTACCTCCCAGGAACAACAGAGATACTCCCCTACTTCCCAGGACCAACAGAGACACTCTCCAACCTACCATGGGCCACATAGATCTCCTCCAACTTCCCACGATCTCCGTAAACACTCTCCAATTTCCCATGATCACCTCAATTCCTCCTTCTCATGTAACCAACACAATAGTCCGTCACCCCCCTTATATCAACTTAACCGCAACACTCCGACATCCCACCATGCCTCCCCTAGCCACGTTGACCACGGTTTTCCTGGCTGTACGGTCGCGTGGTCGGGTAGAGTGCCAGCTTGCCTCTGCCAGTGTTTAGAGTGTAAATCTCAGATGTCCGTGCGCCGATACAAGAAAGTAACTTTCGCCGACTCTACCGTCTCGACGAATTCTCTTTCCAACAACAAGCCTGTCAACGATCCATTGCATTCCGATTTGAATAATAAACGTGTGTGTCATTTCATTGATTTCACTTCTATCTTGAAGTGTACAAATTACTTTTTTACTTAATTGATATATTATAATTAAAATACTTATTATTCAAGATAGAAGTATGCTGCTGTTATATTTGACATTATCAATTATTTTACAGATTTGATTGAGGAGATTATGCATAAATCATATAGTAGCGATTCTTCTTACGCTTCTGAGAGATCATTTAGCATGAAAAGCCCACCTCCGCACTTCAAATGTTCCAAACAACTTTATTTCAACAGTAAAAAAGGTCAGTTTCGTATTTATATAATTTAATGTTTAATACTTGAAACTACCCAGCAAACAATCTTGGTATTTTGATTTTTGCCTTGCGTAATTTTAAATGATAACCAATACTTATAATAAGTGAAAGGATTTTATTAAACCATTAAATCACTTAGTTTGGTGTATAATTTCTACGATATAACATTGTTGATACATTAATAGCCCTTTTGCAACCTCTCCTTTCGACAATTGAGAAAATCGTTCACATTTGTGCAGAGTGTCTGGAAAACCAACAGATTGTTAGTATTGTTTTGTTTCCATTATCATATTACACTTGTTATAATCTTATGAATATCATTATTATGTAATGGGTGTTATAATTTTAATAATGTTGTCTTATAAAAGATATTCAAATTATATTGAATTTATTTTTTAATTTCTACAATTTTATTGAAACTATTATTAAATCAATTTCACAGTTTTTTTGGATTAAATTTTGTTCAGTATTTCCTTTGTATTTTACTTTACATTATTATATAATTAAACTTCTATCTTATAAATGCTACCCTACGTCACTATGCAGACATCTACCTGCACATTATCCGATATTATCTTCTCTGAATTCATACCATGCCTACACCTATTGGTTGTCGATGGTATCAGGAAGCGAGTAGATAGCTTGTTTGGAGTAGTGGACAATAGCGTATGGCTTGTCACTGAAGAGTCATGCCAGCAAGGTAAACTCCTTAATATGATTAATTTGTAGCGTAAATTAAGTAATCATTCTATCGATGTTCAAAAATATTCAATCTAAAATCACTCGTGTGTGATGAAATTATAAAATATATAAATATACATTGATTTCAGTTAAATTTTTATATTTTGGAAATATGTTACATGAAATGAACTCCAGTCAAATGATATTTTAATGACAACATCATAATTGCTATACTAGGATCTCACTCCTATTTTGTATACGATATTTAATTTAACAGATTGTAAAAGAGGAAAACTTGTTCATCAGTTATTAAATGACTTGCATTCTTCACGATACTGCCCCGTTGAAGAAAAGTTCAAGGCATTTATCATAACATTATTAAAGTAAGACTCTTTATAACCGTCCTCATTACTTTCTAATTCAAAATCGTTAATATTTATGTTTGACTTTACTAATGACAAATTTGTTTTATAATTTATTAAATAAAATATAATATAGTCGACGAGATTAAATTAATTAGTAATTATATAATGGTTAATGTATCTACAGCCACCGATTACTGACCTTCTGGCTTCAATCATTAACTAATCAGGAGGTGCTACTCGTGAAGCATTACGATTGCAAGGCTTTCCTGCGACTAACCAACACGGACCTGTCCATACGCAGTCTGACTCGCGAACTCCTTCGTTCAACCACTCCCCTCTCCCTCATCGACTTCAACATCGAGTACGGAGTCGCCAGCGTTTTATCCAGCGCGAGTCACGACTCCGCTCCCGTTCACCTTGCCAACGCTCCGCCGCAATCCGATCGATGCGTTGCCTCAGAAATCTCTCCTCCTCCAAATCCCGCGCCTTTAGCCGTAGCATCTTCTATCCCAGCCTTCTCCGCCGTTTCTAATTCGCAATCCGTTGTCGTCGCGTCGCCGACCGTCTCGCCACACTCTCCTATGCACGAAACCGCGCCGAACCGCGAACATGCCAGTCGCGATCCTCCAGCAACCGCAATGCCAGAAACCGATCTCTCTCCCGGGCAAGACGCCGCGACGAATTCTTCGGATTCCGACCTAGCCGACGAGCACCAGTCGCATTCGACTCCGGCGGACAGAGGATCCGCAACAATTGAATCATTTACGCAAGAAATGGCCAATTCATTACCCGATATCAAACAATTTGTAAAACAAGGATTAAGTTCATTCTCCGAGTCGCTTTTCTCAATGTTTGATAAACTAATTACAGGAGATTCAAGTCCCGACGTTATCACAACTCATAACCAATAGTTAGTGATGTAGTATTTAATATATTTCAGATTTCATAGATTGAATGCGAATGTGTTTCACAGTGTAGAAGCAACGTGCGAACACTTGTCAGTGGATAATATACATCTCAGTTTCAAGAAAGGAGACAAATTAAAGATTATTTCAAAGATTAATGCTGATTGGTTAATTTGTCAACTTGGTAACAAGAAAGGGCGTGTCTTCAAGTGTAACACTCAATTATTGGATCAATAGTTTAGCAATAAATATACATACTCGACATCTGTTGCAATAGTAATACATTATTAGATCATATTTTTAGATATTAATTTGTATTGTGATATATTTTATATTGCTTATTTTATTTTTATTCGTTATATAACATTTTGATGATGATTTTACTTTTTGTTTATAAACATGCATTATTGAATTTAATTCATACCGAAAAAAGTATTAATTTTCGCAATTATTAATATTAATATTTAATATTAGTAATGTATAATTAGTCAATACCATTTTTATATAAACTTTTGTGAAAGCTTAATAGATTTTGAAACAATAATTTCTTCTTTTTTTACTAAATATTTTTTAAATTTCGATATATTTTCGTTGCTACTATTTATTACTTTACTAGAGAAGTAGTAAAATAATATTATTGAAACATTCATATTTATCAAATTAATGAAGAAGATAAATTAGAATGTCGGTTCTAATTTTCAATATCACTTTCTAAGTCTTACAATCAGTGGAAAGAGTTTGGATCTGAAATAGAGAATTACAATTCCGCTATCATGATATCGAGTTATGTAACAATAGTGAAATTCAATTTGAAGGAGAAATTATCTAAAGTTTTATATCACTATATAGATTAGATAGTAAGTAGACATTGCAATATGAAATAAATATATCTATTTATTTATATACTTAAAATTCATTTTATAATAGATCAAATATTCATTGTTTATAAGTAGAAGTAAATGGCAATGTATAATATGACTGAAATAGATTTTATAAACAATTATATAATTGGTGTTACAAATTTTGGATGTGAAATACATCTTTGGGGAATAATATATAATGTATGCTACACTACTCCAGAGATATGTGTTTAATAATAATACTGTTATTCATTTATAATACAATTATGCACCTGCCAACTATAGAAAATAATAACTCACTGAATAAATTGACTTATCTTTTATCTTCGTTATATTATCTCTTCCTATAGTAAATATTTGAACTTATGTAACATATCTATATCATAGAGTTCATCTATTTTTTCTTAATTATATTTTATTTTTCGTGTTGAATTATTCAAAAGTAAATTACTTAAATTTGAATTATATTTACAAAATAAGTTATTTTTGTCATAATAATTAAACTCGCTGACTTAAGTATAACTATATTTAAGTGCTATTTAAGTACTACTACGATTAAGTACGCCACACGAACCATACAAATCTGGGGAGTTTAAAAATATATTAATAATTCCATATTATAATGATATTATAATAAAAAGTTATTATAACTATATATTTTTTAATTTTTTATAACTTTTTATTAACATGTATTGAATATTATATATATATATATATATATATATATATATATATATATATATATATATATGTAAAACAATATATTATAGTTTATTTCGAGGAAAAAATAAATTAGATATATAATTTATATAAAATATGTTAAAATGATTATTATTCTAAAATATTATTTTATTATATTACAATATGGACAATGTTAACTAGCTTTTCTTTATGATGTTTTTATTATAAATTCATTCATAATATCGCTATCATCATTTTATCATCGCAATCATTATTTTCGCATAACATCTCGTTATTAGTATGACACATTTAATACATTATTGAGTATAATATTACTCATTTTATTTCTAAACCATTTTCAAACGTCTGCTTTTTAACGTCTAAATGAGCGCTCTCAATATACCGAGTTCAAAGGGTTAAACATTACAAACGAGTTTCTATAGCATTATTACATTTGATAATAATTCTCTCACACCATATATATATATATATATATATATATATATATATATATATATATATATTAAATAGTCTATAGATTGATGTAGATTAGTGAACTTTTTAATAAATGTATCTTCTGAATTAGATCAGCTTTATTTAATTCAGGATTTGTTCTTATCTAAAATAATATTATATGAAATAAAGTTTAATGAAATATATATTATATTAAAATATATATAATTGTATGAATGCCATTATTATATTTATTATTATATAGAATCAGTGGAGATATTTAATTCCTTTGAAATCAGACGATTGTGTAGATATACAGATATATTGATTAAATATAATAATTTAATTATATATAAGCAGTATATATTCCTTCGATCTGCTCTTTCTTATATTTAAATAGTTTTTTTAAAATGTATTAATCTGTAAGTTGTTCAGTAATGTTAAAGTTATCATCATGTATTTGGTGGATATTGCGAATATACATTTCTAAATGGTTAGCTTTGTTAAAGAGTACACCATTTTTTTAATTAATGTTAGTTCATCTCTAATTACAATTGAAGTTCCTACTTTTGTGATACTAGACTACTAAGATGTGTTACATAATGGGCATAGAAAGCTAATGGTTGTTGTCTTTGGAATATATGTTTAACACCGAAATATATGATATATGTATTAGCTGTCCCATCATATGAATGGCTATTTAAATTTTATAATAGTACATTATTATCCTTAAATTATTTAAAATTAATGATACAACACCTGTTATAGTTTCAATATTATAAAATCATATATAAAAATATATAAAATATTGTAATGATATAACCATTATATTATAATGAAAATAATATACTAACATATATAGTAATTGAAAGGAATAATTTTAAAATGAATATATGTACATTTAAAAATGTACATATTGTAAAATAAAATATTCACAAGTTAGATATATATTCCCGTTTATATTTATTACCTACCTATTAAAATTTCATTAGAACATTTGATTATCGACAAATCAAATACATCTAATTTCTTGTTTGATGCCAGATATATCTTGTGCACCATCCCATATATAAACAACAAATGCTACTCGATATTATTATTTGTGTTTTATTAGCATTTAACAAAATAATTTCATTTTGCGTTTTTGGAGAAAGTAATATTCTCGTTATTTGCGTTCAACTAATATTTAAATTCTGGAATATTGTCACATCTTAATTTTAACAAAGCTTATAAATAAGTATTCATGTTATCATCGCTAAGAATTTAATCGATTATATTCCATTTACTTTGGACATTTTGCTGATGCTTATCATATGCTTTATCACTTGCTGAGAAAGGTGTGCAATAACAAATATTTATATATTTTATAGAGTATAATTATATAATTAATATTAACACATTATGATTTATTTATTCACATTACTTTGATACTAATATTACAATATTATTATTACATTTGATATATATTTTATTATCAAACAATATTAAACACGAGATGATCCCACACTTAAAAAATATCCCAATATAAATATCACTTAAAATGATTAAATATTTATTTACAAATATAATTATTATTATTCTTTGATTTTGACCGAAATAATAACAATATTAGCTTTTCAAGTTTGTTCCAAAATTTGCCAAACTCTAGCCGACTCCATTGAACATTAATTTTTTCGTTAGCATTAATAATGTTTAGACGTCATAAGTGTGTATACACACTAACATTTTACACTAAAACTTTACTAGACTTTACAATTAAAATAAATGTAAATAAAAATAATAATGTTTACCCATTCCATTAATTACATTGTATACACTCGAATCTATCGAAATCTATAGTTATAACAAAATATATACAACCTATATACAATATAGATATATTGTATATATTGTACAATAATATATATATATGTATATATATATATATATATATATATATATATATATATTATACATATAATTATATTCCATCATTACATGTGTATAGATATCATATTAATGAAATTGTGTACTATATGTATATCTAGGGTTTGATGATGAATTATTGATTATAGACTTATATATATACATATATATATATAAATATATAGTTGCGTAACATTTATCCGCACATGCATATCTATATCGGTTAAGAAGTATATATATAGTGACATAGCATTACTGTGCTAGAGTTGTGTGTCGATATCAGACCATTTCGATAACGCTGCAAACTTTGCAAAATTTCGTGGATCCATTCTAGACAATTCCTGTGTAGAATGAATGTTATTTCTCAACTATTAAGTCCACGTGCGTGTTTTATATCAGTGTTTACCTCGCACTTCAGATAACTAGAATACCACGTCATTGTTAGACATGCTACAATCAAGAACTTACCTAGCTACAATTAAGATTTCGCATAGCTACAAACCTGACCTATAATAGTTACAATCATGACCTACTATGGCTACAATTATGACCTATAATAGCTACAATCATAACATCCAATATCTATAATCACGACCTCTAATAACTAAAAATTATGAACTTCAATAATTACAATCATGAACGCAAATAGTTAAAATAAAAATCTCCTCTAACTGCAATCTTCACCTCCAAAAATGACAATCATGATCTCCAATAGCTACAATCATGACCTACACTAGCTACAATTATAACCTCAAATAACTGCAATATTGACCTCAAATAGCTACAATCATGACCTACACTAGCTACAATTATAACCTCGAATAACTGCAATATTGACCTCCAATAGCTACAATCACGACATCCAATAGTTACAATAATAACCTTCAATAACTGCAATATTGACCCCCAATAGCTACAATCATGACCCCTATAGCTAAATTCAGGACCTTCTATAGCTACAATCATAACTTCCAATAGCTACAATCATGACTCCAATAACTGCAATATTGACCTCAAATAGCTACAATCATGACCTACAATAGCTATAATAATAATCTTCAATAACTGCAATATTGACCTCCAAGAGCTACAATCATAACCTCTAATCAATGTAATAATAACCTTCAATAACTGCAATCTTGACCTCTAATAGCTACAATCATGACTCCTATAGCTAAATTCATGACCCCCTATAGCTAAATTTACGACCTCCAATAAATACAATCATGACCTCAAATAGCTACAATAATAATCTACAATAACTGAAATATTGACCTCAAATAACTACAATCATAACCTACAATAGCTACAATAATAACCTTCAATAACTGCATTCTTGACCTCTAATAGCTACAGTCATGATCCCTATAGCTACAATCATGACCTCCAGTAACTACAATCACGACCTCCAATAGCTACAATCATGACCTCTAATAGCTATAATCATTACCTCCAATAACTATAATCATGATCTCCAAATCGTAATATCCAATAGTTACAATCGTGACCGCTAATAGTTATAGTTATAACTTCCTATAACTACAATCGTGACATCCAATATCTACAATCGTGACCCCCTATAGCTAAATTCATGATTTCTAATAGCTATAATCATGACCTATAATTGCTACAATCATGACCTCAAATAGCTACAATAATAATCTCCAATAACTGCAATATTGACATCCAAGAGCTACAATCATAACCACTAATAGATGCAATAATAGCCTTCAATAACTGCAATTTTGACTCCCAATAGCTACAATCATGACCCTTATAGCTAAATTCATGACCCTCTATAGCTAAATTCATGTCCTCCTATAGCTACAATCATGATCTACAATAGCTATAATAATGACCTCCAATAGCTATAATAATAACCACCAATAACTGCAATTTTGACCTCCAATAGCTATAATAATGACCTCCAATAGCTATAATAATAACCACCAATAACTGCAATTTTGACCTCCAATAGCTACAATAAATACATCCAATAGCTACAGTAATGACCACCAATAACTGCAATTTTGACCTCCAATAGCTACAATAAATACATCCAATAGCTACAGTAATGACCTCCAATAGCTGCAATATTGACCTCCAATAGTTATAATCATGACCTCATAAAGTTATAATTAATACTAAAAATTGCTATAAAATTGACAGAGTGGTAAATAGGAATGTTTAATATTTGATGTATAAATATAAATATTTTAATTTCAAATAATTGTTGTTAGGGTAATATAGTAAATACACACATATATATATATATATATTATTATTATTATTGTTGTTGTTGTTGTTATTGTTATTGTTATTATTATTATTATTGTTATTGTTGTTGTTGTTGTTGTTGTTGTTGTTGTCGTTGTTGTTGTCGTTGTTGTTGTTGTTGTTGTTGTTGTTGTTGTTGTTGTTGTTGTTGTTGTTGTTGTTGTTGTTGTTGTTGTTGTTGTTGTTGTTGTTGTTGTTGTTGTTGTTGTTGTTGTTGTTGTTGTTGTCGACGACGACGTCGTCGTCGTCGTCGTCGTCGTCGTCGTTATTATTATTATTATTATTATTATTATTATTATTATTATTATTATTATTATTATTATTATTATTATTATTATTATTAGTATTATTATTATTATTATTATTATTATTATTATTATTATTATTATTATTATTATTATTTATTTGGTTTAATTAACTATATCTAAGCATAAATAAAAAGAAAATAATAATTAAAACATAATATTATGACCATATTTTATATTCTGTTATAGTTTTATTCTTATAGATAATATATATTATGTATATATATTATATATATTATATATATAAATTATATATAAATTATATATATATTATATATATAAATTATATATATATATATATATATATATATATATATATATATATACAATTTTAATAATTACTCTGTAATATTTAGGCAATCTTGTGTACTATGGTCTACATGGTACTACTAAGATCTTCAATATTATAAGTTGCGTTTGTAAATAAGAAGTGTATATTTTTACCGCTAGAGATAATTTATATAAACTGCAATGTATAATTCAATAAAATTCAATAATATTTATGCTAAAATATTATAATTTTATTACACTCACACACACACCCACACTTACACACACACTCACACACTAATATATATATTAATACATACACTTTGAGATATTATCTTTATTACATTACCTTTAAGACATGTATATATAATGCCTAATTAAAATATAATAAATAATATGGTACAAAATGACATATAAAATTATAATTAATATTATATGCAGACTATTATACTACTGTAATATACTTTTTACCGCTTGTTATAAATATCACATATAGTAAATAGCAAACTACGATGCATGTATAATATATATTGTATATACGTGATGTATTCACTGTAGTTTTAATCATTATAAGAATATAATTGTGATTAATTGATTTATATGTTTTTTTAATAAAAATAGTATTTTTAAAATACAAACAATTAGAAATAAAACCTAAATTTATGAATATATACAGATATCATTTTCCATATATTGAAAATTATTAAAATAACTATTAATCAAATAACAAATTAATCTTAAGTTATAAGGTGTGCCGTGATTTACTATAATATAATAGTTTATATATATATATATATATATATATATATATATATATATATATATAGACATACATATTTATTATAAGCTATCTATAGTTATATAGTTATGATATTATATATGAGAATATTATTATCAGATCATATATGTGTAAATTATTTACATTTTGTAATGGGTTTACTATAGGTTATAGTTAAATATGTAATGTCATATATATACACTGTATACATTTTATAGATATAAAATTATATTTTGTATAAAATCGATATATACAATTATTTAAAAAATTATTAAAATAAGATTTTTAATAAGTTATCATTAATAATATCATTAATAATACATCATATTCTACTTATAATTTTAGAATATATTTAATATATAAATATATAGTTAATAATTTAAAATAATATACTGATTTTAAGAAAATTAATTATTTTTTTATATATAAATTAATATTGTTATAGTAAGAAACTTAATTGTTATAGCAAGTTACATGTAAATATAAAGATATTAAGTTATTTAAATATATCAAATTAAGAAATTTTAGATATATAATAAATACAAATCTATATTAAATACAATAATCTTTCACTATATACCAGTATTATAATATATACTTTATTATATATAATATTATTTTATTTAATTAATAATTAAATTAATCATAATCGAGAATAAAATTAATGATATATAAATATTAATATTAATATTAAAAATATATATATTATAATAATAATTATATTATAAATAAAATACTATAGTTTTATATTAAATTATCATTAATCTTACACAACTCTAGTGACTTAAATTCAATCATTGTAACTGCAAAAGTAAACTATAGTTTATAACATTAAATTAAAAATTATACTATGTTATAATATATTATGATATGATTTATATAAAATAAAAGTATAATACAATTTTAACATGCGCATTATACATGTATTCAGTTATATATATATATATATATATATATATATATAGATATATATATACATATATATATATATATATATATATATATATATATATATATACATATATTTAACTTTAAATGTATACATTTAAAAGTATACTTAAATGAAAAAAAATTATGGACTTGAATAGTTTTTTATTAAATTATCGTGATCTACATGGTACATGAATACATATTGTAGTTAAGCACTACCCTGCGGTACTATGGGGCTGGGCGAGGGACGGTATCGAGGGGCGGGGCGAGACTGAGTAGAGATGTTATGTCATCGGTTCTCTTGTTTACCGTTGAAACAAATGCCCGCGATGATACCGGACTTCACGTCGACCGGGAGCGACGGCCACAGGCAAGCGACGGGCAGCCCGCACCGCTGTAAGTTCAAAGGTGAAATAGGGGTCACCGGGAACTCCAGTTCGGCCCCAACACTGCAAACCACGCCCCCGGCCATACAGTGGTCGTCGTCGTCTTCGGAAGACGCGAGGAGGCTGTCGACGTCGAAAGTACGGCGTTTGCGTAAACGTCGCGGACGCCTTTGCACGATCGATAACGGGCCCAGGGATGGGCACAGGGGCGGGGCGTGGGGCGGGGCGTGTGGCGGGGCGTGGGGCGGGGCGTGGGCGTGTCCCAGAAGCGAGATGGGCGGCGTGCACGGCGGACTGTCGTCCTCTTCGTCCGGTACCGCTAGACCCATCGCCCTGCGAACCCTACGCTGGGCCCTTCTCCTCCGGAAGTCGCCCCGTTCGAAGTCCACTCGGTTCGCCGCGTGTATCGACCAGTAATGCCCTTTACCGTTAGCCGATCTGCCCGCCTTGACGAAGCAGTCGTTCAGGGACAGGTTGTGCCGGATGCTGTTGCGCCAGCCGGGACCACGTGACCGGAAGTACGGGTAGTTGTCGAGGATCCACTGGTAGATATCGCTGAGCACGAGTTTCCTGTCGTCGCTGGATAGTATTGACATGGCGATAAGGCCAATGTAGCTGTGCGTGGGCTTTGGATCGTCGTGACATTGAACCCCGTGACCTTGTACATCCTTGAAGAACGCATTGTCGAGTTGTTGGTGTAGTTGTTGTTGTTGTTGTTGTTGTTGTTGTTGTTGTTGTTGTTGTTGTTGTTGTTGTTGTTGTTGCTGCTGTTGTTGTTGTTGTTGTTGTTGTTGTTGTTGTTGTTGTTGTTGTTGTTGTTGCTGCAGTTGTCCGTGGTGTTGGTGCTGGTGGTGCTGAGGATGTAGCGAATTCCCCAGGAGCAGCGGAATACCATGGGGCCAATGGCGGCCGGCACCCCTAAACATAGCATGCCCGCTAAATGTGGACGTGGGCGTAGTTATGAGTGGAGCCGCATTGAACCCTGGTAACGGCAACATGGGCGGTTTAACGGATAGTTTCAATAGGCTAGGAATGCTCTCCAGTTGAGATTGCTCCACGTAAGACATGACCGGCGGTCGGTGGGTTGTGGAACGGAATAATTCGCCAGCGTTTCCGAATTGTCCGGATAGATCCGGTAATATCAACCAGCGTCGACCAATCAGTACGCTAGGTGGGCGTGTCTCGAGTGATTGAGTGACGTGCGCATGTTAGCCACGACGATCGCGTGATCTAACACTAGGTGGCGACATTGGACGATCGAATAGAGAAGTAACAGCGTATCTCAGAAATAACTATGCACTAATCACCTATTGTTATTAAGTCTATTGATTGTTTATGATTTGAGAACTAAAAACTGTTTCGCTGTTATCATAAACTAATTAAAACGCGTGTCACTTGGAAATGTTTTTTTTATTTAGTAGTTTATAATTTTTGAAAATTATTTTAAAATACATTTATTTTCTTATTTACTCTGCATAATACATTATTTTTGTAAACAATATTAATAATGTTTAAAATACATAATTATTGACATAAAAATCAAAAAATAATTATAAATAAAAAAATTCAAAAATTAGTAAATAAATAGTTCAATAATACACCTTTGTCTTTTATTACCCACAAAGAATATTCATAAGGTCTGTTGTAATGCCATTTTTAATAATTTAAATGTTTATAGATTTGAATACTTAATAAATAAAGGATACATTTTTAAATTCCAAATTTTAGTTTTGTAATGTATTATTTATATATTATTATTGACCGTCGATATAGAAATTGCGTAATATAATTCATATATTATAATTATATAATGATAATAGTATCATTATATAATTAAAATAACTAAAATACCACATACTCTGCAGAATTTAACATTGGACATTATATATACATAAATGATATTTAAATATATATATATATATATATATATATATATATATATATAATGTAATGCTTATATATCTAATAGGTATAAATATTATAAATTACATATTAGATCACATACATCTGAAAAAATTAGTATTATATAAAATACTATGCTAGAGTATATACTATTTAATTAATTGTGCATATAGATAATATTCTATTCAGGTTGTCCAGGAATATATTAAATAACGTATTTAAAGATATATTTAATTTAGTAAAATATATTCCAATAAAATATATATCATGCCTTTAATTTAAATTCACACTTTTTTAGAGATATTTTTAATGTAAATTCTAAAATACAGTATTATTATAAATATGCCGAATAATTAATAATTAATAATACTTAAATCAATAAAATAAATAAATAAATTGTTCACTTGTTCAATAAAGGATATATATATATAATAATATTATATACACACATAAATATAAATATAGATATAAATATATTTATGTTTGTGTGTGTGTTCGTGCGTGTGTGTGTATGCGTGCGTGCGTTCGTTCGTACGTGTTTGCGTATGTATGCGCGTGTATGTGTTATATCGGTATTATTATATTCGTAATGGCCAATTTACAATAGAAGCAGTATATATATTAAAACAATGTAATTATAATTTATTATAAATCAAAATAATAATAATTTAATATATAACATTATAATATATTATTAGATATTCTGAAATTATTTTTATAGTAAACAAACTAATTATTATAATATAATTATAAATAGTTAACTAAATTATTAATTACAAATTAAACGTATAGTAGTTAGTTAATTAAAATAAAAGTATTGTTAATCATAAATATATGAAAAATATTTTAATTATTTTTATATTAATTATAATAAACTGAATACTTAATAATGTATGTAAAGTTATAAACCATCTATGAAATAACATCTATGAAATAACATCTATGAAATAACATCTATGAAATATCATCTATGAAATAACATATATCCTGACAAAATTAATCCATTATATTTATATAATTATATTAATGTTAGAATTTTACTAATATATAAATTCAATATATATATATATATATATATATATATATATAAACATAACAATAATATATTATATTAGAATAATAAAATATATAATATGACAGATTATATAATATGCAATTAAATCTTTTTTATTATATATAACTATAGTTAAAATGGATATATAAATCTATATATATAAAAACATTGAACAATGCATACACATATGTATGTATATGCATTGCATAATATATATGATAAATTGCAACGAAATGTATCATCGATAGATATTGCATAACATAACAACGGTAAGCTTGCATTTGCCATTATATGATTATTAGAAAAAATAACGGCGTTAATAATATGTGTAATAAATAGTAAATCATCAATCATCATTAATAATAATTTTATAATGTATTTATATATATTATATAATAAAGTAGATGTATATATCTACTTTATACAGTTTACATTAATATTATAAAATTGTGGTAATCTTAGTTAAATGAGACAATAAACGAAT
>OZ038312.1:39185171-39187671 GCA_964035775.1 Osedax frankpressi | reverse complement strand
CAGTCGAGTTTGCCAGTGTATGTAAAGCCTGTGGTTCACCTGGCGATTAAATAAATTGTGTTTACGTTTATTTTTTATAATATATAGGTTAATCCTTGTGTTTTATCAAAATCTGACTCGGTTTTAGAATCTCAGTCTCGTCACTAAAAGCCGCGATAATTATGTCTTATTTTCTAAGTTATTTATTTCATTATACTCCTTGAATATAAAACTCACAGAATTGTGGTTATCAGCACTCGAATTATATATAAATAATTTGATAACTAGTCAAAAAATAAATATTCAATTTATATCCCAGGATATGAAGTAAAACGCACGCAGAATATATAATCTTCGGAAAATCGTTTTTTGTTGACAAAAAAGTCAGTTTTCTGTGATTCTGCGTACGAATGGACTGTCTTCGAGATATAGCTATAACTCATATATGAATAAGGTCATTGAAACGCCTACGTGTTACACAGTATTACATCATAATCGCGGGTATAATGACTCGTGGCCACTTCACGTGAACACCGTAAATGCATTAATGGCATCCAATCTCGCCAGGGGGAGTCAGACTGTTTACAATAGCAGCATTGTTTTTAGCATAATGGAGCCATCCGCAGGATTTTTGAACAATTTGCATTCGAATTTGAATTAAATTATTAAAAATTCATATTCAATATCGATTTGATTTTAGTGTTATATATTATAATTTAGCTAAATTATTAATTTAATTATTAATTATTAACATAATATAATTTAATAACAATTATAGTTAATAAGTAGAGAATTTTTTTAATGTAAAATAATAATATTAATTATATAATGTAAAATAATTACTTTTGTTAGCACATATTTACAATTCGTAATGTAATTCATAACTGAAATATTCAAATGTGTTATATAATACACGACTTCACAGTTTTCACATATTTCCATAATAAACCCTATTCACCTAAGATTAAGCTAATTATATGATATATACCTGAACTAAAATGTATACACAATAATAGTTCCTTTTAAATATATTATGTATATTCACAATGCAGTTATAAATTTGAAAACTATTACAATTATAAATATATAATGTAATTTAATTAATTGATAATATAAATAATAATTTTATTTTATGTCATTCATATCAATTTGTATCCAACTGCACAACAGCCTATTGCAAATGGAGTAATGTTTATTGTTATGTAATTCACGTGATTAAAACTCGGTTATTGCGTAATACATGTATTTATTTACTCGATAATGAAAACACACCGAGTATTAGAGCCGTAACTCACAGATCATAAACAAACAGATTACCTAGGATGCACCGAAATAGAATACTTATGTTATAAATAAATATAATATAATTAGTCGTGAGGACATTGCGGTCAGTATATACCTCAGTGGTCAGTATGTATGTCAGTATGTATGTCAGTATGTATGTCAGTTTGTATGTCAGTATGCATGTCAGTATGCAGTCAGTTAATGTGATTAGTGCTGTATAGATACCAGTGTATGTCTAAATATGTTTCAATAAGGTAGAGATATGTGTTTATATGTGTATGTGTGTTTGTGTGTGTATGTGTGTATGTATGTATATGTATGTGCGTATGTATGTGTATGTATGTGTGTGTATGTATGTGTGGGTATGTGTATATGTGTGTGTATGTGTGTATGTGTGGGTGTGTGTATGTGGGTATGGGTGTTAATGTGTACATGTGTACATGTGTATGTGGGTATGAGTATGTATGTGGGTATGTGTGTGCGTACACGTATATGTGTGTATGTGTGTATCTATATGTTTCAGTATAAGAGTATATGTAGTCAGTCTGATAATAGTGTATGTCAGTATATGTTTACATAACTATAGTTATTGATGGCATAACAATAGTTATTGTTTATTTACTTATTTTATACATATGTATTATTTTATATCATTCCCTTATAGATCAATGCAAATATTGCGTAATGTTTATGGACTAACCAATGTTAACCGTTATAAATATTATTAACCAATATCGACCACTACAGAACAATACTAACCGATACCGACTACTATAGCAATCATTATACTGACCATAGATGACCACTACTGGCCATTATTAACCAATACTGACCACAGATGATCATTACTGAGAACTTCTAGATACCACTAGCAATCAATTATCACTGTCGATTACTATTCTTTACAACTAATCACTACTCTGGCCGCTACTGACCACACTGACCACTACTGACTACTTCTGACTATTACTGATAATGTCTGAATACTTGTATCTACTATTGACCACACTGCCCACTACTGACAACCCTGACCACTAATGAATAATGAAGACCACTACTGACTACTGATGTCCAATATTCAATACTACTGAATACTGCTGACCACTACCGACCACTGCTGAGCTGACTGACCACTACAGAATACTAATGATAATTGCTGACCGCCACTGACCACTGCTCACTACACCGACCGCTACTGACCACGGATGGTCACTACTGACCACTATTACCAGTAATC
>OZ038312.1:39182535-39184971 GCA_964035775.1 Osedax frankpressi | reverse complement strand
ATAGGATGCACTTCACTTCATTATAGTTATTGTTTAAACTAAGCGATGCTAGTGACCAATTAAAAGGCATGCGATGTCACGCCGCGTTGTTAGAGCATCTGCACGTCTCAGCCGGAGTACTACGGTCCGGCTCCACTGCTAGCGGTGACCACCGCTGACCACTCGGTAAAAACTGGTCGCACGGACACCGATACACTATTGCGTAAGTACTCGAAGACGAATCGAGTTATCGTCGAAATCAAGAGGTTTCCCGAGTGCTCGTCTATTCGTCGTAATTAGATTTGTTATCTCCGTGGCAGCCTGCGCATTGTCTGCCTTCGACTCGAAACAAAAGGCTTATCATCACACCGACGGCGGGGGTTACGGGAGGTGGAAGGTACGGGAAACGACGCCGACGAGACTTGCCATGTTATAGGTGTGTCCAGCACGATTTGGGCGTGGTTATGAGAGTTTAGGTGGGACGGGGTAGTTAGGAAGGCTAAGTAGGGTGTGTGCATGATTTGAGTAGTATGTTATAGTTTGAGTAGTGTTTGACCTGGTATTCACCGATGTAATGGTAATTTGGATTAGTAATGGAATGCATATATATCCTAAAGCAGATAAATACGGCAAAATAAGTTTTAAAACCAAACTAATTCGACTTAGGAATAAAAACGCCTTTTATCGGGTGCATACGAATGTCCGTTTCATGACAATAGTTCGACATGATATTTTAATCATTGACTCCTGGATATGTTATAAAAATAATCTAAACTCCGCGGATACGTAAATATAAATTTACATATTCAATAAATTATATTGAATATTTAGGTTTCTCTTTGATAGATGCATTTTAAATAATATTTTTATACTTCCTATAGGCATATGGTATAACGTATAATATCGTTTTGTTCAGCTCTACGTGATACATATTATATATTTTAATAACTTACAATTTGTAAATAGTGAAATGGTTTAAATATATATTTTCAAATAAAATAATTATTTTTTTAACTTTTATATATTAAAAAAATCACTATATATATATTTATATATAAATATAAATATAAATATATATATATAAATATAAATATATATATATATATATATATATATATATATATTTATATATATTTATATAATATAAAGTATATTATACTTATAACTACATATAAATACCAACATATACGTGTTTGTTGTATATATCGATATCTATACTAAACAGCTAAAATTTAGTTTATGAATAACATTCGTTGTCGTGGTTAATTATCATATTATTAAACTCTGTGTGCGGTATCTCCATGGTATCAAAGCACCGTTAAATCGGTTTGTAAAGGGTTTCACAGTATTCTTGACAGTATATCTAGGCTTTGGTATCGATCAAGTGTCATTGGCCTTTTTCATTGGCTATCGGCTTTCACTCAATCCTCCAATAGAGATATCTAAGTATTGGATGTATCGCCTGATGATGTTAAGTATAATACTGTTAGCATGAGCGAATACGCTTACAAGATATGCCAAGGGTCGTGTACAAGGTATTCCAAGGGTCGTGTACCAAGTATGTTAAGGTACGTATACAGGTTATGCCAAGGTACGTGCGCGAGGATTGGCAAGTAATTATGCAATTTATACCTAAAAATTAGAACTTCCGAAGAGGACGGGTTTTATAAAAGAACCACGATATATTTACTACAAAATATATCCGTATTATATATATATATATATATATATATATATATATATATATATATATATATATATGTGTGTGTGTGTGTATGTGTGTGTGTATGTGTGTGTGTGTGTATGTGTATGTGTGTATGTGTGTATATATGTATATGTATGTGTGTGTGTGCGTGTGCGTGTATGTGTGCATATTACTTTGTAATGTTTACGTTGTATTGTATAAATATATTTTTTAATAAATATAATATATATATATATATACATATATTTATATATATTGTTATTGGTGGTTAATTAAATACTTATCTTAAAATACTAGAAATCATCATCATAAATGTGAGGATATAAAAATATATAATATGTATCTAAAATCAGGTAAAAGATATTCAAAGTTGCCGGAAATATCAGAAAGCAAATACCAGAATCTTAATGGATTTTTTGTTAGTCGTTCGTCTTATATTTACCGACGATCTTATGGATATATTTCAAAATGTCATAATCTGAAGATCATATACATTACATCGATATAGATTGTACTATTAATTCATTATTTTATATAAATTAACTATTTTATAGAAAATAATGTTATGATCGAATTAATTAAATAATATCATAAATTTATAATCAAATTCAAATAAAGTATAGTATACGATAATAATAGTAGAGAATAATCGCGTATAATATAATATAATATAGAAAACTAAGTGATATTTTAATAAAAACCTCATACACAGTGACATGTAGTTAATTTAAACAAATGTTCTTATTGTAGTC
>OZ038312.1:39132535-39177535 GCA_964035775.1 Osedax frankpressi | reverse complement strand
CGAGGCCACACTAATTAGATCTCCGTATGGTAGTCAACAGGATTTCAAACACATTTTACATATTACATAATAATAATATTTGTATTACGTAATCAATATAATATATTATATATAATCGTAGGGCTATATATAATTATATATGTATACATAATGGATATTTTTATATTAATATCCTTTATATATAAATGTATAATTATTTAATAAATAATTATTTGTATATTAATTATTAATTATTTAAATTAATTGAAAATATAACAAATAACTTATAAAGGTATACAGAACGGTGACATTGAACATGCTTCCCAATAGATATTTAATATGTTATTATTATATTTCATTTTTATATACATTATGCTATCATAATACTCCGAAATTAACAATTTATCGAATATTTAGTAAAGAATATATGAATTAAAATAATATATATATATATATATATATATATATATATATATATATATATATTACATTTAGTTTCTAGTATCCTATAGATGAAATACAGTCCTATCATTTTAATAGAATATTATAATATAATTATATATTAAATATAACATAATCAAATATATTTTATAAAATTCTATATTATATTGAGTAATAATTTTGAATTATTTTGATTTTACAGTGAATTCTCTAAATATAATATAGTACATTATTTATATTTTTTTATGGAATGATACGTTATACTTAATCTTAAATAATATTTAATAATATTTGTATAATATGATACATTGTTATAATTATCTAATATATATACTATTATACAAATTATGTAGGATATTATTTTTTGAATAAATTAGAATAAATTAATATAATAATAATGATTTAATATTCATATAATAATTAAATAATAATTATTGCAACGAATTTCTTATTTATCTCTAATTTGAAATAATTGGCTGAATACAATAACATGCTTCTATATTCTTACATAAACTTTATAGTATAGTATAGTAAATATAATAAATATTAAATAATATTATAGTGATATAAAGTATATTCAATTATCCAAATCTTTCTTTAAAATTATCAATTACATCATATATAATTATATATTACACGAATACAATTATAATACATATTTATCATAATGCTATATATATATATATATATATATATTTATTTATATATATATATATATTTATATATATTTATATATATATATATATATATATATATATTATGTATATAAATAACATTAAATAGTTTAAATGTGTTCATTTCATCCCATTTAACTTCATTTATCCTTGTAACTTCTTATACAGTATAACATATACTAAATAAAACTATTTTATATAAAACAATATCTTTCAAACAATTATATAATTTTAATTATTTTATATCGAAATGTTTCAAGTTATGCTTAATGTAACAATTGATATTTACTTTCGTATGCTTGTCCTCAAATACTTAATAATATATAATATTATGCATATCTATATATATATATATATATATATATATATATATATATATATATATATATATATATATAACATCAAAGAATTGATAGCATAATATTGCTTTGTAAATATTACTTGATGGTGAATGTTCCTTGAGCAATGCTGGCTACCTCTTCAGACTTACACAACAAATGCATTACCCCAATACGAATATCAAGGAGCTCTCCGGGGGGGCCACGATTGTTACCACTGTTTACAATAATATTATTGTTATTAAGATTCGATTGCTATTTCAAACGGGTTCTCTATAAATATATAATAGCTCTCAGTAATATAATTATGTGTGTGTGTGTGGTGTGTGTGTGTTTAGTATCACATAGTACTTCTATAGAATCGCCGTATTATTGTACTTAATAATCACATGACAATACAAAAGGCTAATATATACATAGTTCAAATCGGTATGGTAAATTAAATTAGTTTACTATAATTGGAAATCACTAATTGTTAATTGTATTTAGCTTATTTATTATTTATTAATTATTTAATATACATATTTGTTTTAAGTATATTATGTAATGTGATGATAATTATATATATATATATCGAATATATTCCTATTTCAGTAACATAATGGTATCTAGTGATTGTAGCAACCCAGCAATAGATTTAAGGAACAAATTAATTAATAAAGAGTAGCATAATAATTTTAATAAAATAAATATAAAAATATATTATATTATAGAATATGTTAATTAATTTACTTATAATAGTTTATTTTGATATTGCATTAGTTTTTCATCTATTTTAATTTTTTAAATCTTAGTTTATGATCAGAATTATCCATAACTAGTTACATATATGTAATGTATTACTATACTGACACAATTATAATATACATATATACTATAATAGTATCTATATATTATAATTTTTTCAGCATAGTAATAAAGTACCGGATGCAGACTAGTATAGTAATATTACCAGTGCTACTATTTTCAATATACTTAATTAAAGTTAATATTGAGAATCATTCATAGATTTCTTTACTGTCAGATGTTTAAATATAATAATTAGAGAATACAAACATCGATGGTCTATAGATATTAGTAGGTACTACAAAACAAGCTTTCGTAAATCGTATTTTCAAGTTTCAATTTAAGTTTTAATAAAAAGTGAATTATTTTATAAATCCAATAGTATACGGATCTATATACCTTATATTTCAAATCAATATATTATATAGATATTATTATCACTGATATTATATATATATATATATATATGTATTTATATATATATATATATATATATATTGTATAATAGTAAATAATTTTATTTAAATCTAATTAATAAATAAATACCTTAAATTATGCATTTTTATATTCAATTAAATTTATGAATTTGTTGATGAAACTTCATTCAATATTATTAATATTCATGTGGAAATAATCGGGTAAACTTCGATATTTTTCAGGAAATCTTTTGAAATGGATAAGTTTTGAATATTATGTATACATGTTATATAATGTGCTATATAAATTTATTTATTATTTTGACTAGAATATTTATACTATCACTACTTCTCCCATTAACAATATATATAGTTTTTATAAATGCTTATACAATTTAATATTTGATTAGTATGAAAATTAAAGTAAACATAAATAAATATTGTCTAAATATTTATTAAGCATAATAGAATAAAGAAATTTCTTCCTTCCTTTTATACTTAATTTCCAATTTAGATATCTAGCATTTCTTCGTCGCCTTATTGTATCTTTGAAGATCTTTGCTTGCCAAGAGCAGGAATGGTTTCTTTTGTTTACAATCCATATTTCTCCATAATTGTCCTGCGCATTTTACGAAATCAGTTATACATTGTATATTTCCTTTCTTAGATTCTTGATTATATAATCGAGTGATGAACATACATATGCATTTCTAGGTCTATTGGGGCCCTTTCTTTTTATAATTAGGTTGGACTACTTTTCTTAATGTTACGACGCATAAAGACTTATATGCAATGAATAACTAACATTGGCGAGTATTATTTATAGGTATGTATTCACGTTGGAGAAATACCAGGAAATCAATAATATTGAGAAAGCAATTGTATATTTAATTTTAATAATATTTGCAATACGTAATCTAATTAAAGATGGCGATATTAGCAAAATGTATTGGAAACATATAGTGGAATATATTGAAGATGTTTATATTAAGAAATGAAAGGACTCCAGCAAATGTGTTCATAATACATTACAATATGTAAATACTTTAATTTACCTTTATCTCATGCAATAATTCTCAACAATTTTATTTCATAATTCCTAGTTCTACTCACACTTATTTTTATCTAAATAGTTTAAGTCTGCATCCGATTTTTAGATCATCAAGAATATTGTATTTTATCTTCCTCGTGCATGGACTCTTAGAAGAATACTGATTAAAATAATAACTATATGATTATATGGATCATATAAATTAAGTATGAAAAGTATTATGTTAAATTATAAATAATGTAGTTATAAATAATATAATTATAAATATATGGTCAAGGGTCTCAACGATTTCAAATTAATTTTATTTAATCACGCTAGGGCAAGTTTTGTTTTCATTTATTTTTCATTTATTGCCATTGCTAAGAGATAATCCATTATTTATTGATTTATACGAAACACTTTCATATTCAAAATGGAAAAATCAATTCCTGAATATAATACAAATTTAATTATTAAGATTAATATGGAGGCGATAATGGTAGTAAATTATAATTCATTGAATTAATTATTATATTATAATAAATATATTATTATAATAATTATTATATAACAATTAAACATTTAATCACATTTGTATAAAATTATAAAGTGATATAAGTATTGTATTATAAATACTAGATAGGTAATTTCCTTATGTAGATAAAAAAAATCGAAAATGTCAAAAGCAAAAAATGTTATAATAATGTTGGCCATCTTATCGGGAGAGTAATTTAGTAAACAACAATGATGATATAATAATTATAATTATATTTAATATTTCAAGAATAGATAAGTTAAAATAAGACTAGCATTATCGGATTGTGATATAAGGTCATATTAAAGAGAATTTAATTAGAAAGATATTTAAAATATATAATATTATTAGGGTAAGGTTATTGAAACACATCTAAACATATCTTATGTTCTAGATATCTTATTTTATTTTATATCCAACTAGAATTATTTTTATTTTTATCAATTTATTATTTCATTTAGTATATTCAATTTAGATAACTTATTTATATTATGTATGTATTTTTAATTAATCAATTTATCACTATTAAAATTATATATATAGTAGTTAATTAGCTATAATATATTGGAGTAATATAAATATTAAATAGTAGGAGATCATAAATTGGATCAACGGATAACTCCTGAACTGAAATGTTACACTAAATGACCATTTGAAAAGAAAATATTTATTCCAAAATTATTTAAATCAGTCACATAAACCGACACCAGAAGTTAAATGTAGATTTAGATGTTATATATTATCAAAAGTATTTGTCAAATGGTGTTTACTTAATTTTGTAAGTGTGTTTTCAAAAATATGTAGAGTGATCGTGCTGTTATTATGTTGATCAGTATATATACTTATAAGTATTACTAATTATTTTGAAATAGGGATCAGAAATTTATTTATGATTAATTTGTCCTTTATTTGACTAACCACGATATTCTCTATACTATGTGTTGACATTAATAATTGCGTAATATATCTAGATAGAATGTGATCACGATTTCATTTTACTTTTTTAATAATTGGGGTTAATATAATATTTTTAAAACTTGTTGAGAACGAATATACTTTAAAGTTAACTTTATAATGATTAATTTATATAATTATGATGATATTTAATTAGCTAAAGTGGTTATAGTTGAAGTAATATTAATGTTGACGAGTAGATATATGATGTACTAAAGCGTGAATAGGAATTATGTCAAATAAGGGTAGTAAATAACTATACGTGTATGTAGAATGAGTTAGTAATTTCAATTATTGTATTATATATGGATAAATAAAGAGTTAGATTTATAAGAAACAGGGTGTTTTATAGATATCCATAATTTAACATAGACAATTTAACAAAGAGAAAATTTGAAAAATAGACGGAGAAATTGGTATGCAAGTTATTGATGTATTGTGACTTTATGACTCACTCGAAACTATATATATATATATATATATATATATATATATATATATATATATATATATATATATATATTATATATAAAATACTATTGTATATGTATATAGTTTCGATATTGTTCCAGTTACAGAATAGTGAAGATCCTCGTAATGTGAGGACACACCCATTTCACATCAGATTACAAACTTACCTGATCTACAACAATCGACCAAGTTAGCAACATTTTCTCTATGCGATTTAAACATTTTATGTAAAAGTATCTGTATTAAATCTATCTAGTATAGAAATGTAAGTATTTTCTAAAATAATGACTGTATAATAATATCTATAGAGTCTATATAAAAACTGTTTGAAATGTAAAAATTAATAGTATTCGCATTAATACGTATTTCAAGAAGAGCACATGATATAATTGAAGTCATAGAACAACCAAGAAAAGAAAATAATATACCGGGTATGTTATCTTTAATATCTAGAATAATGTATCAGGAGAAGGCTTACTCTAAACATTCTAAATATAAAATGTAATGAGCCCGTACCTGTCGATATAGTTCCAAGGGAACCTATTCCTATTGGTCACGCATAGCAGAGCATGAGCTGCAATACATATGACATTAGATCCGCATTTCCGTGTCCTAAAATTGCCTTCAACAAAGTTCAACTGCCTATCGAACCATGGATCTTGCGTACAAACCAGAATAACCATAAGAACCAGTTCCAGCGCGTTTGTTGGTGTAGCGAATCTGATCGTTTGTTAGTATTGAAGGTTTAAATTGCGCTGTTAACAACTAACCCATCTCCTTAAGTATAATTCGTAATAAGTAACAAACTTAACTGTTAATTTGATTACATCGCAATACATTATATAACGCAATTTATTACAAAATATATACTATTGTTCAAAGTAAAAAGCTATTGTTCGTTAATTTTTAGATAATAATGGTAAATTAACGTAATAGCTATCATTTTAGTTAACCTCGGTATATTCCCTTACTCTTTATACTACCAAACAGAGAGTCTGGAAAAAGAAAGCAACCTGGAGATGACGTGACATCTTCTGACATTTTCAGAAACTGCAATAAATCATACTTTAAAATAACTTAGTTATAAAGGTTTGAATATTAGCAGATTAAATCTATATTTATATAATGTTTATAATACATAAATGTAATCGAAAATTGTTATTTTGATTATTTTCTGTAAATATTTATCTAGGAAGTATCTTGTATTTTATTAATGACTTATGTATTTATATGTGTAAATAATAAAATGTATCCCATGCATATCTATTTATGTAGATTACCTTATATATAAACATTGTTGGTAGATAACTAATAAGTAAACGATTATTAATTGCTAAATTTGAAAACTTATAGAGATATACCTGTATACCATGTATACTTAATATAGAGAGATTATTATTTTGCTATTCTTTAATTATGTTGGAACAAATCAGATAATTATCTATATCAACATTATTATACGGCATTGTTTCATAATTCTGTTGTGTGTAATAATAGTATTATTTAATAATCTTTTGTAGTATTCTGCACTAGAATATTAAATCCCCTTCACATCATAGGTTTGATTTTAGAAATGCTCATATAACGAAATGTTTACTAAAGTATAAGAACGAAATATTAATTACGAAATCAGTTATACATTGTATCTTTCCTTTCTTAAATTCTTGATTATATAATCCAGTGAAGAACATAACATATGTCGTTTAGATCTTTTAGGCCCTTCTTTTGTTTCTTGTACATTATTTTTATACTTTCGGTATTTTACGACTAGCGCACCTTGATTTCGATATTTTATTTATATTACTAGATACTGGTTTACTGATTTTCCTTTTTCAAATTTGCGCACGCCCTTGCTTTCTTGAAATTGATTTATTGGTTGACTTTTTACATACAGAAACATTTCCCTTACATAATAAGCTTGTATTTGTTTTACGATTTATACATTTTTTCTTGGTGATGCTTGTATTGGAAATTTCTTTTTTATAATTCTTTTACTTGGACATATTTTCTTAATGTTACGATTTGTACTCATCTTTATCTTCATATTTCTAGAATTATTTCATATTTCTAGAATTATTTCTCTTACAAGTAAATTTCATTGTAAAACGTCTATTTATGAATTATAAAAATTATTTTATTTTTAATTGATTTCGAATTAAAAGTTTACTAATTATGTATTAAATATATATTAAAATTATAAATTGTAGAATATTTTAGAAAATTATTCGCAGTAATTAAAAAACCATTAACAATTTGCTATTAAATAAAAATCGTAATTATTTCATTATTTAATAAACTTTGATCAATACAGACGTATTTCTTTAACAATGAAATCTACTTGCAAGCGTAATAATTCTAGAAGTATGAAGCAGAAGAGGAATTGTAGTCGTAACATTAAGAAAACATGTTCAAGTAAAAGAATTATAAAAAAGAAATGTCCCGTTACAAGAATTACCAAGAAAAAATGCATAAATCGTAAAACAAATAAAAGCTTATGTAAAAGAAAATTATCAGTATGTAGAAAGTCAACCAAAAAGTCAACATCGAGAAATCAAAGATGTACCAATATATGCAAAAGAAAAACCAGTAAACCAGTATCTCGTAATATAAATAAAAGATCGAAAACAAGATGCGTAGGTCGTACAATACAGAAAGTAACAAAAAGATCTCGTTGTATAAAAAGGAGGAACAAGAAACAAAAGAAGGGCCCCAAGAGACCTAGAAATGCGTATGTTATGTTCTTCACTGGATTATATAAGCAAGAATCTAAGAAAGCAAAGATACAATGTATAACTGATTTCGTAAAATGCGCAGGACAATTATGGAGAAATATGGATTGTAAACAAAAGAAACCATTCCTGCTCTTGGCAAACAAAGATCTTCAAAGATACAATAAGGCGACGAAGAAATGCTAGATATCTGAAATCAGGTATAACATAAATGAAGAAATTTGTTTATTTTACAATAATAAATATTGAAAAAAATAATTTACGATACTACAAATTAATAAATCAATATATATATATATATATATATATATATATATAATACTTAGTTAATTACACTGAATGCGCGTGTGATCACATAACAGTGGTCGTTAATTTCTTTTGATGTGATTTATTTACTGCCAAGATTACTTTCTTTATGCTGTATAGAAATTATATTATATATTACAAAATATAAGTTATTTGCAGCTAGGACAATGATTTTATCAGAATACTGTATTCACAGAGATTTAATATATTCATGTAAACCTTATCTGTATTTGACATCTGTATTTGGGTTTTCAACTAGCATTTTTAGTTTTTACATCTAGACACCTTTATCTAATATTATCTTGTTTATTTTGTTTTCAATTTATTTAATAAACCACAGGTTATTTTTATTTTAATTCATGAAAACTTTAACAAAACATGCTGTAGATTCAACAAAATTCAAATAAGGTAGATCATTAATTAACATTAATTATATAGAATAAATAAATATATATATTTATTTCTATCAACATCATAGTAGATATATATATATATATATAAATACTAATATCTACTTAATTCTAACCTCATCTACATTCTCTACTAACTCTCATATTTCTTCACACTATATTCAATTTCACCTCTGAACTACTAATATCCTCTAAAACCTATCAGCAACGACATACACATTCCTCACTTCGGTCCACAACTCGGTCAAAAGTTTGAGAGCCTCACTTCCCAGACATTCTAAAGTTTATACTCAATGATATTTATAACGAGGTGGTGGTTTATCAGCAATTATTTTCAACCGATCCTATAATAAGAAATAAGTGTTGATTGCTTTCCACTGTTTGGTAACCAGGTACATATTATTAAGTATGCGTATGGTAGTTTTATCCTTACAGATACCCTTAAAAAGGAATTTATTCTATATAGTATCAACTATCAAGCAGAAGAAATGGTCTTAAATTTAACTCGAACAAATGTCGTTCTCTAATATGGTCATTTAGATCAGTTATTAGCAAGGTGAGATGACAGTAAAATATTTTTGTAGATAATTATTTGTTGCAGTATATAATAAGAATTTAAGTAATTTTTATTAGAATTTGATACGAATATATATTATTGGGAGATATTGAAATATGCGATTTAATATGAGAAGTTAAAACTGAATTCACATAAGTTTATTAATTGTAGTACTCAATCCACCTATATATCTAATATATGTAGTTCAGTATATAGATAATATAGATATTTCACGACGGAGAATAATGTTTCATAACAATTTAACGGTATACAAATTATATCCAATAGTACGATTTTATATCTAATAGATTGGAATAATATAAATAATAAACAGAATGGGATCTATAAACTGATCATGAGTTATGTTTACCTTTTTTGATATACAATTACTATTAATTTTATTAATTGAGAAAGAGTATACTTTAAAATTTAACTGTATATATAGAGATTATAGAGATTAATCTATATAACTATTATGATAGGACTTTCATTAGCTAAATTCGTGATGGTTAAAGTAATATTAATTGACGATTAGATATACGATGTACTATAGTTTGAATGGGAATTATATCAAATAAGGGAAGTAAATAACTATACATGTATTTAGAATGATTGAGAAATTGCAATTAATGTATTCTATAAATATCTAGATAGTACATTTTTTTACACTAATTTATAATTTCAAATAGTTTATGTCGGTATGAAGTAGAGCATACAATAAAGAAGAAATAATAATTGAAGAATAATATGTGGATTATATAATAAATTAATAAATATACTATGTATAATACATTAATTAGAAGATAAAAATCATCAATATATTTATTGAACTTTTAGGTAAATATTTGAAAGTATTTACAGTTAATAGTGGACGATAATTCAACGCAGTGACAATTCGTTTACAATAGAAATTAAACAGTTGGAGATAAATTAGTTGGTTAAATTACATCGACTTTAGAGTATATCTGCCCATTTCGAATCTTAAGGCACCTGTAGTCTGCGAATGAATATAGAATTACGTGATATTGATATACTATGAGGTTTGTGATCGAAATTCCCTATATTACAATATTTAAACAATAATCGATTACAACGAATTGGTATATGTTCAAACATTTGAATATATATCATATTAAGGTTAATGTATTCCCGTAATATTTTTGTAACTACTAAACATAGAGTCTGGAAAAATATATTAAACGGGAGATTATGAAGTCTCATGAGACTAGATGCATCTAACATTATAGAAATTGCTATAAGTCATGCATTCAAATTACCTATAGTTATTACAAATGGTAGATTATATGTAGATTAAATATAAATATATTATTATATATTGATCTAATATTTATAAATGAATACAAATTAATTAAAAACTTAATATTTTTATATTTATCTGTAAACAGTTTTAAAGGTGATTTCTTTTATATTTTATAATGATATATGATATATATATGATATATATATATAAATAAAGCATTTAATTTATATATATATATATATATATATATAACATTATATAAATTGCTATACGTCATGCATTCAAATTACCTATAGTTATTACAAATGGTAGATTATATGTAGATTAAATAGAAATATATTATTCTATATTGATCTAATATTTATAAATGAATACAAATTAATTAAAAACTTAATATTTCTATATTTATCTGTAAACAGTTTTAAAGGTGATTTAAAAGAGAGAGAGAGAGAGAGAGAGAGAGAGAGAGAGAGAGAGAGAGAGAGAGAGAGAGAGAGAGAGAGAGAGAGAGAGAGAGAGAGAGAGAGAGAGAGAGAGAGAGAGAGAGAGAGAGAGAGAGAGAGAGAGAGAGAGAGAGAGAGAGAGAGAGAGAGAGAGAGAGAGAGAGAGAGAGAGAGAGAGAGAGAGAGAGAGAGAGAGATATATATATATATATATATATATATATATATATATATATATATATATATATATTGTTTAATGATATTGACATTATTAGCTTAAATTAATAATTATAATAATTAAATAATATTGATTATATTTGAAAGTATCTATTATTATAATTTGAATTACAACTCTTTGGTGAATTTATTAAACCCAATCGCATTTAACCAAAATATGCCCATGCGCATATATAGTTGAAAAGTTAATAAATAATTGTTTAATATTAAAATTATATTTAAAATATACATTTCTAAACATTTATTGTTATGTTTATTAACAATTATATGATTGATGTATTTAAGATAATTAAATCTAATTTATATCAGTATATATGTTCAAAGTAATGTTAAAATTGAAAATTCTTAATTTTATTATGTAAACAATATTGGTTGCCAAGAAGAATTCTTGAGATTTATATTTGAACTTTAACGTATATTTATAATAATCACAAAGTTTTAAATTTAGTTATTAGTACGTTAAATATAGTAAAAGGTACGTTACAAATTAATACCGTATTATCTATTTTATATTTAGTATATCGTAATACCGAGCCGGTATCAATCATTAACTCAAATAATAAAAAAAGTATTTAATAATTTATTAATTTGTAATATTCGTTGTAGTAGATTTAGTAATTTTACATGCGATTTACATATAAAATCGGATACATGAAGTAGTTCTACCATATAATAATTCTTTATTTATATAATAATCTATCATATATTCTAAGATAAAATAATTATATATCTATTGCATATTTAATTAATAAATATATTAAATTAATATCATATCATTATAAAGTACGATAAAGTATTATGTTAGTGTTACCATACTATATAAGTATTATAATGTTCTGATTATTTGTTATAAATGGTGAACATATACATTTTTATTTACTATATAATTTTTACCGTTTTTTTATAGATTCTGTTAAGTTTCTTCATATTCCTAAGTGTATTATATTTTGATGCAATTAGACATGTTGACAATTTTTATTTTTAGGCAATATTTCCTTAAATTCTATTTCATTAGAATTTAATATAAATGTATTAACATCTATGCTACAATAGATATATATTATTTGTCGCAATTTATTATTAGTTTTGATTTGGAAAATCAAATTCAACTGGAATTTTATTTCACATAAAATAGATTCTAGAGGAACGTGTTACAGATATTATTGGTAAAATTGTTTCTATTTATAGATTAAGTACCGCAATTGAAATATGCTTTTATTTAATCCAAAATGGTGATTATTTCCCAAAAAACTAAGTTCAGTAGAAGTACTGTTCAGGGTCATATAACATCCGTAGTGAAATAAAAACTGAATTCAGATTAATAGGAAAGTGATTCTCTCCACATCTGAGATCACGAGGTGAAATACTATTTGAATTGCTAACTACAGTTTTACATAAGTATCGTACTATGTTTTGTTCTTTACAAATTTGGGAAAATGTAAATTAAGTTAAATCCATATGAAATGTGTTATAGTCAATATAGCAGTAGAGAAGCTAATACTAATTAGCCGGCAAATGGGTCGGTAATTACAAAATACATTTTTGTTTAAGTTTGTAAACTATAGAAATCTGAGCATTTCTTAAGAAATTGACAAATGCCAGAATATTTCTATGATTGTGAGCCATTCAATTTAGAATTTATTTATCCGATTTATATATGGTAACAAAATAAGGACTGTTAGTAATCTTTAGATATATAATATACATAATATATACCTATATATATATAGGTATATAATATATATATATATATATATATATAAGTATATAATATATGTATATATTTATATATATATATATATATATATAGGTATATATTATGTATATATATATATAAATATATAATATGTTTATATATATATACAATATATACAATATGCATATATATAATAAAACATTAAATTTATTTATTTAACTATTATGTAAATATATTTGTATTCATTACTAAACCAATGAACAATACAGTGAAATATAAATAACTTATCTTTAATATTTATAACCAAGAATTTATCACCAAGAATCCAATAATTTCAGATGGCCGATGATCTGGAGGATTTCATACGCGATCAGAAAAATAAATTATCTCTGGATCGATTGCATAATAATACTAAATCTCCTCAAAACAATGTTTTTATATATATATATATATATGTAAATGCATGATTAGATTTCTTTTTAAATGTTTGCGATTATTTACTGAAACCATCATCAGAAAAATATTGCAATTATTAATTTCTCATATTCATAGTTTCTAAATTATAGAATTTTTAACATTGAACAAAAAAATATCTAATGGAAAATTAGTTAAGTTCTTTGCTGTGTTTATTATAGAATATGAATATAAACATATATATATAGCATTTAAAAGATATTAATCTGTTTAGATTATAGTTATGTGTTCTTATGTGTTATGTGTACTTATGTGTTATGTGTTCCAAACACATAAGTTCACTTTATAAAGTAATTATTTGGTATATTCTTACTGTCTATTCTATATCAATATTAATCAATATATTTTAGCCAATTCCATACCAATTAGCAATTATTTGTTTATCATTACTTATTAATAGTAATTAGTTGAATTCTGAAACTGAGTAGCCAGCGAAACCTATTATTATTTGAAATATGACCATGACAGGCAAACAATTTATTAAAATATTATATTAAATCTTTGAAATATAAAAAAACAATGTTTATGATATGAAAAAAATATTATTAAAATCATTAGACAATTTAAAATCACCTGTATTATTTGCTGAGCAGTACTCTATAATACAAATTAACATTACATCAATACAATTAGAAGCCATACAAGTACGAATCTGTCAGTCCTCTCAGTGCTCAACTGGATAACCAGGTATTTCTATACTGTATGTCTATACTGTATGTCTATACTGACATGTTCTATTTATACAGTAATAGTAAGAGTGTAAATCAATAATTACCTTTGAATATATTGCCAGGTCTATAGCCCATGTATACTAGTCAGTTATGATCCTCATTGCTCTGTAATATTATTATGTAGTCTTATATGCTATTATTTTTACTTGCAAATATCATCCCCTATTTACTTAATACATTTTCATTGCATTTAATTTAGGTATTAGTAATTGTGATAACATAGTAAAAATGTATTAGTGATTGATTCTAAAATGACTATTATTTGTTTTTATTATAGTGGGTATTACATAATCAAAATATAATAATTAAATATACATATTGGTCTTTAAGAACCATTATTGAAAGCTATCTACTATATGTAATTTTAGCTTCACCTCTGATATATGATTTCATAGTTTATTACATATTTATTTTATGTGGAATCAAAAAACCTGTGATATAATCGTTTATTTGCAATTAATATTCATTTTTGAAGATCATTAATAAATAAAGGTTTACTAATAATCTAATAGCGTAGTCAAATTTAGAATGCATTTTTTTAATATATAGAATGGTGGTATCATTGGACGAATGGGAAGCTATGAGAAAAGGAGGATGAAATTACAAGAAGAAAGAAAACTTGAATATAATCAAATGCTACAAAATGTCAGTTCTCACATTAGATCAATTCAATCATATTGTTTAATATATATAATCTTCTCACTTTTTTCTGGTGATTTTTTCAATTTAAAATCATATCAAACTAGAAAAACAGAACTACTCGAAAGGTATTAACTTCAAAAGGAGACTACGGTATCTCTCAAGCTTCTCTTTTGAAGTCTTCTTCAACAAAGTCTTTTTCTAAGAAGGTTTGTATTTTAATCATATTCCATATACACAATTTATTCACATTAATGTATAATATACATTGTATATGTATTAAATGAACCTACACAATAGCTTTGTTTAAATTGCTTGGTTTACATTATATTTGTTTCACATTGTTCTTTACATATTGTTCACTTCATTACATTCTATTAAATTTCCTACTACATTTCCTACTACATTTCCTACTACATTTCCTACTACATTTCCTACTACATTTCCTACTACATTTCCTACTACATTTCCTACTACATTTCCTACTACATTTCCTACTACATTTCCTACTACATTTCCAACTACATTTCCTACTACATTTCCTACTACATTTCCTACTACATTTCCTACTACATTTCCTACTACATTTCCTACTACATTTCCTACTACATTTCCTACTACATTTCCTATTACATTTCCTACTACATTTCCTATTATATTTCCTACTACATTTCCTATACATTTCCTATTACATTTCCTACTACATTTCCTACTACATTTCCTATTATATTTCCTATTACATTTCCTATTACATTTCCTACTACATTTCCTACTACATTTCCATTACATTTCCTACTACATTTCCTACTACATTTCCTACTACATTTCCTACTACATTTCCTACTACATTTCCTACTACATTTCCTACTACATTTCCTACTAAATTTCCTACTACATTTCCTACTACATTTCCTACTACATTTCCTATTACATTTTCTATTACATTTCCTACTACATTTCCATTACATTTCCTACTACATTTCCTACTACATTTCCTACTACATTTCCTACTACATTTCCTACTACATTTCCTATTACATTTCCTACTACATTTCCTACTACATTTCCTACTACATTTCCTACTACATTTCCTACTACATTTCCTACTACATTTCCTACTACATTCCTACTACATTTCCTACTACATTTCCTATTACATTTCCTACTACATTTCCTACTACATTTCCTACTACATTTCCTACTACATTTCCTACTACATTTCCTACTACATTTCCTACTACATTTCCTACTACATTTCCTACTACATTTCCTACTACATTTCCTACTACATTTCCTACTACATTTCCTACTACATTTCCTACTACATTTCCATTACATTTCCTACTACATTTCCTATTACATTTCCTACTACATTTTCTACTACATTTCCTACTACATTTCCTACTACATTTCCTACTACATTTCCTACTACATTTGCTACTACATTTCCTACTACATTTCCTACTACATTTCAAACATTTACGATATACCGATTTCAATCCAAACCTTTTCTTTAAAAATATAATAATTCTCTCTTTTCACAAATATTCTTGCCCTCTCAATACAATTATTATTACAATACACTCGCATTCACTTTACACTTGTCTTTGTTATCCTAACCATGTGCACATTGTTCTCTTATATCGCTACACAATGCTCGATTTTAGTCAGATGATGAATTCTACGCATCTCTTCCCCTTTGTAACCATCCGTCTGCTCAGGTATTTACTCGTCAGTCGTATGCATATCAATGTTAAGTAAATTACGCACGTTTACGAGAGTTCACGGTAAATCTGCAATTTAAACTTTTACGCGATCACCAGCAAAGAAAAGAAGATTTAAGAAATATGGAATATAATTCGATCGTAAAAAAAGGAACAATACAGGCCTGGGTAGATATTGCATATATGTTTTGCTTGCCATAACCCATTAGTTTCTTGTATGTAGTGCTACTGATAATTGCCATTTCATACATTTTTAAATATTAATTAACACTTCAAGTAACTTTACAATGAGGATTAACAATTAGTTTTTTTTTCCATTTCTATACAGAAATGGTTTTATTAAAATGTATTTTTATAATTTCTACTGATTTAATACGAATCAATTTATTTTTTATAAATATATTAGTAATATTATTATCATATATTTATTATATATTTTGTATAAAATATATTAGTAATATTATTATCATATATTTATTATATATTTTGTATAAAATATATTAGTAATATTATTAACATATATTTATTATATATTTTGTATAAAATATATTAGTGATATTATTATCATATATTTATTATATATTTTGTATAAAATATATTAGTAATATTATTATCATATATTTATTATATATTTTGTATAAAATATATTAGTAATATTATTATCATATATTTATTATATATTTTTTATAAAATATATTAGTAATATTATTATCATATATTTATTATATATTTTGTATAAAATATATTAGTAATATTATTAGCATATATTTATTATATATTTTGTATAAAATATATTAGTAATATTATTATCATATATTTATTATATATTTTGTATAAAATATATTAGTAATATTATTATCATATATTTATTATATATTTTGTATAAAATATATTAGTAATATTATTATCATATATTTATTATATATTTTGTATAAAATATATTAGTAATATTATTATCATATATTTATTATATATTTTGTATAAAATATATTAGTAATATTATTATCATATATTTATTATATATTTTGTATACAATATATTAGTAATATTATTATCAAATATTTATTATATATTTTGTATAAAATATATTAGTAATATTATTAGCATATATTTATTATATATTTTGTATAAAATATATTAGTAATATTATTATCATATATTTATTATATATTTTGTATAAAATATATTAGTAATATTATTATCATATATTTATTATATATTTTGTATAAAATATATTAGTAATATTATTAGCATATATTTATTATATATTTTGTATAAAATATATTAGTAATATTATTATCATATATTTATTATATATTTTGTATAAAATATATTAGTAATATTATTATCATATATTTATTATATATTTTGTATAAAATATATTAGTAATATTATTATCATATATTTATTATATATTTTGTATAAAATATAATAAATATAATTTTGTATTAATATTATTTATAATATTTTTTTATCATAGTTTTTTGTTTTTTTTAGTAAATTGCTTATTTTGAGTAGATTTCATTTCTTTTGATTTCAAATCACATAAGAATCTTTTTCCTCAATAACCCCTAACCCAAACCCAAACCCTACATTGACACATTGCTTTCATGTGATATCATCAATTGTCACTCAGCCTGAGTTTACTTTTAAACTTTAATCAAGTGTATTTTGAAGCACAAAAACATACAAATATATCTAAATAACGATTATTTTACTATTTTTTCGCAGAATTCGTTGCCTGCACCTCAACCTACTGCTCGAAGTGAAAGTGCTGACAATGCACGAGAGATGAATTTCGACGAAGTGTTGCGGAGAAGGGACGACAGAGTGCCGAGGCAACGATACGGTTGAATTATTAGTTTGAAAATAGAATTTAATAATTTACTTAACAAAATGTGCAATTTTCTAATCGAGACACGATTACGTCGGAAACATTTCAAGTTTCTATTCAAATTTGACGTTTAATCTCGTGGAATTCATAACGATGTTTTACATCCAATAGACGATTCAGATGCCAGGAAACCTTCATACGAAGAAACTCTGGATGCAAAAAGATTTCAGGAATACAAATACAGGTTATTCACCGCTGAACAACTAATGCCCACGAATTGTAATCTCAAGTAAACATCTTTTTTTTTTACCGATTCAAATTATGAATTTTTCATTTCAGGAATTTATCTTTCCAGAATTTCTTAACAGATTTGTATTACATTTGGGCTTCTACTAGTTCTCGGTATCTTTTGGTTTAAGTTGTCAGTTTGTAGCCATTTGTGTCGTGCCACTCCAATGTTAATTCAGGTGGAGGTGAAATAGACAAAATCTACTGAGCCCCAATTCATTTAAAATTAAAACCTCTCAGTTTATAAATGCTTTATATATGAGATAAATGTAATGTTCAGATTTGAATTAAGTATAATTATAATATAGGAAATTTGTAATGTTATTATTGTATATTATTGTATAATATTGAAGTCCTTTTTATCTAGTTCCTGTATCTTGTCATAAGTAATTAGTCTATATCAAAAGAGATCACCGAATCTAATTATACGGCAAGATGTTTTGTTTCCAACTAGAGAATGAATCATCACTTCTATATATCATTTAAAAGCGTATTTTAGTCTGCTGCGACGATTCTATAAAAGAACTTGTTACGTATTGTGCGGTCGTTGTATCTTTATTTCTATTTACACGGAACCCGACTAAATACGGAAACGCCTGCATAGTGTCATATTGTACCGTACCCGAATGGACCTTCGCTTAATAGCACCCACAACCGATTTGCCTACGATGTAATAATCTAGTATCGTTGCGTTGCAGGAGAGAAAATGGAGATTTCAATCCGGAATTGCGAGCATCTTCGAGCGAAAATAACATTTATCATCCAATTGTTGGTAGAATTCCTATCTGTTCGTCATATTCGACAAAATGATGTACCCATGCATTTAACAATCGTATTCGCCATTTCGCGTAGATTGGAAACGTCGAGACCGCGAAATCAAGTTCAGATAAGAAGTTAGTGGTTAAAGGACCGTAGGCATTAATTCCAATCCGTACGTAGAGTAGCTCCAACGAGGCCAACTTTTTAATTAGCGCATTTATTGACGATTTAGAAAGGTGAGGTTCAATAATGGAGAGAGAGATGCGGAATTCTCAAATTGGGTAACACTTTATTAATGATTCGCTAATGTTGTTGGATGTCTAATGTAAAGTATAAACATATAAATAAATGAATACAAATTGACGACATTAATATTTGAGAGTATCAATTTAAATTCCGATGCATTGATTTTTATTTTCATTTATTTACGTGGCCGTTTTACGTGTGAGTTATCGTGGATGATCTATTGTACATCTGTGTGTAATTGTAACTGCACGCGTGATATATCATTTGGTGTACGATTTCACAGTTTAGCAGATAATGGGCATTGTTCAAAAATATATTCTAAATTATTTCTGTTCTAAATTAATCATGTGACATTTTAATACATTTTTTATGGCTGAATGAAAAGCTAATTTCATAAGGACACCTCATGAAATTGTTTATAAACTGGAAATTACATTACTTGTATTGCAAATCTAATGTAATATGTATATATTGTTATATATTTATATTAGAATTATTTATTCTTCTATAATTTGTTAATTTTTATTATGCTTTTTTATCGACTGTCAACATGAAATTTCTAATTTTAATTTTTTACCAACATTTATATCAATTTAGACTAGAATCGTATTTAAGAATATTTTAGGATACTCACTTTAGTTTAAATACATTTTCTCAAAATATTGTTATTTGTTTATATTCGTGAATTGTTATAATATTTCTATATCACATTTATTATTCCACTATAATTAATAATTACTACATAAATATTCAATGTAAATAATAGAACAAAATACTTGGAATGGTGCTATTTTTTGTGAAATTTTGTTATGCCTAAAACGTAGAAATTGGTTAATTTAAAAAAATCTAGATTGTAGTTATTAATAAGAATTTGGGGTATATATAGTACTTTTCTTTTGTATAGGTTGATTTTTATTAAATATTTTTTTTTACATATAAGATCTAATAGTCATAAATTGTCATAATATATATGATATATATATATATATTTATATATATATATATATATATATATATATATATATGTTAGAAATATGGATTAAATTGAAAGTAAGAATAAGTATTTTTGAATATCTTGAATACTCTTAATATTGAATACATTGAATACATTAGAAATATGTATCTATATATGCAAACATAAAATATATTATATTCTTTTTTAATTATTCTTGCATATCTAAATGTTAGGTAGATTTTAATTCCTATAAATTAAAAGAACTAAAAAAGTCTATAAATTAATTAGAATTTACTATTTTTAAATATATATATTATTTATTAGCATAAATGGTAAATTAAAAATAGAATATTCTTTTTTAATTTATTAATCTTATCATCGACTTGTTTATTTTATATTATTGTTTTATTATATTACATTTATATTTAGATTGTAAGCAAATTATATATATTATTTTAGATTCACGTATAATTATTGAGAAATTCTAAAATTGATGAGTTTTATTTTATATAATTGTTAATATTGTTTTGTAGTGTTAGAAAATATAAGCATGAAGATATTATATCGGAGCTCTGCAATAGATTTGACCTCACTCCAAGGGTAGTCGGAGGAAAAGTTTGAATTAAAGATCAGTAACTTTGTCATTTTCAGTATTTTAATCCGTATATTTTTCATAAAATTCCTCTCGTAAAAAAACTTTCTGTTCTCCTTTTATTTTGTCGAGGTTTCAATCGAAATCGATGATAACCAGTAATTGCAATTTCAATGTAACCATACGAATATGTGATATTGTAATTATTAGTGCATTGTGAACATTTTACGATATGTAGAAATATCTACGCCAAGGAGATGTTATAATTATATTTATAAATATAATATGTATATAATTATATTTATGGATAATTTCAATATGTAGTTCTAATAAATTGTTATCATTTACGCACACATAAGTGTACGCCATACCCACACTTAAAACCCCTGTTTTATTCAAATAACTCCCAATTCTTGACATTTTGTTTATATGTGAATATAAACTATGTTATACCATTACAACATGCATATCATTATGATATTTTCTATTTATAATAATATGTTTCGTTAATATGAAATTCGAATTTTCTCCTTATACAATAATTCTGTAACCTTTGACATATGTTTGCTATATATCACGTTTGGTTCATTGGGATATAATTACTAATTGCAATTTTATAGTTAATATAGTATCGAAAAATATCCTGAATTCATTAAAATAAGATTTTCTGTACAATGATATACGTCAACATTACCGATCTTTCGTTTTTATCTTTGAAGCAATTCTCAATATCAAAATACAGATTTTGTAAATCACTATTTTGTCGTAATGCAATATAAATGTTTGTATTGATATTTTGAATTTGGTTTATATTAGTTTTTATATGTTCTCTGGAATTATATTTTATTGTATATTCATTATTTTACAATATTGTTTATAAAATCATGAATTCTATATTTTTGAAAGCTAACGGACATTAAGAAGAAATATTCTTCTGATTTAACTGAAGAGGTCAGTGTTTCATTCTCTGATTCACTTTATTTATTAAACCTTATTGTTCACGATTTATTTTAAAATTAATTTATTATTTATATCAAATACTGCGGAGAATATAATTTATTGTAACAATTAGAGGAATACTTTTTATTTGTGAGTATAATGGTAGTATTATATAATGGTTGTATTATATATAAGTATAATATTATCAGTTTTTTGATCATAAAATCTATTCTATATATAATAGAAATAATACAAAATAATTTAAATTATATTATTTTATATAAATTGTTTTTGTAGTTTTTGATTACTAAATATTTAATATGTGAAGTTCATTTCAATGATTAACAATAGTTTATGGGAACATATTATATAATACATAAGACTTTTGGTTTGTGTGACTTGTTCTAATAGATGTGATGTATTGTTTTAACATATATTTCTACAATTTCTTTATATCTAATACCCTTTATATAGCCTCTACAATCTATTTATACACCCTAAGCTATTTATATTAATATCCGATCATAGGAATATGTACAAAAGATACCTAGTCAGAATCCTCTAGCTTCATTGCAAATTGGTAAGTATGACAATGGCTAATTTATCTAACTTAGGATTAGTTTTTGAGAATCCCAATATTAACATTTCCTTTAAATTTCTTTTTAACAAACCCCAATGATCCATAGTATTATTAGTTTTACTTTTGCATTGACCTTAGCTAAAGAACTACAGTCTAACGGTTTGTTCGATATCGTAAACAAGTCTGTCTAAATAATGATGTCACTTCATTGTCTCTTACGCATGTCACCAATTTACTAAATCGTACTTCGTAAATAGCGCAGTATAAGTTATTAATTGCACACCTTCTTTGCTATGCTAAAAATTCGGTGTGAATTCATACATTCTTATAAAAGTTTATTTTTAAACAAAATAATATATATATTAATATAATATTAATATAACTATATTTTTATAATTTATTACATCTTATTGAAATTTATTTAATTAATTTATTGATTATATATTTATGAATGTTTAAATTATTATTTAATTTGTATGGTATGTTAATATCGCAGGTATATCTCTTTTCTTTATGGCTTATGGTATATTTATTGTTTCTCTACGTAATATGTTTAAAGTGATTTTAACTCTAGTTCCAAACATTAATAGGCAACGAAGCCACATCCAATGAAAAATTTAGAAAACAAGAAATTTATAGAAAAGAACTTACTCAGCAAATTAAAGATAAAAAGTTACACTCCGTTATTTTGATTTAATTGAATGATAAAAAGGCTAATTTTTAGAATATCCGTAGCATTTATTGTACTCGCATTAATATGTGATTAGTATGCAATTTTGTTATCGGCATTGATCCCAAACCCGATTACGAATAACAACAGCGATAGCAGCGACCATCGAGGTTACCTTCTGAAGTCTCACGCTAGCCCTCGGCCAGTCGTGACGAGACCTTACGCCTCTCCTAGTCCCGCCGTTCAGCCGACTCCGGCGCCGGACTACCTTCCGGCTCCCCTGCAACCGAGGTCGGAATCACCCTTTCAACTCCGCGACTACCGCCCGCAACTCGGCTTGCTCCCGGAGGCTTTCCTCGAGTCCCAACCCGCGACTTTAGCTCCGACGCTGATTTCTTTTCTTCTCCGAACAGCGTTGCGGTTTCCAATGGAATATTGGAACGAGGTTTTGCCTCCGCGATGCCGCCTCAGCCGCCAGGACCTTACCCCCCCCCGCCCCAGATGTACGGAATGCCTTACAACCCGTACCCGCACCCGCACGGGTTAGCAGCGGGGTTAGCAGCGGGGTTAGCAGCGGGGTGGAGCGGGGTGGAGTGTGAGCCCGCGAAGTACCATGGTGTAGAGGTGTGTTAAGACGGTGTAAAGGTGTGTTAAGACGGTGTAAAGGTGTGTTAAGACGGTGTAAAGGTATGTTAAGACGGTGTAAAGATGTGTTAAGACGGTGTAAAGGTGTGGTACGACGGTGTAAAGATGTGTTAAGACGGTGTAAAGGTGTGGTACGACGGTGTAAAGATGTGTTAAGACGGTGTAAAGGTGTGGTACGACGGTGTAAAGATGTGTTAAGACGGTGTAAAGGTGTGTTAAGACGGTGTAAAGATGTGTTAAGACGGTGTAAAGGTGTGGTAAGACGGTGTAAAGATATGTTAAGACGGTGTAAAGGTGTGGTACGACGGTGTAAAGATGTGTTAAGACGGTGTAAAGGTGTGGTACGACGGTGTAAAGATGTGTTAAGACGGTGTAAAGGTGTGTTAAGACGGTGTAAAGGTGTGGTACGACGGTGTAAAGATGTGGTACGACGGTGTAAAGATGTGTTAAGACGGTGTAAAGGTGTGTTAAGACGGTGTAAAGATGTGTTAAGACGGTGTAAAGGTGTGGTAAGACGGTGTAAAGATGTGTTAAGACGGTGTAAAGGTGTGGTACGACGGTGTAAAGATGTGTTAAGACGGTGTAAAGGTGTGGTACGACGGTGTAAAGATGTGTTAAGACGGTGTAAAGGTGTGGTAAGACGGTGTAAAGGTGTGTTAAGACGGTGTAAAGATGTGTTAAGACGGTGTAAAGGTGTGTTAAGACGGTGTAAAGATGTGTTAAGACGGTGTAAAGGTGTGGTAAGACGGTGTAAAGATATGTTAAGACGGTGTAAAGGTGTGGTACGACGGTGTAAAGATGTGTTAAGACGGTGTAAAGGTGTGGTACGACGGTGTAAAGGTGTGGTACGACGGTGTAAAGATGTGTTAAGACGGTGTAAAGGTGTGTTAAGACGGTGTAAAGGTGTGGTACGACGGTGTAAAGATGTGGTACGACGGTGTAAAGATGTGTTAAGACGGTGTAAAGGTGTGTTAAGACGGTGTAAAGATGTGTTAAGACGGTGTAAAGGTGTGGTAAGACGGTGTAAAGATGTGTTAAGACGGTGTAAAGGTGTGGTACGACGGTGTAAAGATGTGTTAAGACGGTGTAAAGGTGTGGTACGACGGTGTAAAGATGTGTTAAGACGGTGTAAAGGTGTGGTAAGACGGTGTAAAGGTGTGTTAAGACGGTGTAAAGATGTGTTAAGACGGTGTAAAGGTGTGTTAAGACGGTGTAAAGATGTGTTAAGACGGTGTAAAGGTGTGGTTAGACGGTGTAAAGATATGTTAAGACGGTGTAAAGGTGTGTTACGACGGTGTAAAGGTGTGGTACGACGGTGTAAAGATGTGTTAAGACGGTGTAAAGATGTGTTAAGACGGTGTAAAGGTGTGGTAAGACGGTGTAAAGATGTGGTACGACGGTGTAAAGATGTGTTAAGACGGTGTAAAGGTGTGGTACGACGGTGTAAAGATGTGGTACGACGGTGTAAAGGTGTGGTAAGACGGTGTAAAGATGTGGTAAGACGGTGTAAAGGTGTGGTACGACGGTGTAAAGATGTGTTAAGACGGTGTAAAGGTGTGGTAAGACGGTGTAAAGATGTGGTACGACGGTGTAAAGATGTGTTAAGACGGTGTAAAGGTGTGGTAAGACGGTGTAAAGATGTGGTACGACGGTGTAAAGGTGTGGTAAGACGGTGTAAAGATGTGTTAAGACGGTGTAAAGGTGTGGTACGACGGTGTAAAGATGTGTTAAGACGGTGTAAAGGTGTGGTACGACGGTGTAAAGATGTGGTAAGACGGTGTAAAGGTGTGGTAAGACGGTGTAAAGATGTGTTACGACGGTGTAAAGGTGTGGTAAGACGGTGTAAAGATGTGTTAAGACGGTGTAAAGGTGTGGTACGACGGTGTAAAGATGTGTTAAGACGGTGTAAAGGTGTGGTACGACGGTGTAAAGATGTGGTACGACGGTGTAAAGGTGTGGTAAGACGGTGTAAAGATGTGTTACGACGGTGTAAAGGTGTGTTACGACGGTGTAAAGGTGTGTTAAGACGGTGTAAAGGTGTGTTAAGACGGTGTAAAGGTGTGTTACGACGGTGTAAAGGTGTGTTAAGACGGTGTAAAGATGTGTTAAGACGGTGTAAAGATGTGGTACGACGGTGTAAAGGTGTGGTAAGACGGTGTAAAGATGTGTTACGACGGTGTAAAGGTGTGTTACGACGGTGTAAAGGTGTGTTAAGACGGTGTAAAGATGTGTTAAGACGGTGTAAAGATGTGGTAAGACGGTGTAGAGGTGTGTAAAGGTGTGTTAAGACGGTGTAAAGGTGTATTACGACGGTGTAAAGGTGTGTTACGCCGATTATTATTCCGTTACAGTGTTGGAGTCGAGCACGCTATGCCTCCTGGAGCTATGAGACCGCCTCAGGACCAAGCCTACCACTACTACGGTTCTCAGAACCTATTGGACTCTCGGAGTCCCACAGCCCCACGACTCAATTATGGTTAAAGATGAAGTTTTTTAGATTACGTAACAAATAATCAATCTGCTATTGAACCGCGATAATATATTATTACTAAATATAACCGGAGATCGGTTTCAATTGTAATGGATTTATATGTTCTAGATTTACTAGCGGTCACTTGAATCATATTCTATTACTACGCATTTCTAGCGCCTTACATGGATACTCCTTCGGAGCCTTCTCCTAGACTTGGTGACAATGTCCCTCAGTAAGTCAACCATTGAATATTTGTTCGTTTGCTTGTACATTCATCTAATCTCACTACGTGGAGTGCCTCTATATGCATTATGCCGTATACATTATACATTATACTCACGTGTTGTTTCAATTTCATATTCCGATTAACATAGCGACGACGGTTAATCGATGGTTTGTTTTTCCGATATGATTTACAGTTTGAAAAGAAACCAACCATTCGTAAGTCCCACAACGAATGATCTTGCGAATTTGGGAAGAGATCTAAAAAAAGAAAAACAATTGTCTTATCAGGCTGAACTATTAAAGCAGGTCTATCATTTATCTGAAATTTATTTTAAGAATATTCTTTATGAAAAACTCGAAATTCAAAATCGAAAACTAAATTTGTTTAAATACAAATTTACTTAGTTCCGTTACACTTTCATTCAAGATTGAAGAGCAAAAAAATAAGAAGATTAAAGAGAAGTCCGAACTGGCTCGCTACGAGAAGAAGATCGAGGAACAATGCATTTCCTATAACTCTCCTTCCGGGGGAGGCGGAGCTCCAGTTATCGATAAACTAGGCAATAAAATCAGTAAGCGTTGTTTCGATACTAATTTGCTTTAAAAGTTAATTGCAATTTGTTCGATTTTAATGCTACGCGTAACTAACCTTGAAGCTGCGATGTTCTCTCGCAATCTTTATTTACAACCTGTAGTCCGGGAGTTCTTTATCGCAAAGTATGTGGGAATATTGATTATAAAAAGATCCGCGCATATACTGCGATGTGCTTAGTCTAACCCTTTTCACTCGTTAAAACCGTCTTGTCATTCGTAGCTAATAGGTCTCAAGTTCCGGGAGCTCTTGCCAACCCAGTTGATGACGGTTATTGAATTGTATCTCAACTCATGCGTAGCTCATTTTCCTATCAGCTATATTCTTTGTAAAAATGTAGAAATGTAAAATATGAAATTCTTTAATCAATTTTTTGTACTTTTTATAATATTCATTTTGTTTACAATTATTAATCAATTTGTTTGTTTTTATATTGAATTAACTTTAATCTTATTTAAAATTAAAAATTTTTTTAGCGAATTTAAGAAATCTCTGTTTTGAAAAACAACAAAAAGAAGAAATTCCGACCTATGTTAGCTATATAATATAGAATATTATAGGCTATACTATGACAAATGTTTATTGGTTCATTATTTACTAGAAAGAATGTACGTATAATTTTATTTTCATTTTTTTAATTCAATTATTAATTTAGAATTTAATTTTTATTTTATATTTTTCAAAATTGTTACAGTTTGACCCTGAACCGAAAATAAATTTAGATTCCAACGGTTTGTATGTTTAATATGTATTACCTCATCGAAGGATTTCAATACAAATTCTTTATTAATATAGTATTGGTATTTAGTCGTTTTATTTCAATACAATACATTTTCGGTAACTACCTTCTATAAGTATAATTGTATTAACAGTTTTTTTTCATCCTAAATACCTTACGTAGTTATTTCACCAGTTCCTAATAAAGAACCCAGTTACTCCAGAGGTTCAAACCTCATGAATTTACATGGAGAAACTATGGTTAGTTATTTATATATATCCCTTTCTATCTAACTTTATGAGAATATTTTTGATTTCATTTACAGACTGTAGCTCAAAAATCGAATCAACAAAAATACCAGGATGACTTGAAAGTACAGGTTTTATTTATTTTGTTTAAAATACTAATTTAATTATTGAAATAGTATAAAGATAGTACAGATTTATTTAATTTAACTATTATTAATGTATTTCATTGTTTAATAGACTGTAGATATTTTATAAATTAGCATTTATTAGAGAAGATAAATACATTATTTTTGTTTATATATTCTACATAAAATTTAATATTCTTTTTTTTTCCTAAGATTGAAGAAAAGAATCGTATAAAAGAAATGCAAAAGATGAGAGAGAAACAAGAAGATGAGAAGTTAATGTTAAAGATTAATGAAGAGAATAGATTAATGAAGCAACAAGTGGATCACGAAAGAGTTTTGGAAGTAGAAAAAGTGGAACAGGTTATTTAAAATTTAGATAACAAATAATCGCGGAATATTTATTGAAATTTATACTGATAATGATAGAAAAGATTGGATTTGGAGAGGTCGAAACAGGATGCAAGTGAAAAGAGGAGTGCATTGGTTGCTGCCGAAAAATCAGCCCATGATAAGTTTATCAGAGAAAAAAAGGAAAGAATTCAAGCTGACAAAACCTTACAGGAAAAAGTTGTATATTTAGATCATAAAATGTATTTTCTTTTATCTTAATTAATTATTCTATTAATAATGTGGATTGACAGTTGGAAAGAACTCGGACCAAATCTCCACCATTACCTGCCCATAGAAAGCAAAGTGTTGGTCATTTTTTTTCATTAGTAATTATCATTAGTAATGTCCTTAATATTTAAAATGTGTTATAATAATTATTTTAATTAATCTTATTTTTTATAAAGCTATATTTATTTAATTATAATTCTAATTTTGCGTTTCATTCTAATATTATTGTGAATATTTAGAAAACTCCGACTAATGAACAAACTAGTTTGAACTACAAAACTCCAATTATTGAGAAGGATATCGAATTGAAACCTGATTTATCAAGACCTGATAGTTAGAATTGATTTATATTAACGACATCAACCATCTTCCAGCTGTTTCCGACCGTTGTAATGCTTTTGCAGGTGCAGATGTGCTGAGTAAACTTGCAGAAATGAGAAAACACCTGCAGTTGGAGAGAAAACGAGTTGAATCCAACCTCGGGAGGGTTAATAAATTTGTAAAATTTAACATCGGAGTCTTGGTTCAATTTACTTCTATTTAGTTATCATTCATTTACTTTTGGTGGATTAGAATGTCGAATTTTGTGTAATATTATTGAACTCGTTGCTACCGAGATTTAATATCACTGCTATTCAATATTAATCGTAGTCATTTTATTAGTCTATTTTATTAAAGAAAATTGTAATTTAATCACATTTACAGAATTCTCCAAATATTTATGACCCTAGAATTAAATCACGGGCAATTTCTGAATATATTCCTTCGTTAGTAAATTATCTACAGCATTCGAGTTAGGTACCATTATTTCTAATAAATCTCTTGTTATTAAATATATTACGAAACTGGATTTAATTTAAGTATCAGCTCAATCTTCGTTTTTTTAAATTTTATTTTAGTAAATATTAAAATATAATTATCAATCTTTAATTTTGAATATTGCTCTAAACATAAAAGTAGTATAAATTATTTTACAATATCATTTTATAACTTTATATATGTTACTCTACCATAAATTACATATAAATAACATGAAGGTATAGCCGGAGATTAATCTGATGATACATATTCTATACATAACTATATTAACTATATTCTCTATATTAACTATATTCTCTATACATAACTATATTATCTATACATAACTATATTCTCTAACTACATCGCAAATAAAAAGGTCAAAGCACGAAATCTTCGATGATAGAAATATATTGAATGAGAACATTTTAAACATTGAACCCAACGCCAATATTTTGGAATTCAACCAACTTCGAGGAAATGGTTAATCTCAAATGTTCTAGAACTTACAAACGATGCCATTCTCAATATATAAAATAAATCCACGTGTCCCCATTCCACACATCTCTCTTCTTTAATATACCTACACGTACTTCTTCTTTAATATACCTACACATATATCTTTAATATACCTACACATATCTCTTCTTTAATATACCTACACATATCTCTTCTTTAATATACCTATACGTACTTCTTCTTTAATATACCTACACATATCTCTTCTTTAATATACCTACACGTACTTCTTCTTTAATATACCTACACGTATCTCTTCTTTAATATACCTACACGTACCTCTAATTCTAATATATCTACCTAAATCGCATTTTATATTTCTCCAATAAAGACTACTCTATACCCTATTTAAGGTAATTCTGCTTCGAGAAACCGCTTAAGGGAAGTATTCCCGGAGAACCCCAGGAGTCAGGACAACCTCGACGCCCAACAAAGAGCTCTGTTGCATCAGCAAACCGAGAAACTGACGAGGCTCGCGAAATCCAAAAGTAAGCTCGGCGATTTGCTTTTTTGAATTCACGACAAATGTTACCAATTCCTCCCTTTACGGTTTTAGGAAAGTATTTATATTTGCCCGCGTTTTATTTCTACATCCTACCACTGCTCCGCGCATTTGCCAATAGAAATGTAGGTAACGGCAGGCCTAAATGTCGTTGCCTTATACGCAACTCTGCCAATCGTTATCGCCTCTCTTTACATCCAGGAAAATCCGACGCAATCCCGCACTGCGCTCGAGAGCAAAGCACGATTTCCGCAAACATTCTCGACTCCAGTAGCGCTTTCATCTGTTAGTGTAAGGAGGCGATGTAATACAAATGATATACTATAAGTTATGTAATATAAGTGATGTAATACAAATGATGTAATATAAGTTATGTAAGATAAATGACGTAATATAAACGAAGTAATACAAATGATGTAATATAAATGATGTAATAAGTGACGTAATATAAAGGATGAATGCAATGATCATCACAATATAGAACAATTCTTATTACTAATGTTATGTTGAGATTCAAACAATATGATTAATTATTAGCTGTCGATAAAAGCAGGGACAGCGTAAAAAGTGCCAGGATCATCGACACTAATCTGGTTGGTTACATTTTTATTAATGCGATCACAGAGATATTATAAATTCATCTATTTCTACTCCTACCCGCCTCCTCCAATCACGATTCACTTCGGCGTACCTAATATCTGCTAATCAGTTTGAATGACCTCCTTAGCCCTACTCACCCTTATCTCACCCCTACGATGTAGTACCCACGTTAATGGGGATCTTACAATTGGCAATATTCGTTCCAGGTACTGAGATTTATTAAATTTAGTTATAATTGTAAAATAGTTTTATTTTTTTAAATTGTATTCTGTATTATCTTTGAATATTCAAAATCGCCGAAAATAATTTCTGGCTTTTCTATAATGCAACACACGTAAAGCATTTGTAATTGTTTGTATTTCGATAAAATTAGATTTTTCTTACAAAATATCTTAAATGAATTGAATAATTTACACAATAGTACTTTTAAATGGTTGATGATATTTTTGATATATATCGGCATTTTTACTTTATTATAATCTTTATTAAATTTACGTAAATTTTAAAATATATTTTCTGAATGTTTATATTTTTCATAAAACTGATTCTAATTAGATTATGTAAATTCTCTTTCTTTAACCAATATATTTAAACTTGTTTAATATATGTTATAGATATTACATTTTAAAAAATTGTTATATATCAAAATAATAGATTTCTAGTCATTTTATTAATCTAAATATAGGCAATATTTTTGCATAAATTCTAGTAAAATTAATATTTACTTATCATTATTTTTAATAAATAATTTTAAAATAATTTTTAAAATTTATGTAAATTAATATTTTTTAGTAAATCATAGGAAAAAATGTCAGAATTTGTTTTGAGACTTATTTATTATATAAATATAATATCTATATTGTTATTCAAATTTTAGAAAATAATATGAATTATAAGCAAAGATTACCAATATATCTGCTGGAAAGAAATTTATCATAGTGAAATTATTTGATTATGTACACTTAGGGGATGCGATATTCAAACATTTAATTACATTATTTTTATATACAAATTATCATTATATTAATAATATTATTATATATTGAGTTGATATTATTTTACTTTTATTATAATCATTATTTATCAGACTGTAAAATGTTATATATACTTGCATGGTATATTTAAAATTACTGCAGCAAAACAAATTAATACAATGTTTTAAAGGCATCTTTACCCTTACCCTACTTCTCCTTAATCCCCAGGACAGAGCTCTCAGTAACCTCGGATCTGTAAAAAGTCTTGACCCGGAAGCACTGAACGCTAAGAATTCCGAGAGATTGCGCTTATTAAGGATTTCTAATAGTTAGAAAATAGTACAACAATTGCAGGCCCAGCGTGACCTCAGTATGACCTCTAATGTTTTTTTGATTTACAGATATTGATAATGATTCTATAAATGCAGATGATGTTGTTAATGATTTTATGACGATGCAGATACACAAAAGGTTAAAATTAAATATCTGTACTTTTTAAATTAATAAATTAAATGCAAAATAATTTGACATATTTTGTTGTGCTTATTTTTGGATTACATAATATTCTTAGAAATTTATTCCAATTAATTAACATCCTTAACGAGTAATATTGCACCTCGATAATAACGATCAGAATTACCCCCAGGCCACCATCGGCAAAGACTTTAGACGATGACTCGTGGCAAAGACCTGCTTCTTCACATAGAAGCAGTCGTAGATAATACTTAATCACATAATAAAATGCTTTTCAAATATGTGTTATTAATGTACATTTTATTTGTTGACCAACAAAGATTTAGACAGAAATTATTTTTTAACTACGTCAGCCTAAAATAGTAAGAATTTTATTGAATATGTACACACAAGTAAAGTGCCTAATTAATAAGTCCACGATCTGATTACAGCAAATTACAGTCTAGTGTTTATTTACCTAAATAAAATTTTATGCCACGTCATCGCGGCTAACCATCTTATACTAACGTTATAATATATATTAATCGCATTCCTAAATCCCCCTATAAACCTCTAGAGTTGTATGTTTAATTGCAAATATGTTTGCTGATGAATCCTCGGCGGTGAGGGTTTCCTAATGAACACCTAAACTCTGCAATGACTCGGAAACTCCACACATTTGATATCGTAAATTTAACAGCATGTTTATAGTCGATTTTAAATATATTTACATATTGCCTGACAAATTGAACTTAATGATTCTATATCTAGCTTCTATCAAAATCTCATTCATTTTGTTTATATTGTTAATATATATATTATATCTTCGTTTTCAATTCTGCATTCATTATATCAAAAACTTATTTAAATTCATTCCTCGAAAGAAATTAATTATATATTTATTATTCTTTTTATATTGTCAATTTATTATTATAATATATGAACTTCTTTTGAAAATAAATTATATAACCACAAGTATTCATTGGATTTGTGTATATTAGTTTGATATTTTAATAAATATTGTTATGAAATATCTTAAAGTATTTATGACAGAAATTTGTTATACTAGCAATAATTAAATAATGTAAACATTAGTCGATAACGATGTTGTTATTGTTTATATATTATGTAGAAAAACAATGATATCACTTCAACTTTATGAATTGTATTGTAGTTTAAATGGCGATTGGAGATTTTATTTTAAAAAAACACGCGCATCACGTGCCCTCAACCGATACTGGACTTTGGCCTCAATATGTAATCGGACGACGACGACGGAGTCTGCGAGGAGCTGATGCTCAGTGGAACGGTGGATGCTGGTCGGCACTCCAACAGGTATTGCGAACGGCTGAGCGACGACAACGCCACGAATGGAACCGGCTGTTGGTTGATCATCTGTTGCGGAATAGGCAAGTTGTCCGGGGGTCCGTAGTAACTGTCCTGCGATTCGTAGCTGTGCAGCGTGTCCAGGGTCATGTTGGAGCCTGCGCGACGGGGTCAAATGTCAACCATCTCCGCAACATAATAGCGATTACAATATTGGATCTACCGTATTCAATAACATTCGGATATGATCTAATATTAACGTAGTATGCTATCTAAGCGTATCGAGTAAGTAGGTCATGGTAATAGCAGATTTAGGTGGACTGCCCTTTCGCTTACCCATGTGTATTGATTTACATGCCGATAACTTCTTCCTGTAATCAGTCGTAGTCGTGGAACTCGATTTCCTCATGAAGTTGGCCTCTTCGATCGCCTTTTGCCTCTCGATCTCTTTGTGTTCTGCAGCCTCTTTAAGGTTTACTGCAGCTGCTGTAGCTGCCGCTAGGGCAGCAGCCCTTTCGCTACCCCCTTGAACTATATGCAATATTCTCATTGGTATATGTGTATATATAGAAATCGCCTTACGTACGCATAGCTATTATTATTATTTTAATTGTAGTAGTCTACATTATAAATTTGACCTCACATAATATGGTGATTATCGACTTTATATACACGGTAATCGGTGATATTTTTAATATATCACAAATAACAGAATTACCACCATTTTACATTATATATCGTGGGTATACCCAATATTTGTACAATAAATATACGAGACAGTTCGGTATACATACATTATATATACGGAGCAATATCAATATTAATTTGATTAATATTTGAAGTAAACACTACTATTTAAAGTATTAATAATATCATATACATGTAACATATATCTTACTATTGCTGTATTGGTGTTAGATTTAATAACATTTGTGAGAATATTTGGAAATATAGTTCTATACGTGAATCTATTATTATTATTAGGCTTACATAAAAATGTATACCTATCGCCATATACAATATTTATTTATAATATAATATATAAGTAGAATATTAATAATAATATAATAATAAAAGTAATCATTTTTATATCATAACTTGAATAGAATGTTTATAATAGCCATTATATATTTATAAATTGCTTAATAATAATATTAATAATAATAATAATACTAATAATAATAATAAAAATAATAAAAATAATAAAAATATAATAATAATAATAATAAAAAAAAATAATAACAATAATAGTTATAATAATAATAATAATAACATATATTGTTGTTATAGGTGGCAGTATACGTAGTCAGTTTACTTGGTACAATCGAAAATAAGAAAAAACCGTGTGATTATTTCTAATTTTTTTTGACCACGGGTTTAAAAACAGTTTTCAGTGAATCAGTAATATTGGGTTTGTAGAATTAAATTAAGTTCTACAATTAGGTAGGTGTTGATAAATGGTAAGCAGTGTGAATTAGTATCAGTATTTAATAGATTATTAAAAGTCTAATGGAAGCCAATGAAAGTCTATAATTTATTTAGAAATACTGCTATAACACTTTTATATGTAGGTCATTAAACGAAATTAAGTTAATATTTGTAAATTCCTGATGGTCATATGTGAATAGTAAATGATATATGTAAATAATAAATGAATATATATTACCAACCAGTAATTGTAAAGCCAGTGATATTATGTATATTGGAAAGGTGATTCAACGCTACACCCCTATCCATGTTGTCGACGCTGCTGTTGATATCTTGTAGGGAGTTTCCTTTCACCTTGGGTGCTCTCAACATGAACTCGGGAATGGCGAACGGTACTTCCTCTCCGATTTTCTTCTCTCCGTTGAACTCTTGCTGCAATCCACACGATCCCGAGTTTATATCAAATCCGCTCATAATAAACGTATTTTTCCAAATATACTTAATGAATGCATACGCAATGTAACATACATGTGGGACTTTGACCTCGTGATAATTTGATGTGTTATGTGATGCTACATAATGCTCAATACAGATGTAAGTAACTGTATAACATACAATAACTTTATGGGATTACTATAAAAATTACTATTTTAGAAAATATATTTTTTAAATATTAGCTTTATATTAAAATAAAAATATTAATAAAATATATTAAAATAATTGCATGTGAAATGAGTTATAAAATACTATTATAGATAAAAGTATAGTACGCCTTATAACTATAGTATACCTAATAAATCCACAAAGATTCTAATGTATACTAATTTTATAATACATTCCACAAGAGTATTGTAAGAATCATAGTCAATTTCTAAAATCTCCTGAAATATCCTTTGTATATGTAAGAATCCTCTTACCTCCTTACTGTCTTTTACATGTCCATTGAATAGATATACACTACATCGATAAACAGAATACGGTCATCAATATATTAATGTATTCGTATCACTTGCAATTCATCGCCTTTAATATAGGATACACGCGAGAGATCACTAATTCTGCGGACATTTTGTAACCTGTAGTCTAAAGATGAAACACTTCAGTAACGGAACGCTCATGAGAATGTTTGGTTTCATCGCCCTTCTGGTCAATTGCAGCTCCAGACTCTTGCACATCAGTTTCACCGTCCTCGGATTGCGTCTCCGGAATAGCCTATCGAAATGAACCTGTTGCCGTCAGATTGCGAGCTCAATTACCCGTAAGATTAGCCGACACTCGGTGTTAGTTCTTACCAATTACTGTGTATACGCTATTGCATCACTGTGCGATTAGGATAAGTATCTAACAATGGTGTAATTGTTGTGTACAATATTGTGATGCGTCAACAAAATAAAAAATTAAATAAAGAAATTTTGGAAATCTAAAAACGGAATTCACGAGAAGTTCGAGATTCAAAGTTAGTGATCGAAGTACTTGAATAACCTTTGTTAAGCACATCACAACGGTTTCCTGCGTGCATCTGGCCGAAGTATAGTAGTTGGTGAGATTCAGGATGAACTCTACGTCGCCTGCAATTGCAAAGAAGTTTAAGCCGTTTAAGTCTGTGGACTATGACGCAACAATACAATTAGTATAATCTATAATAATAATAGAGTATCTATTCAGTACTATAATACTTAGCTTATATATAATCGTGAGTCTATACTCGCCGCATATGATCCACAGTTACCTATACTCTGCTTGGCTCCGAGGTAACAAAGATTCAAGTTTATTTTCTTGGCGGAGATTTGCTGGTTCATTTTTCTGATGGCGGATGGTGACCAACTGGACGGAAGTTTCATTGGCCGGTAGCCAGCGGTACCTGGACGAGCTATTTCCGTCATCCGGTTGATTCGCGAACACCTATATAACTGAGGCAGGAACTTTTGAGGGAAATATGCTCTCTCCCTTTCTATCTCTTCACTGTTAGGTATGGATTATAATGTCAGCTATGAAAGAAATTGAGGAATATGTGGGTTATTGACAAAATGACCCTCGCTCACCCTTAGCTTACCCCTTACTAACTTCTCCTTAACCATGTCTAACCTCTCCTTACCCATTGCTAACCTCTCCTTACCCCTTGCTAACATCTCCTTACCCCCTCCTTACCCCTTGCTAACATCTCCTTACCCCTTGCTCACCCCTTGCTAACCTCTCCTTACCCCTTGCTAACCTCTCCTTACCCCTTGATAACCTCTCTTTACCCCTTGCTAACCTCTCTTTACCCCTTGCTCACCCCTTGCTAACCTCTCCTTACCCCTTGCTAACCTCTCCTTACCCTTGCTAACCTCTCCTTACCCCTTGCTAACCTCTCCTTACCCTTGCTAACCCCTCCTTACCCCTTGCTCACCCCTTGCTAACCTCTCCTTACCCCTTGCTAACCTCTCCTTACCCCTTGCTAACCTCTCTTTACCCCTTGCTAACCTCTCTTTACCCCTTGCTAACCTCTCTTTACCCCTTGCTAACCTCTCCTTACCCCTTGCTAACCTCTCCTTACCCCTTGCTAACCTCTCCTTACCCTTGCTAACCTCTCCTTACCCTTGCTAACCTCTCTTTACCCCTTGCTAACCTCTCCTTACCCCTTGCTAACCTCTCCTTACCCCTTGCTAACCTCTCCTTACCCTTGCTAACCTCTCTTTACCCCTTGCTAACCTCTCCTTACCCCTTGCTAACCTCTCTTTACCCCTTGCTAACCTCTCCTTACCCCTTGCTAACCTCTCCTTACCCCTTGATTACCCCTCCTTACCCCTTGCTTACCCCTTGCTAACCTCTCCTTACCCCTTGCTAACCCCTCCTTACCCCTTGCTTACCCCTTGCTAACCTCTCCTTACCCCTTGTTCACCCCTTGCTAACCTCTCCTTACCCCTTGCTAACCTCTCTTTACCCCTTGCTAACCTCTCCTTACCCCTTGCTAACCTCTCCTTACCCTTGCTAACCCCTCCTTACCCCTTGCTAACCTCTCCTTACCCCTTGCTCACCCCTTGCTAACCTCTCCTTACCCCTTGCTAACATCTCCTTACCCCTTGCTAACCTCTCCTTACCCCTTGCTAACCTCTCTTTACCCCTTGCTAACATCTCCTTACCCCTTGCTAACCTCTCCTTACCCCTTGCTAACCTCTCCTTACCCTTGCTCACCCCTTGCTAACCTCTCCTTACCCCTTGCTAACCTCTCCTTACCCTTGCTAACCTCTCTTTACCCCTTGCTAACCCCTCCTTACCCCTTGCTAACCTCTCCTTACCCCTTGCTCACCCCTTGCTAACCTCTCCTTACCCCTTGCTAACCTCTCCTTACCCCTTGCTAACCTCTCCTTACTCCTTGCTAACCTCTCCTTACCCCTTGCTAACCTCTCCTTACCCTTGCTCACCCCTTGCTAACCTCTCCTTACCCCTTGCTAACCTCTCCTTACCCTTGCTCACCCCTTGCTAACCTCTCCTTACCCCTTGCTAACCTCTCCTTACCCCTTGCTAACTTCTCCTTACCCCTTGATCACCCCTTGCTCACCACTTGCTTATCCCTTGCTTACCTTTCTTTAACCCTTGCTTACCCTTTGCTTACACTTTGCTTATTTCTAGATTACACCTAGCTTACCCCTGCTAACTCACCCTTTCATGCACAGCTTCCATATCTATCTGTTATATACAATGTACTCTTCTCCTATAAAGGTGAAATGTGCCTACATTTTCCGTAACGACAATTCTAAACTCACTCTCAACTACGAGTCCTATAATTGTCGTAACGTGCACACGTGACATGACGCAATAATACGCAATACTACTAACTCGTGACAGTCGAGTACCTCGCACTTGTTCATGTAACGGCCGAACTGCTTGTAATGTGCCTCGGGGTCTACAGTTACCTTAACTTCTCCACTGTTAGTGAAGTTCACCGTTAGCAGTTAATAAAGTATATCAAAAGCGGCCTTCGCCTGTAGCGCCATCAAATTACAGCGCATGTAATGCACATTAATTATTTATAATAATATCGCTGTTTCGTTTTGCTATTTTAACTACCAATTTACATCTCTTTGTTGATGATAATGACCAATTAACAGTGCTAGTATAGTATGAAATATACATACATGTATATTTAATGGATAACCTAGGATTTAGTGTATCACTGAGTAATCTAAATTTACTATCGGTTGTATATTTATTTATACTAGACTATTCATATCTGTGTGTGTGAATACCTCAGAATAAAAAATAGTTTATCCGCTAGGGTGCCTTGCTTTATCAAAGGAGAGTCAAATGATACGGTTTCTTTCTTCAGTGATACCGCCATCATCTTTTTCCATTTCGATGACCAGTCGCTAAAAATGTGAAGGCTTTCTACGAAGTCGATTTTCTCTTGAAATAGTTTGGCAACGACCTAAATAAGGTATGGCGTAGGAGTGTGGTCAAGGAGGAGTGGAGTGGAGTGGAGGAGTGGGGGTGGAGGAGTGGGGTATAGGGGTGAGGTGGAGGAATGGAGTAGAGGAGTGGGGAAGAGCAGTGGGGTAGAATAGATAGGTAGATGAGTGGGATAAAGGAGCGGGGCTTGAATGGTGTGAAGGAGTGAGTGGAAGAGTGGGGTAGAGTAGTGAAGTGAAAAAGTGGGGTGAGAGGTGCCGAGAAGGAGTGGGCCCACTCATCCAGCGGAGGCTCTCTACCCGGATGGAAGAGTGGAGTCAATGCATGGGATGAATGAGTGGGATGAAGTAGTGAGGTTAATAATTGAGACGGATGAGTGGGGAGTGTAGTTATCAATTAACAATTGTTAATTAGGGGTACTGCGCATGACTATTACTATGCATAGTTACTACTGTGCATGATTATTATTATCACTGCGTATGACTACTCTTACACATGTCTTCTATTACGTATAACTACTACTGAATATGGCCACTACTGCGCATGACTACTACTGCGCATGACTACTACTTCGTATGACTACTACTGCGCATGACTACTACTGCGCATGACTACTACTGCGCATGACTACTACTGAACATGACCACTACTGCGCATGACTACTACTGCGCATGACTACTACTTCGTATGACTACTACTGCGCATGACTACTACTGCGCATGACGACTACTTCGCATGACTACTACTGCGCATGACTACTACTGCGCATGACTACTACTGCGCATGACTACTCTTACACATGCCTTCTATTACGTATAACTACTACTGAACATGGCCACTAATGCGCATGACTACTACTGCGCATGACCACTACTGAACATGACCACTACTACGCATGACTACTACTGCGCATGACTACTACTGAACATAACCACTACTGCGCATGACTACTACTGCGCATGACTACTACTTCGTATGACTACTACTGCGCATGACTACTACTGCGCATGACGACTACTTCGCATGACTACTACTGCGCATGACTACTACTGCGCATGACTACTACTGCGCATGACTACTACTGCGCATGATTACTATTGCGCATGACTACTATTGCGCATGACTACTACTGCGCATGACTACTACTGCGCATGACTACTACTTCGCATGACTACTACTGCGCATGACTACTACTTCGCATGACTACTACTTCGCATGACTACTACCTCGCATGACTACAACTGCGCATGATTACTATTGCTCATGATTACTATTGCGCATGACTACTACTGCGCATGACTACTACTGCGCATGATTACTACTGCGCATGACTACTATTGCGCATGACTAATATTGCTCATGACTACTATTGCGCATGACTACTACTGCGCATGACTACTACTTCGCGTGACTACTACTGCGCATGACTACTACTGCGCATGATCACTACTGAACATGACTACTATTGCGCATGACTACTACTGCGCATGACTACTACTGAGCATGACGACTACTGCGCATGACTACTACTGCGCATGACTACTACTGCCCTTGACTACTACTGCGCATGACTACTACTGCGCATGACTACTACTGCGCATGACTACTACTGCGCATGACTACTACTTCGCATGACTACTACTGCGCATGACTACTACTGCGCATGACTACTACTGCGCATGACTACTACTGCGCATGACTACTACTGCGCATGACTACTACTGCGCATGACTACTACTGCGCTTGACTACTACTGCGCATGATTACTATTGCGCATGACTACTACTGCGCATGATTACTACTGCGCATGACTACTATTGAACATGACTACTATTGCGCTTGACTACTACTTCGTATGACTACTACTGCGCATGATTACTATTGCTTATGACTACTATTGCGCATGACTACTACTGCGCATGACTACTAATGCGTATGACTACTTCTGCGCATGATTACTACTTCGCATGACCACTATTGAACATGACTACTATTGCGCTTGACTACTACTTCGTATGACTACTACTGCGCATGATTACTATTGCTTATGACTACTATTGCGCATGACTACTACTGCGCATGACTACTAATGCGTATGACTACTTCTGCGCATGATTACTACTTCGCATGACCACTATTGAACATGACTACTATTGCGCTTGACTACTACTTCGTATGACTACTACTGCGCATGATTACTATTGCTTATGACTACTACTTCGTATGACTACTACTGCGCATGACTACTACTTCGCATGACCACTACTGCGCATGACTACTACTGGGCATGACGACTACTGCGCATGACTACTACTGCGCATGACTACTACTGCGTATGACTACTATTGCGCATGACTACTACTGCGCATGACTACTACTTCGCATGACTACTACTGCGCATGACTACTACTGCGCATGATCACTACTTCGCATGACTACTACTGCGCATGACTACTACTGCGCATGACTACTACTGCGCATGACTACTACTGCGCATGACTACTACTGCGCATGATTACTACTGCGCATGACTACTACTACGCATGACTACTACTGCGCATGACTACTACTGCGCATGACTACTACTGCGCATGACTACTACTGCGCATGATTACTATTGCGCATGACTACTACTGCGCATGACTACTACTGCGCATGACTACTACTGCGCATGACTACTACTTCGCATGACTACTACTGCGCATGACTACTACTGCGCATGACGACTACTTCGCATGACTACTACTGCGCATGACTACAACTGCACATGATTACTATTGCTCATGATTACTATTGCGCATGACTACTACTGCGCATGACTACTACTGCGCATGATTACTACTGCGTATGACTACTATTGCGCATGACTACTACTGCGCATGACTACTACTTCGCATGACTACTACTGCGCATGACTACTACTGCGCATGATCACTACTTCGCATGACTACTACTGCGCATGACTACTACTGCGCATGACTACTACTGCGCATGACTACTACTGCGCATGACTACTACTGCGCATGATTACTACTGCGCATGACTACTACTTCGCATGACTACTACCTCGCATGACTACTACTGCGCATGACTACTACTGCGCATGACTACTACTGCGCATGACTACTACTTCGCATGACTACTACTGCGCATGACTACTACTTCGCATGACTACTACTGCGCATGACGACTACTGCGCATGACTACTACTGCGCATGACTACTACTGCGCATGACTACTACTTCGCATGACTACTACTGCCCTTGACTACTACTGCGCATGACTACTACTGCGCATGACTACTACTGCGCATGATTACTATTGCGCATGACTACTACTGCGCATGACTACTACTGCGCATGACTACTACTGCGCATGACTACTACTGCGCATGACTACTACTGCGCATGACTACTACTGCGCATGACTACTACTGCGCATGATTACTACTGCGCATGACTACTACTGCGCATGACTACTACTGCGCATGACTACTAATGCGTATGACTACTTCTGCGCATGATTACTACTTCGCATGACCACTATTGAACATGACTACTATTGCGCTTGACTACTACTTTGTATGACTACTACTGCGCATGACTACTACTTCGCATGACTACTACTGCGCATGACTACTACTGCGCATGACCACTACTGAACATGACCACTATTACTCATGACTACTATTGCGCATGACTACTACTGCGCATGACTACTACTGCGTATGATTACTACTGCGCATGACTACTACTGCGCATGACTACTACTGCGCATGACTACTACTGCGCATGACTACAACTGCGCATGACTACAACAGCGCATGACTACTACTGCGCATGACTACTACTTCGCATGACTACTATTGCGCATGACTACTACTGCGCATGATTACTACTGCGCATGACTACTATTGCGCATGACTAATATTGCTCATGACTACTATTGCGCATGACTACTACTGCGCATGACTACTAATTCGTATGACTACTTCTGCGCATGATTACTACTTCGCATGACCACTATTGAACATGACTACTATTGCGCTTGACTACTACTTCGTATGACTACTACTGCGCATGATTACTATTGCTCATGACTACTATTGCGCATGATTACTACTGCGCATGACCACTACTGAACATGACTACTATTGCGCATGACTACTACTTCGTATGACTACTACTGCGCATGACTACTACTTCGCATGACCACTACTGCGCATGACTACTACTGGGCATGACGACTACTGCGCATGACTACTACTGCGCATGACTACTACTGCGTATGACTACTATTGCGCATCACTACTACTGCGCATGACTACTACTTCGCATGACTACTACTGCGCATGACTACTACTGCGCATGATCACTACTTCGCATGACTACTACTGCGCATGACTACTACTGCGCATGACTACTACTGCGCATGACTACTACTGCGCATGACTACTACTGCGCATGATTACTACTGCGCATGACTACTACTACGCATGACTACTACTGCGCATGACTACTACTGCGCATGACTACTACTGCGCATGACTACTACTGCGCATGATTACTATTGCGCATGACTTTTACTGCGCATGACTACTACTGCGCATGACTACTACTGCGCATGACTACCTTAGAAACTGATCTGTTGTAGAGATCACGATGTATGACG
>OZ038312.1:39070035-39127535 GCA_964035775.1 Osedax frankpressi | reverse complement strand
GCGATATGTTAAAGTTGTAATAATTAATTAATTATTTTTTCGATATTTGTTCAGATATCAACGTATTCGTTGTCCATATGTTTTCTTTTTGTGTTCTTGTGTTATTTCATGTTTGTTTATTTTGTTTATTTAGTCCATTTCCTTGTTTTTTCTTTGTTTTGAGTTATGTTGCCTGACTAATCACTGGATTCATAACAAAAATCGATGTTAATGTTTTAATGTATAATAAATACGTTTAATAATGGTATGTATTATAGTATGTGTCGCTGTATTATATATTTAATTGTTATGATCAACATTGTTTCAAGTAAATCTACGACATAGATGCTATTGTTTGGCTTAATGGATATTCTTATATCGATTAGTAATAACAATTGTAACGACAGAAATTCAATATAGAAAATGATTGCGCCAAGTAGGAATCTGATGTAATATTACATCATTACAATTGAAATTTGTATTATATAACTCAGTATACTGCATATGTATCGTCATATAATTATATATATATATATATATATATATATATATATATACATATATATATATATTGCTATTTAGTGTACATTTACATAATGCGACTCAATGCTACTTAATGTCTCTTAAAGTCACCTGATACCAATTATTTTTTATTTAAACAACACCAATGTGACATACTTTTAGTTTAAATATTATCAGTATAGCAAAAGAGAGTTTTTTTTAAATAACCCAATTTTACGAATTGCTAGTACTTGACTTATTAGTGAATGTAACTCTCATGTTAACTCTCCTAGTAACTCTCCTACTAACTCTCCTACTAACTCTCCTACTAACTCTCCTACTAACTCTCCTACTAACTCTCCTGGTAACTCTCCTGGTAACTCTCCTGGTAACTCTCCTGGTAACTCTCCTGGTAATTCTCCTACTAACTCTCCTACTAACTCTCCTGGTAACTCTCCTGGTAACTCTCCTGGTAACTCTCCTGGTAATTCTCCTACTAACTCTCCTACTAACTCTCCTGGTAACTCTCCTGGTAACTCTCCTGGTAACTCTCCTGGTAACTCTCCTGGTAATTCTCCTACTAACTCTCCTACTAACTCTCCTGGTAACTCTCCTGGTAACTCTCCTGGTAACTCTCCTGGTAACTCTCCTAGTAACTCTCCTAGTAACTCTCCAGGTAACTCTCCTGGTAACTCTCCTGGTAACTCTCCTGGTAACTCTCCTGATAACTCTCCTACTAACTCTCCTGGTAACGCTCCTTGTAACTCTCCTACTAACTCTCCTACTAACTCTCCTACTAACTCTCCTACTAACTCTCCTACTAACTCTCCTACTAACTCTCCTGGTAACTCTCCTGTTAACTCTCCTGGTAACTCTCCTGGTAATTCTCCTACTAACTCTCCTACTAACTCTCCTGGTAACTCTCCTGGTAACTCTCCTGGTAACTCTCCTGGTAATTCTCCTACTAACTCTCCTACTAACTCTCCTACTAACTCTCCTGGTAACTCTCCTGGTAACTCTCCTGGTAACTCTCCTGGTAACTCTCCTGGTAATTCTCCTACTAACTCTCCTACTAACTCTCCTGGTAACTCTCCTGGTAACTCTCCTGGTAACTCTCCTGGTAACTCTCCTAGTAACTCTCCTAGTAACTCTCCAGGTAACTCTCCTGGTAACTCTCCTGGAAACTCTCCTGGTAACTCTCCTGGTAACTCTCCTAGTAACTCTCCAGGTAACTCTCCTGGTAACTCTCCTGGTAACTCTCCTGGTAACTCTCCTGATAACTCTCCTACTAACTCTCCTGGTAACGCTCCTTGTAACTCTCCTACTAACTCTCCTACTAACTCTCCTACTAACTCTCCTACTAACTCTCCTACTAACTCTCCTACTAACTCTCCTGGTAACTCTCCTGTTAACTCTCCTGGTAACTCTCCTGGTAATTCTCCTACTAACTCTCCTACTAACTCTCCTGGTAACTCTCCTGGTAACTCTCCTGGTAACTCTCCTGGTAATTCTCCTACTAACTCTCCTACTAACTCTCCTGGTAACTCTCCTGGTAACTCTCCTGGTAACTCTCCTGGTAACTCTCCTGGTAATTCTCCTACTAACTCTCCTACTAACTCTCCTGGTAACTCTCCTGGTAACTCTCCTGGTAACTCTCCTGGTAACTCTCCTAGTAACTCTCCTAGTAACTCTCCAGGTAACTCTCCTGGTAACTCTCCTGGAAACTCTCCTGGTAACTCTCCTGATAACTCTCCTAGTAACTCTCCTAGTAACTCTCCTGGTAACTCTCCTGGTAACTCTCCTGGTAACTCTCCTGGTAACTCCCCTGGTAACTCTCCTGGTAACTCTCCTGGTAACTCTCCTGGTAACTCTCCTGGTAACTCTCCTGGTAACTCTCCTGGTAATTCTCCTACTAACTCTCCTACTAACTCTCCTGGTAACTCTCCTGGTAACTCTCCTGGTAACTCTCCTGGTAATTCTCCTACTAACTCTCCTACTAACTCTCCTGGTAACTCTCCTGGTAACTCTCCTGGTAACTCTCCTGGTAACTCTCCTGGTAATTCTCCTACTAACTCTCCTACTAACTCTCCTGGTAACTCTCCTGGTAACTCTCCTGGTAACTCTCCTAGTAACTATCCTAGTAACTCTCCTGGTAACTCTCCTGGTAACTCTCTTGGTAACTCTCCTGGTAACTCTCCTGGTAACTCTCCTGGTAACTCTCCTGGTAACTCTCCTGGTAACTCTCCTGGTAACTCTCCTGGTAACTCTCCTGGTAACTCTCCTGGTAACTCTCCTGGTAACTCTCCTGGTAACTCTCCTGGTAACTCTCCTGGTAACTCTCCTGGTAACTCTCCTGGTAACTCTCCTGGTAACTCTCCTGGTAACTCTCCTGGTAACTCTCCTGGTAACTCTCCTGGTAACTCTCCTGGTAACTCTCCTGGTAACTCTCCTGATAACTCTCCTGGTAACTCTCCTGGTAACTCTCCTGGTAACTCTCCTGGTAACTCTCCTGGTAACTCTCCTGGTAACTCTCCTAGTAACTCTCCTAGTAACTCTCCTGGTAACTCTCCTGGTAACTCTCCTGGTAACTCTCCTGGTAACTCTCCTGGTAACTCTCCTGGTAACTCTCCTGGTAACTCTCCTGGTAACTCTCCTGGTAACTCTCCTGGTAACTCTCCTGGTAACTCTCCTGGTAACTCTCCTGGTAACTCTCCTGGTAACTCTCCTGGTAACTCTCCTGGTAACTCTCCTGGTAACTCTCCTGGTAACTCTCCTGGTAACTCTCCTGGTAACTCTCCTGGTAACTCTCCTGGTAACTCTCCTGGTAACTCTCCTGGTAACTCTCCTGGTAACTCTCCTGGTAACTCTCCTGGTAACTCTCCTGGTAACTCTCCTGGTAACTCTCCTGGTAACTCTCCTGGTAACTCTCCTGGTAACTCTCCTGGTAACTCTCCTGGTAACTCTCCTAGTAACTCTCCTAGTAACTCTCCTGGTAACTCTCCTGGTAACTCTCCTGGTAACTCTCCTGGTAACTCTCCTGGTAACTCTCCTGGTAACTCTCCTGGTAACTCTCCTGGTAACTCTCCTGGTAACTCTCCTGGTAAATCTCCTGGTAACTCTCCTGGTAACTCTCCTGGTAACTCTCCTGGTAACTCTCCTGGTAACTCTCCTGGTAACTCTCCTGGTAACTCTCCTGGTAACTATCCTGGTAACTCTCCTGGTAACTCTCCTGGTAACTCTCCTGGTAACTCTCCTGGTAACTCTCCTGGTAACTCTCCTGGTAACTCTCCTGGTAACTCTCCTGGTAACCCTACTGGAAACTCTCCTGGTAACTCTCCTGGTAACTCTCCTGGTAACTCTCCTGGTAACTCTCCTGGTAACTCTCCTGGTAACTCTCCTAGTAACTCTCCTAGTAACTCTCCTGGTAACTCTCCTGGTAACTCTCCTGGTAACTCTCCTGGTAACTCTCCTGGTAACTCTCCTGGTAACTCTCCTGGTAACTCTCCTGGTAATTCTCCTGGTAACTCTCCTGGTAACTCTCCTGGTAACTCTCCTGGAAACTCTCCTGTTAACTCTCCTGGTAGCTATCCTGGTAACTCTCCTAATAATTATCCTGGTAAGTCTCCTAGTAACTCTCCTGGTAAGTCTCCTGGTAACTCTCCTGGAAACTCTCCTAGTAACTCTCCTGGAAACTCTCCTGGTAACTCTTTTGGTAACTCTTCAGGTGCCCACAATGTACGGCAGTATATTGCGAACCTAAACGCCCATGTGTTGAGCAACCATTACATAATGAGAATTGCTGACGTAACAGCAGTTATTGTAAGCAATAAGCCGTTGTTCACTATATTATTAATTAATGAAATTATTTTTCAAACGCTCATCTACTAGTAAATTACTACTGTTAGAATTATTAGGGGTATGGAGTTATGATATAGTATTAGTGGGTATTAGAGATAGGAGAGGTTGGGAGGTAGTATCATGGGTATGGATTTGTGAGGTAGTGTTAGGGGTGTAGCTTATATGGTGGTATTATTTCTGTGGGGTTGTGAGAGGGGTAATAGATTATGATGTACATTTATGAGTGTAGGGTTGTGATATTGTGTATTGGAATGAGGATGCATGAGGAGGTGTTAGGGGATTTGGAGTTGTAAGTGGGTATTTGGGGTATTTTTAGGAGGCGTGGACGTTATAAAAAGTTATGCGTGGGTACGATATGTTGAGAGGTCACCTATTCGTGTATACATTATCTATTTCAATTCCTCTTCTAAAGTTGTTGGTTATACTTGGTTAGATGTCTACCTTGAAGGACTAGGTACATGCTAATGAGAACAGCTAACAAGTAAGTAAGTGTACTCCAGATATACGGGTTAGTGATAGATAAGAAAGCTGTTAGGTATTTTATACTTAGTTTTACTTCGAGTTGATGTCGTGATCTTTGATTGTATATTGAAGTTGTTAGGTATGGTTACAAAGATATGCAGGTATTTTGTGTTGTAGGATTATGTTGGGTTTATATTATATAATATTCTCTGGACAATATTCTGATTACGCAGTTGTATTCGTACAGGGGATATGTGATGTTTGTTATATTTAGTAAGATTATAAGTTGAATCTTATAGTAACATTTTGGAGATGCTGAAATCTGGAAGTGCTATAGTAAGAGAAGTTTAAATTGAGTAATTTTAAACAAGATAAATGATGTTAAGAACGTGCCATGTAAGTATTATTACTTGTTAGTATTGAGATTTCTGTATGGTCTGATTAGATCTGATGCAAATTCAAGTTTTTTATTGAGTTTCAAGTTTCTGGAATATTGTGCTATGTGTGTGAAGGTCTGAAGTATGTGAGGATAGTAAGGAGTGTGCAGAGTGTGGAATGTGAGGTGTGTGAAGAGTGTGAGGATTTGAGGAGAGTGAGGAGAGTGAGGAGTGTGCGGAGTATGAGGAGAGTGAGGAGAGTGATATGAGTACATCATAGTCTAGACTATCCTAGCATAGCCTAGCATAGCCTAGCATAGCATAGCATAGCATAGCATAGCATAGCATAGCATAGCATAGCATAGCATAGCATAGCATAGCATAGCATAGCATAGCATAGCATAGCATAGCGTAGCCTAGCATAGCATAGCATAGCGTAGCGTAGCGTAGCGTAGCATAGCATAGCATAGCATAGCGTAGCATAGCATAGCATAGCATAGCATAGCATAGCATAGCATAGCGTAGCGTAGCGTAGCGTAGCGTAGCGTAGCGTAGCGTAGCATAGCATATCATAGCGTAGCGTAGCGTAACGTAGCGTAGCGTAGCGTAGCATAGCATAGCATAGCATAGCATAGCATAGCATAGCATAGCATAGCATAGCATAGCATAGCATAGCATAGCATAGCATAGCATAGCATAGCATAGCATAGCATAGCATAGCATAGCATAGCATAGCATAGCATAGCATAGCATAGCATAGCATAGCATAGCATAGCATAGCATAGCATAGCGTAGCGTAGCGTAGCGTAGCGTAGCATAGCATAGCATAGCATAGCATAGCATAGCATAGCATAGCATAGCATAGCATAGCATAGCATAGCATAGCATAGCATAGCATGGCATAGCATAGCATAGCATAGCATAGCATAACATAGCATATAATAGCATAGCATAGCATAGCATAGCATAGCCTATCATAGCATAGCGTAGCCTAGCATAGCATAGCATAGCATAGCATAGCATAGCATAGCATAGCATAGCATAGCGTAGCGTAGCATAGCGTAGCATAGCATAGCATAGCATAGCATAGCATAGCATAGCATAGCATAGCATAGCATAGCATAGCATAGCATAGCATAGCATAGCATAGCATAGCATAGCATAGCATGGCATAGCATAGCATAGCATAACATAGCATATAATAGCATAGCATAGCATAGCATAGCATAGCCTATCATAGCATAGCGTAGCATAGCATAGCATAGCATAGCATAGCATAGCATAGCATAGCATAGCATAGCATAGCATAGCATAGCATAGCATAGCATAGCATAGCATAGCATAGCATAGCATAGCATAGCATAGCATAGCATAGAATAGTATAGCATAGCATAGCACAGCATATCTTATAAATACTAAACCATATCTTTTAATTAACTACCCTCACTCTAACCTAACACCAAACTTCAATCAAATAATAACCATTCTCATACTCGTCCTTCATCTCGTATAACACCACCGACACCACTATTTCCTAACTCCATTGTCATATAATGCCTAAACTCAAAACAACTTATCCCTGACTTTCTAAATCCGATGCTCAATACAATTAATATTTTGCCTAATGCAATATCCTCTTATAAGTTCCATATAACTCTATGCATTATTTACTTTAATTCGCAACACTCTTGTAATACAGTTAATACTAATCTTAGAATAATTAAGAACGATTCAAGATTATCAAATCTTTAATTTAGATTTCAAAAATCACCCTAGGAACTTTCCCTAAGAAGGAAAGTTATATATCATGCTTTTAAATGTAACTTAACTTCGTCAAATTCGAATTGCACCTTCAATAATAATAATGATACATTTGAATCAAGATATCTAATAAATTCAGATATTGACTGGTCATCTAAGGATATCGCAATCTCAGATAATGACTATAAATTTTGGTTAATATCATATCAAAAATACATTAAACCTACTTTCTATCTGCGTCTTCCAAACCATAATAAAATATCTACCACTAATGTCAAACAGGTAATACCAACAAAATCAAATAATACATTCTGCCATTCTCCATTAGTAACAAACTGACTTTATCCTAAACCTATTCATCTAATTAGACCTTCATTTCGGTGGTGGTGTTAGTTTACATTATAAGATTCTTGAAATCACTGAAATAATTAATCTGCAACTTAAATCTTGTGGGGCATTCTCATACACATTTCATTTTAAAAACTCTCTCTCATTCACAATCTTCATAGCAATCTACCCCACCTAACCAATGTATGCTAACATGTATGGATGATTTCCAGAACATAATCAATAATTCATAAACTAAAACAATCTGGCGATTTAAATATTTCCTTAAATATAAATTCATCTAATACCAAGACATTCATCTCATTAATCGAATCTTCTAATTTCTCTCAATATATTAATAAACCAACTCATATCTCAGGAAACATTCTAGATTGTGTAATATCTCATAATATAAACATACATACAATCAATCATTCTTGTAAACTACTATCTGATCATTTAACTTTTAATATCCACGTTAACAAACCTTCGAGACCTTTAGCAACTATTAACTACAGAAAAATCAATTAATCAACATTAATATAGACTCCTTCTACTCAGATTTCCAACAACACTACATTAATTCAAAAAACCCTTCTCGTCTCATCTTAATTATATACATTACTCTACGATACTTTAAATGAATATACACAAATTAAGACTAATACTGTAATCCTCCGTAACTCCTTTAAATGGTTCATATCTGAACTTATGCTGTAAAAAAGAAAACTACGGATATTCGAAAAAATTTGGCGAAATTCCAAATCTTCCATACATCTTAACAAATTTAAACTGCATATGAAAGCATACATAAACCTACTATTAATAGAGAAACAAAATTACTATCCACAACAATTTATGACAGTAGGAAAAAACTCTAAAACAATTTCAGAATCACTGATGAACTTCTTGGTAAAAGAACTAAAGAATTCCTTCTTGATGAAGATACTAACATAAACCTTACTAACTTAGACAGTTACTTTGTTTGATGATTCATTAATTACTGGCCATGTCCCAAAAGAACCTTTCTACAAAATTCTTTACAAAATTCTGACTAGTCAGCTAGATATTTAATATAAAAGTGACACCCTGGATACAATCCAAAGCACCTACACTAAATATAAATCCACCGAGACAGCTCTAACATTAATCCTTAATGACATTTACTCAATTCCAAAACAATGTAATGGTATTTATCAAAACAAAGTAAAGTTATGGTTTTCCTAGATCTCATATCCGTTTTTGATACCGTCGACCATAATATAATGCATCAACGACTTTCTACTATACACTTTACACAGCACAAAACTGGTTTCGATCTTATCTTACCGAAAGATCATGCTAGATTGCGATAGGCAATACTATATCAAAACATAGATAAATAAATCATGGAGTCCCTAAAGGATCCGAACTAGATCCCTTAATATTCAATATTTACCTTACTTCTTTTCCAATTACTTATTCTAAATACTTCAACATTATATACCACACTTATGCTGATATCATATATATATATATATATATATATATATATATAAATACAACAGAACCATCTACCGACAAACTATCAATAACTATATTACCGATATACAAGAATGGCCATAATTCGCTTTGCATTAACAGACTAAAAACAAAAACAATTCACATACGAAATTTAAAACAATTCTTGCTAAAAATCACACCTTCATTAGCAAATCACAGTCTTAACTACGCAACCTCCATCAGAAACCTTGGTCTCATCTTGACTCTCATCTCTCATTTAACTATTACATCACCCCCATTTCTAACTCAATGAACTACAATCTTGGTATTTTACGTCTTATTAGACCCAGCCTCATTACAAACGTAGCCACTCTTCTCACCATTGTACGCATCCTTCCGAAATTAGACTACTGCAACATTGCTTTATATGGACTACTTAATCATGACATTAATAGACTCCAAGTTCTCCAAAATAATGAAGTACGGATTATTTTTAATTTCAGCAGATACTCCAAAAAACACATTACAGATTATAGAAAAAACTACATTGGCTTCCAATTAAATATCTTTAAGATTACTCACCACCACAACACATTTTAAATTCAAATTAAAGACACACTTTTTCCGTTTATCTAAGATGTAGTATTATTACCCCTCCCTATACACGTCCACACTTCTATTATGAAGCTGGAGGAAGTATTAAAACCATGTGGTTACAGGTTATAGGAGTACGATGAATGTGAGGAGTATGATGAGGCCGAGAAGTGTGAGGAGCGTGAGGAGTGTGAGAAGTGTGAGGAGTGTGAGGAGTGTGAGGAGTGTGAGGAGTGCGAGGAGTGTGAGAAGTGTGAGGAGTGCGAGGAGTATTAGGAGTAAGATGAGTGTGAGGAGTGTGAGGATTGTAAGGTGTTTGAGGATTGTGAGGAGTGTGAGGAGTGTGAGGAGTGTGAGGAGTGTGAGGAATATTAGGAGTGTGAAGGGTGTGAGGAGTGTGAGGAGTGTGAGTAGTGTGCGTAGTGTGAGAATTGTGAGGAATTTGAGGAGTTTGAGGAATGTGAGGAGTATTAGGAGTGTGAGGGATGTGAGGAGTTTGAGGAGTGTGACGAGTGTGAGGAGTATAAGAAGTGTGAGGAGTGTAATGAGTATAAAGAGTGTGAGGAGTATAAGTAGTGTGAGGAGTGTGAGGAGTGTGAGTAGTGTGATGAGTGTGAGGAGTGTGTGGGTGTGAGGAGTGTGAGGAGTGTGAGGAGTGTGAGGAGTGTGAGTAGTGTGAAGAGTGTGATGAGTGTGAGGAGTTTGAGGAGTGTGAGTAGTGTGAAGAGTGTGAGGAGTGTGAGGAGTGTGAGGAGTGTGAGGAGTGTGAGGAGTGTGAGAAGTGTAAGGAGTATAAGAAGTGTAAGGAGTATAAAGAGTGTGAGGAGTATGAAGAGTGTGAAGAGTGTAAGGAGTGTGTGGAGTGTGAAGAGTATGAGAAGTAGGAATGTAGGAGTGTGAGAAGTATAAGGAGTATAAGGAGTGTAAGGAGTGTAAAGAGTGTGAATAGTATCAAAAGTGTGATAAGTTTGAAGGGTGCAAGGAGTTTGATGAATGTGAGGAGTGTGAGGAATTTGAAGAGTATGAGATATATTAGGAGTGTGAAGAGTGTGAGGAGTGTGAAGAGGTGAGGAGTGTAAGGAGTTTGAGGAGTGTGGGCAGTATGCATAGTGCAAGGAGTGTGTGGAATGTGAGAAGTGTGATAAAATTAGGAGTGTCAGGTGTGTAAGTAGTGTGAGGAGTACGATAAATTTGAGGAGGGTGAGTAGTGAGAGGAGTGTGAGGAGTGTGAGGAGTTTGAGAAGTGTGAAGAGTGTAAGGAGTGTAAGGAGTGTGAGGAGTGTGAGGAGTGTGAGGAGTGTGAGGAGTGTGAGGAGTAGGAGGAGTGTAAAAAGTATGTGGAGTGTGAGGAGTGTATGCAGTATGAGTAGTGTGAGGAGTGTGAGGTATGTGAGGAGTGTGATGAGTGTGAGGAGTGTGAGGAGTGTGAGGAGTGTGAGTAGTGTGAAGAGTGTGAGGAGTGTGAGGAGTGTGAGGAGTGTGAGGAGTGTGAGGAGTGTGAGGAGTGTGAGGAGTGTGAGTAGTGTGAAGAGTGTATGCAGTATGATGAGTGTGAGGGGTGCGAGGAGTGTGAGGAGTGTGATGAGTGTAAGAAGTGTGAGAAGTGTGAGGAGTGTGAGGAGTGTGAGGAGTGTTAGGAGTGTGAGGAGCGTGGAGTGTGAGTAGTGTGACGAGTGTGAGGAGTATGAGGAGTGTAAGGAGTGTGAGGAGTGTAAGGAGTATGAGGAATGTAAGAAGTGTCAAGAGTGTGAGGAGTGTGAAGAGTGTGAAAAGTGTAAGGAGTGTGAGGAGTATGAAGAGTGTGAGAAGTAGGAGTGTAAGGAGTGTGAGGAGTGTGAGAAGTGTAAGGAGTATAAGAAGTGTAAGGAGTGTAAAGAGTGTGAGGAGTATGAAGAGTGTGAAGAGTGTAAGGAGTGTGTGGAGTGTGAAGAGTGTGAGGAGTATGAAGAGTGTGAAGAGTGTAAGGAGTGTGTGGAGTGTGAAGAGTGTAAGAAGTATAAGAAGTGTAAGGAGTGTAAAGAGTGTGAGGAGTATGAAGAGTGTGAAGAGTGTAAGGAGTGTGTGGAGTGTGAAGAGTGTAAGAAGTAGGAATTTAAGGAGTGTGAGAAGTGTAAGGAGTATAAGAAGTGTAAGGAGTGTAAAGAGTGTGAGGAGTATGAAGAGTGTGAAGAGTGTAAGGAGTGTGTGGAGTGTGAAGAGTGTAAGAAGTAGGAATTTAAGGAGTGTGAGAAGTGTAAGGAGTATAAGGAGTGTAAGGAGTGTAAAGAGTGTGAATAGTATGAGAAGTGTGATGAGTTTGAAGGGTGCAAGGAGTTTGATGAATGTGAGGAGTGTGCGGAATTTGAAGAGTATGAGATATATTAGGAGTGTGAAGAGTGTGAGGAGTGTGAAGAGTGTGAGGAGTGCCAGGAGTGCGAGAAATGCAAGGATTGTGAGGATTGTAAGATATATTAGGAATGTGAGGATTGTGAGAAGTATTAGGAGTGTGAGGAGTGTGAGGAGTGTGAGGAGTGTGAGGAGTTTGAGGAGTGTGGGCAGTATTCATAGTGCAAGGAGTGTGTGGAATGTGATGAGTGTGATAAAATTAGGAGTGTCAGGTGTGTAAGTAGTGTGAGAAGTAGGAGGAGTGTAAAAAGTATGTGGAGTGTGAGGAGTGTATGCAGTATGAGTAGTGTGAGGAGTGTGAGGTATGTGAGGAGTGTGATGAGTGTGAAAAGTATGAGGTATGTGAGGAGTGTATGGAGTGTGAAGATGTTAGGAGTGTGAGGTATGTAAGGAATGCGAGGAATGTGAGTTATGTGAGGAGTGTTAAGAGTGTATGGAGTGTGAAGATGTGAGGTGAATAATGAGTTTGAGGTGTGTAAGGTGTGTGAGGAGTATGGGTGATTACGGAGTTAAGGAGTGTGAGAATTATTAGTATTATGAGAAGTGTGAGAAGTGCGGTAGTCTAATTTCGGAAGGACGAGTACAATGGTGAGAAGAGTGGCTACGTTTGTAATGATGCTGATAAGACATAACATATCAAGATTGTAGTTCATTGAGTTAGAAATGGGGGTGATGTAATTGTTAAATGAGAGATGAGAGTCAATGATAAGACCAGGGTTTCTGATGGAGGTTGCGTAATTAAGACTGTGATTTGCTAATGAAGGTGTGATTTTTAGCAAGAATTGTTTTAAATTTCGTATGTGAATTGTTTTTGGTCTGTTAATGCAAAGCGAATTATGGCCATTCTTGTATATCAGTAATATATGTATTAATAGTTAATATGTCGGTGATGTTTCTGTTATATTTAAATATATCAGGAGTGTAAGTAGTTTTGCTGTGTTTAAATGAATTTGGGAGAAAGGTTGCTACTAAGACATTATTTACCAAATTAGATTAATCTGTCTTTCATAGTTCAAAAGATTGTTTCTAATTGTTGAAAGCGATTGTGTTATCAGCCGAAGTGAGGCCTGCATTTTTGGCGTGGTTTAATATTGTTCACAGATAAATATGTACGAGTAATTAGCATAATTATTTATGTTACCAGTATTCGTGTGGAATATGTGACTGAAGAGACGTGTTTACTAAATGTTCGATGTCGATGTATTAATCGAGGAGAATATTTTATTAAGAAAAGAAATTGGGCAGAATCACACGTGCATGTAAACATTCAAATGAATACTTGCATTACTGTGGTAAACGACAACATTAGGCATTTGTATATGTCTAGTGATATATTGTGTTCAGGTGTTGATCATTATTACGATATTTACTACACTGAGTAATAGAAATGTCTAGTAAAATATTGCAGTATTAGAATGTATATATATGAGTACGTTTTTTAAATGTACGTGAGTTGTTATGCTGATATAATTATGGAGATGATGTATATTTATAATGGCATGAACTCTATATAATTGAAATAGTGTAGAATATAAATAGATCTAATTATAATAAAAGAATACAAAAATATAATTAATGCGGAAATATAAATATAATTTCATTTAACATAGGAAATGATAACTGGATATCCACGAAGACATGCTCAACATTATTTAATATTGGTTTATCAAACTATATCAAACTAAATCCACAATTAATCCATTTGGCATTTCTAAGCTCCTGTGATGTATTAAGCTACTAACCACGCAGAAATGGTCGACAGTGTATTATTTACAAGTTAGTGTTAAAACTAATATAGTTGTTAATAGTTAGAAATCAACCAACGCCGGCGTATATCTTAGCGAGTCCATCGCGAACTATTGAAATACGTACTCGGTGCGTATTCGTGTGCGCTATTTCAGAATATCCGCGACAACCGCGAATTCGTATCCGATTCGGTGACTAACCTGTATCTAATTCGTTGAGTACTTTCGAACTCTCTCTGAACCAAGTGACAAACAGAAGAAGCTCGGTGAGTTGTCTTTCGTCTCTTGGTCTTTGCAAAGTTTGCATTACCCTCCGGTAGAGTTTTTTCGCCACGGGCATACTTCTAGTCGTAGGTTTACATTGCTACGTTGAGTATACGTCAAGACCGTGTGCAAATATCGTAGCGAGTGCAGTTCCGAATGGTGTTGTTACTATCGCCGTAATCCCTCTATTGTACGATTTTCTCCCTTTCTCGGCCAATCGTAGCTATCCATGGAGGTTTCCTATTCATCCCCGTGATTCACCGACATTACTCTATGGCCATTTATTTATTACTCAAGTTTTGCATTAATGAATGTAAAATATATATATATATATATATATATATATATATATGTGAGTAATAGTGTAGTATCTAAGATATAATAGTTGCGTTCTATCACAAATGTGAGTTAAACGACAGTTCAAATTATAAATAAGGAGGATTGTGATATGCAATAATATAATTTAATAAATTTGCTATAATGTGATAACCTTCCTTATGATATAGATATACTGTACAATGTATAATGTATAATATACTGTACACTGTATAATATACAATATACTGTACAATGTATAATGTATAATGTATAATATACAATGCATAATATAATGTATAATGTATAATATACAATGGATAATATAATATACAGTGTATAATATACAATGCATAATATAATGTACAGTATATAATGTATAATATACAATGCATAATATAATGTATAATGTATAATATACACTGCATAATATAATGTACAATGTATAATGCATAATATAATGTACAATGTATAATATACAATGCATAATATAATGTACAGTGTATAATATACAATGCATAATATAATGTATAATGTATAATGTACAATGCATAATATAATGTACAATGTATAATATACAATGCATAATATAATGTATAATGTATAATATACAATGCATAATATAATGTACAGTGTATAGTATACAATTCATAATATAATGTATAATGTATAATATACAATGCATAATATAATGTACAATGTATAATGTATAATATACATTATACATTATATTATGCATTGTATATTATACACTGTACATTATATTATGCATTGTATACTATACACTGTACATTATATTATGCATTGTATATTATACATTATACATTGTACATTATATTATGCATTGTATATTATGCATTGTATATTATGCATTGTACATTATATTATGCATTGTATATTATACATTATACATTGTAAATTATATTATGCATTATATATTATACATTATACATTGTACATTATATTATGCATTGTATATTATACATTATACATTATATTATGCATTGTATACTATACACTGTACATTATATTATGCATTGTATATTATACATTATACATTATATTATGCATTGTATATTATACATTATACATCATATTATGAATTGTATACTATACACTGTACATTATATTACATCCTTTCCTTGTGTTAGAAATAAATAGAACACGGATATCCAGATATGAGATATTATATAAATATATGCATATTCCGTTTTAATAAACAGTCTCTTGTAAAAACTGGTACATATTAACTAAAGAAAGGCTACGAAGGAATGTGTGACTGTATATAGGATTCCACCGAATATATACCAATATATATCAATATATTTATATGTGTGTGTGTGTGTTTGTATCTGCATATGTGTGTGCATTTATGCCTGTGTATATGTGTGTATGTCTATGTACACACAAATACACACACACATTTTCAGAAATTAGAGTACACAATTATTTAATAACTGAAAGTGAGTTTACAAAATAATGTGAAAACAATACAACTAAATTGTATTTAATCAGTGAAGCTATACATACAGTACAGTTATATTGTAATTGTGGGATACATGCCGGGACTTGATATTGTCATAACAATAAATAGTCTTAATTAATGATTTATATTTCTATATTTATATAACAGATATATATAATTTCGTAATTATTATATTAATTTGATCGTATGAAAATCTATAATGTAGACAACTAAGTAATTGAACAAACTGGACATATGTCGAGGTACCCAGATAGAGATATTTAGATGGATATGCCAACAGAAGATACACAATACAGTTGATTAGATATAGTTACCATGATAAAATCTCTGTGGTTTTGTAAATAATTTGTTTCAAAATGTATTAAGAAATTTCTACATTTATGTTACGCCCAATTTCAGATATCTAGAATTTCTTCATCGTCTTCATCGTCTTATTGTATTTTTGAAGATCTTTACTTACCAAGAGCATGAATTTATTTCTTTTGCTAACAATCAACATTTCTCCAGCGAATTTTACAAATTCCGTTATACATAGCTATCCTTTCTTCGATTCTCGTTTATATAATCTAATGAAGAATATAACATATGCATTTCTAGGTCTCTTTGGGACTTTCTTTTGTTTCTTTTGTTTTTATATAAGGAGATCTTATTGTCACTTTCTTTGTTTTACGATTAACAATTCTTTTATTTATATTACGAGATACTAGATTACTCGTTTTACTTTTACCTTGCTTTCTTGAAGTTGAGGTTTTAGTTGAATTTCAAGATACTGATAATGTTCTCCTATATAAGCCACGATTTGTTTTACAATAGATTCATTCTATATTTATAATTCTTGTAATGAGATATTTTTTTATAATTATTTTACTTGTCCATATTTTCTAAATTTTACGCCAAGTATTCATCTTCCGCTTCATACATTTCTAATTATAGCCTTTAAAAGTATATATTGTTATAAAAAAGTATATTTATTTTGAAAATGTCTGAATCAATGTTTATTTATAAATTTAGGAAAATATTTTATTTCGAATTCATTTCGAATTTAAATGTTACTCATTAAATATGCATTAAAATTATTAATTGTAGAATATTTTACAAAATTAAAAAGCAATTAGCAATTTGTTATTAAATAATAATCATAATTATTTCATTATAAAATAAACATCGATCAAGACAGACGTATTTCTTTAACAATGAAATCTACTTGCAAGCGTAATAATTCTAGAAGTATGAAGCAGAAGAGGAATTGTAGTCGTAACATTAAGAAAACATGTTCAAGTAAAAGAATTATAAAAAAGAAATGTCCCGTTACAAGAATTACCAAGAAAAAATGCATAAATCGTAAAACAAATACAAGCTTATGTAAAAGAAAATTATCAGTATGTAGAAAGTCAACCAAAAAGTCAACATCGAGAAATCAAAAACGTACCAATATATGCAAAAGGAAAACCAGTAAACCAGTATCTCGTAATAAAAATAAAAGATCGAAATCAAGATGCGTAGGTCGTACAATACAGAAAGTAACAAAAAGATCTCGTTGTAGAAAAAGGAGGAACAGGAAACAAAAGAAGGGCCCCAAGAGACCTAGAAATGCGTATGTTATGTTCTTCACTGGATTATATAAGCAAGAATCTAAGAAAGGAAAGATACAATGTATAACTGATTTCGTAAAATGCGCAGGACAATTATGGAGAAATATGGATTGTAAACAAAAGAAACCATTCCTGCTCTTGGCAAGCAAAGATCTTCAAAGATACAATAAGGCGACGAAGAAATGCTAGATATCTGAATTGGAAATTAAGTATAAAAGGAAGGAAGAAATTTCTTTATTATATTATGCTTAATAAATATTTGAACAATAATTATTTATACTATATTAATATTTCATACTTATACTTTAGTCAACATTTCGTTATATGATCATTTATAAAATCAAACCTATAATGTGAAGTGGATATTTAATATTCTAGTGCAGAATACTCAATTTAACCATCAACATATTTGTCATTGTAATATTGTAACATTTTATAAATATATTTCTAATATTTCTACAAATGAATTTCCTAGAGCCTGGCATTTCTCTATATACTCATCAGGGATGCATTCTATTTTTAGCAGCTCATACAGTATATTTCAATAGTTATTATGATTATATAATATTATATTGTCTGTGGTCCAATGTTTAAAATATATAATATTTTACTCATTCGATATAATATAAAGTTAGCATATATTTGATAATAACCTACTCTATTATGGTATAAGTATCTATAACCTATATATTATATGGTATAAGTAATTATTATATTCACCTACAAGAAATATAGTATTCTATTCTCTCGATGATACATCATCGAACAGTAATATTTCACGACTAACGTACACAAGTTTATATATTTAAATATAGAAAATATATATATGATTGTCAGTATCAGGCGATATCAGAAACAATTTATGTATATTATATCTAAATATGACAACATGATAACATCTCGGTCTAGGTAATATTCTGTGTTCTGTAACAATGCAATCATTATAATGCAATCCTTATAAGGTCGTGAATATTAAGTAGTGAGAGTAAATGGTAGATTGCAGAAGCGTTTTCATCTATCAGCTTTACTAGATATACCGTTATTAAATTGTAGACATGCCTCTCTAATGGAATATAGATTATGATTTTAATGAAATTATAAAATATATATGTTTTATTTTATATCATAAAATATATAGAATGCAATCAAATAACAAAATATTGTAACTAAATAAAAAAGTGTATGTAAATGTTTTAATTGTCAACAAAAGATTATTAAATAATACTATTATTACTCACAACAGAATTATGAAACAATACCGTATAATAATGTTGATATAGATAATTATCTGATTTGTTACAACATAATTAAAGAATAGCTAACATAATAATCTCTCTATATTAAGTATACATGGTACATACTTGTTATCTCTATAAGTTTTCAAATTTAGCAATTAATAATGTAATAATAATCTCTAATCGTTTAATTATTAGTTATCTACCTACAATGTTTATATATAAGGTAATCTTCATAAATAGATATGCATAGGATACATTTTATTATTTACACATATAAATACATACGTCATTAATAAAATACAAGATAAATATTTACAGAAAATAATCAAAATAACAATTTTCGATTATATTTTTGTATTCACTTATAAACATTATATAAATATAAAAATATATATTTAGATTTAATCTGCTAATATTCAAACCTTATTTATAACTAAGCTATTTTAAAGTATGATTTATTGCAGTTTCAGAAAATATCAGAAGACGTCATGTCATCTCCAGGTTGCTTTCTTTTTCCAGACTCTCTGTTTGGTAGTATAAAGCGTAAGGGAATATACAGAGGTTAACTAAAATGATAGCTATTACGTTTATTTACCATTATTATCTCAAAATTAACTAACAATAGCTTTTTACTTTGAACAATAGTATATATTTTGTAATAAAATGCGTTATATTATATATTATATATACTGTATTGCGATATATTAAAATTAACAGTTAAGTTTGTTACTTATTACGAATTATACTTAAGGAGATTCGTAATAAGTAACAAACTTAACTGTTAATTTTAATGTGTTGGTATAGCGAATCTGATTGTGTGTTAGTATTGAAGGTTTAAATTGCGCGCGTCTATATAACATAGCTATAGTTATATAAGGAATGTGTAAATAATTAATTTCAAATGATTATCATATTGGGGATATTTTATAACCAACGATGTAAATATATTTTTTTTGTAATTTTCCTTTATAAAAATCACGTTTTCAATATTTTTCTATGTGATCAATATTATATATATTTATAAGGGTATATATTTATAATTGTATATAATATATAAGAAATATAATTTCCTGTATATTTATATAATAAATAAGGGTGTATATAATATATAAGAAATGTAATTTCCTATATATTTATTGTGTTGATAATTATGGAGTATGTTCCTCCTATTCTAGAATTATTTCTTTTGAAAGTAAATGTAATAGAAAAAATGTCTGAATAAATGTTTATTTATAAATTTAAGAAAATATTTTATTTCTAATTAAAATTATTAATTGTAAAACATTTTACAACATTATTCGCAGTAATTAAAAAGCAATTAACAATTTGTTATTAAATAAAAATCATAATTATTTCATTATAAAATAAACATCGATCAAGACAGACGTATTTCTTTAACAATGAAATCTACTTGCAAGCGTAATAATTCTAGAAGTATGAAACAGAAGAGGAATTGTAGTCGTAACATTAAGAAAACATGTTCAAGTAAAAGAATTATAAAAAAGAAATGTCCCGTTACAAGAATTACCAAGAAAAAATGCATAAATCGTAAAACAAATACAAGCTTATGTAAAAGAAAATTATCAGTATGTAGAAAGTCAACCAAAAAGTCAACATCGAGAAATCAAAGATGTACCAATATATGCAAAAGAAAAACCAGTAAACCAGTATCTCGTAATATAAATAAAAGATCGAAATCAAGATGCGTAGGTCGTACAATACAGAAAGTAACAAAAAGATCTCGTTGTAGAAAAAGGAGGAACAGGAAACAAAAGAAGGGCCCCAAGAGACCTAGAAATGCGTATGTTATGTTCTTCACTGGATTATATAAGCAAGAATCTAAGAAAGCAAAGATACAATGTATAACAGATTTCGTAAAATGCGCAGGACAATTATGGAGAAATATGGATTGTAAACAAAAGAAACCATTCCTGCTCTTGGCAAACAAAGATCTTCAAAGATACAATAAGGCGACGAAGAAATGCTAGATAACTGAACTGGAAATTAAGTATAAAAGGAAGGAAGAAATTTCTTTATTATATTATACTTAATAAATATTTGAACAATAATTATTTATACTATATTAATATTTCATACTTATACTTTAGTCAACATTTCGTTATATGATCATTTATAAAATCAAACCTATAATGTGAAGTGGATATTTAATATTCTAGTGAAGAATACTCAATTTAACCATCAACATATTTGTCATTGTAATATTGTAACATTTTATAAATATATTTCTAATATTTCTACCAATGAATTTCCTAGAGCTTGGTATTTCTCTATATACTCATCAGGGATGCATTCTATTTTTAGCAGCTCATATGGTATATTTCAATAGTTATTATGATTATATAATATTATATGTGGTCCAATATTTAAAATATATTATATTTTATTCATTCGCTATAATATACAGTTAGCATATATTTGATAATAACCTACTCTATTATATATGGTATAAGTAATTATTATATTCACCTACAAGAAATATAGTATTCTATTCTCTCGATGATACATCATCGAACATTAATATTTCACGACTAACGTACACAAGTTTATATATTTAAATATAGAACATATATATGATTGTCAGTATCAGGCGATATCAGAAACAATTCGTGTATATTATATCTAAATATGACAACATGATAACATCTCGGTCTAGGTAATATTCTGTGTTCTGTAACAACCATTGAGGTCGTGAATATTAAGTAGTGAGAGTAAATGGTAGATTGCAGAAGCGTTTTCATCTATCAGCTTTACTAGATATACCGTTATTAAAATGTAGACATGCCTCTCTAATGGAATATAGATTATGATTTTAATGAAATTATAAAATATATATGTTTTATTTTATATCATAAAATATATAGAATGCAATCAAATAACAAAATATTGTAACTAAATAAAAAAGTGTATGTAAATGTTTTAATTGTCAACAAAAGATTATTAAATAATGCTTTTATTACACACAACAGAATTATGAAACAATACCGTATAATAATGTTGATATAGATAATTATCTGATTTATTCCAACATAATTAAAAAATAGCAAAATAATAAGCTCTTGTTATCTCTATAAGTTTTAAAATTTAGCAATTAATAATGTAATAATAATCTCTAATAGTTTAATTATTTGTTATCTACCAACAATGTTTATATATAAGGTAATCTTCATAAATAGATATGCATAGGATACATTTTATTATTTACACATATAAATACATACGTCATTAATAAAATACAAGATAAATATTTACAGAAAATAATCAAAATAACAATTTTCGATTATATTTTTGTATTCACTTGTAAACATTATATAAATATAAAAATATATATTTAGATTTAATCTGCTAATATTCAAACCTTATTTATAACTAAGTTATTTTAAAGTATGATTTATTACAGTTTCAGCAAATATCAGAAGACGTCATGTCATCTCCAGGTTGCTTTCTTTTTCCAGACTCTCTGTTTGGTAGTACAAATCATAAGGGAATATACCGAGGTTAACTAAAATGATAGCTATTACGTTTATTTACCATTATTATCTAAAAATTAACTAACAATATCTTTTTACTTTGAACAATAGTATATATTTTGTAATAAAATGCGTTATATTATATATTATATATACTGTATTGCGATATATTAAAATTAACAGTTAAGTTTGTTACTTATTACGAATTATACTTAAGGAGATTCGTAATAAGTAACACACTTAACTGTTAATGTTAATGTGTTGGTATAGCGAATCTGATTGTGTGTTAGTATTGAAGGTTTAAATTGCGCGCGTCTATATAACATAGCTATAGTTATATAAGGAATGTGTAAATAATTAATTTCAAATGATTATCATATTGGGGATATTTTATAACCAACGATGTAAATATATTTTTTTTGTAATTTTCCTTTATAAAAATCACGTTTTCAATATTTTTCTATGTGATCAATATTATATATATTTATAAGGGTGTATATAATATATAAGAAATATAATTTCCTGTATATTTATATAATATATAAGGGTGTATATAATATATAAGAAATGTAATTTCCTATATATTTATTGTGTTGATAATTATGGAGTATGTTCCTCCTATTCTAGAATTATTTCTTTTGAAAGTAAATGTAATAGAAAAAATGTCTGAATAAATGTTTATTTATAAATTTAAGAAAATATTTTATTTCTAATTAAAATTATTAATTGTAAAACATTTTACAACATTATTCGCAGTAATTAAAAAGCAATTAACAATTTGTTATTAAATAAAAATCATAATTATTTCATTATAAAATAAACATCGATCAAGACAGACGTATTTCTTTAACAATGAAATCTACTTGCAAGCGTAATAATTCTAGAAGTATGAAGCAGAAGAGGAATTGTAGTCGTAACATTAAGAAAACATGTTCAAGTAAAAGAATTATAAAAAAGAAATGTCCCGTTACAAGAATTACCAAGAAAAAATGCATAAATCGTAAAACAAATACAAGCTTATGTAAAAGAAAATTATCAGTATGTAGAAAGTCAACCAAAAAGTCAACATCGAGAAATCAAAGATGTACCAATATATGCAAAAGGAAAACCAGTAAACCAGTATCTCGTAATATAAATAAAAGATCGAAATCAAGATGCGTAGGTCGTACAATACAGAAAGTAACAAAAAGATCTCGTTGTATAAAAAGGAGGAACAGGAAACAAAAGAAGGGCCCCAAGAGACCTAGAAATGCGTATGTTATGTTCTTCACTGGATTATATAAGCAAGAATCTAAGAAAGGAAAGATACAATGTATAACTGATTTCGTAAAATGCGCAGGACAATTATGGAGAAATATGGATTGTAAACAAAAGAAACCATTCCTGCTCTTGGCAAGCAAAGATCTTCAAAGATACAATAAGGCGACGAAGAAATGCTAGATATCTAAATTGGAAATTAAGTATAAAAGGAAGGAAGAAATTTCTTTATTATATTATACTTAATAAATATTTGAACAATAATTATTTATACTATATTAATATTTCATACTTATACTTTAGTCAACATTTCGTTATATGATCATTTATAAAATCAAACCTATAATGTGAAGTGGATATTTAATATTCTAGTGCAGAATACTCAATTTAACCATCAACATATCTGTCATTGTAATATTGTAACATTTTATAAATATATTTCTAATATTTCTACAAATGAATTTCCTAGAGCATGGCATTTCTCTATATACTCATCAGGGATGCATTCTATTTTTAGCAGCTCATATAGTATATTTCAATAGTTATTATGATTATATAATATTATATTGTCTGTGGTCCAATGTTTAAAATATATTATATTTTACTCATTCGATATAATATAAAGTTAGCATATATTTGATAATAACCTACTCTATTATGGTATAAGTATCTATAACCTATCTATTATATGGTATAAGTAATTATTATATTCACCTACAAGAAATATAGTATTCTATTCTCTCGATGATACATCATCGAACAGTAATAGTTCACGACTAACGTACACAAGTTTATATATTTAAATATAGAACATATATATATGATTGTCAGTATCAGGCGATATCAGAAACAATTCGTGTATATTATATCTAAATATGACAACATGATAACTTCTCGGTCTAGGTAATATTCTGTGTTCTGTAACAATGCAATCATTATAATGCAATCCTTATAAGGTCGTGAATATTAAGTAGTGAGAGTAAATGGTAGATTGCAGAAGCGTTTTCATCTATCAGCTTTACTAGATATACCGTTATTAAATTGTAGACATGCCTCTCTAATGGAATATAGATTATGATTTTAATGAAATTATAAAATATATATGTTTTATTTTATATCATAAAATATATAGAATGCAATCAAATAACAAAATATTGTAACTAAATAAAAAAGTGTATGTAAATGTTTTAATTGTCAACAAAAGATTATTAAATAATACTATTATTACTCACAACAGAATTATGAAACAATACCGTATAATAATGTTGATATAGATAATTATCTGATTTGTTACAACATAATTAAAGAATAGCTAACATAATAATCTCTCTATATTAAGTATACATGGTACATACTTGTTATCTCTATAAGTTTTCAAATTTAGCAATTAATAATGTAATAATAATCTCTAATCGTTTAATTATTAGTTATCTACCTACAATGTTTATATATAAGGTAATCTTCATAAATAGATATGCATAGGATACATTTTATTATTTACACATATAAATACATACGTCATTAATAAAATACAAGATAAATATTTACAGAAAATAATCAAAATAACAATTTTCGATTATATTTTTGTATTCACTTGTAAACATTATATAAATATAAAAATATATATTTAGATTTAATCTGCTAATATTCAAACCTTATTTATAACTAAGCTATTTTAAAGTATGATTTATTGCAGTTTCAGCAAATATCAGAAGACGTCATGTCATCTCCAGGTTGCTTTCTTTTTCCAGACTCTCTGTTTGGTAGTATAAAGCGTAAGGGAATATACAGAGGTTAACTAAAATGATAGCTATTACGTTTATTTACCATTATTATCTCAAAATTAACTAACAATAGCTTTTTACTTTGAACAATAGTATATATTTTGTAATAAAATGCGTTATATTTTATATTATATATACTGTATTGCGATATATTAAAATTAACAGTTAAGTTTGTTACTTATTACGAATTATACTTAAGGAGATTCGTAATAAGTAACAAACTTAACTGTTAATTTTAATGTGTTGGTATAGCGAATCTGATTGTGTGTTAGTATTGAAGGTTTAAATTGCGCGCGTCTATATAACATAGCTATAGTTATATAAGAAATGTGTAAATAATTAATTTCAAATGATTATCATATTGGGGATATTTTATAACCAACGATGTAAATATATTTTTTTTGTAATTTTCCTTTATAAAAATCACGTTTTCAATATTTTTCTATGTGATCAATATTATATATATTTATAAGGGTGTATATAATATATAAGAAATATAATTTCCTGTATATTTATATAATAAATAAGGGTGTATATAATATATAAGAAATGTAATTTCCTATATATTTATTGTGTTGATAATTATGGAGTATGTTCCTCCTATTCTAGAATTATTTCTTTTGAAAGTAAATGTAATAGAAAAAATGTCTGAATAAATGTTTATTTATAAATTTAAGAAAATATTTTATTTCTAATTAAAATTATTAATTGTAAAATATTTTACAACATTATTCGCAGTAATTAAAAAGCAATTAACAATTTGTTATTAAATAAAAATCATAATTATTTCATTATAAAATAAACATCGATCAAGACAGACGTATTTCTTTAACAATGAAATCTACTTGCAAGCGTAATAATTCTAGAAGTATGAAGCAGAAGAGGAATTGTAGTCGTAACATTAAGAAAACATGTTCAAGTAAAAGAATTATAAAAAAGAAATGTCCCGTTACAAGAATTACCAAGAAAAAATGCATAAATCGTAAAACAAATACAAGCTTATGTAAAAGAAAATTATCAGTATGTAGAAAGTCAACCAAAAAGTCAACATCGAGAAATCAAAGATGTACCAATATATGCAAAAGAAAAACCAGTAAACCAGTATCTCGTAATATAAATAAAAGATCGAAATCAAGATGCGTAGGTCGTACAATACAGAAAGTAACAAAAAGATCTCGTTGTATAAAAAGGAGGAACAGGAAACAAAAGAAGGGCCCCAAGAGACCTAGAAATGCATATGTTATGTTCTTCACTGGATTATATAAGCAAGAATCTAAGAAAGGAAAGATACAATGTATAACTGATTTCGTAAAATGCGCAGGACAATTATGGAGAAATATGGATTGTAAACAAAAGAAACCATTCCTGCTCTTGGAAAGCAAAGATCTTCAAAGATACAATAAGGCGACGAAGAAATGCTAGATATCTGAATTGGAAATTAAGTATAAAAGGAAGGAAGAAATTTCTTTATTATATTATGCTTAATAAATATTTGAACAATAATTATTTATACTATATTAATATTTCATACTTATACTTTAGTCAATATTTCGTTATATGATCATTTATAAAATCAAACCTATAACGTGAAGTGGATATTTAATATTCTAGTGCAGAATACTCAATTTAACCATCAACATATTTGTCATTGTAATATTGTAACATTTTATAAATATATTTCTAATATTTCTACCAATGAATTTCCTAGAGTTTGGCATTTCTCTATATACTCATCAGGGATGCATTCTATTTTTAGCAGCTCATATAGTATATTTCAATAGTTATTATGATTATATAATATTATATGTGGTCCATTGGACCAGGTCCAATATTTAAAATATATTATATTTTATTCATTCGCTGTAATATACAGTTAGCATATATTTGATAATAACCTACTCTATTATATATGGTATAAGTAATTATTATATTCACCTACAAGAAATATAGTATTCTATTCTCTCGATGATACATCATCGAACAGTAATATTTCACGACTAACGTACACAAGTTTATATATTTAAATATAGAATATATATATATGATTGTCAGTATCAGGCGATATCAGAAACAATTCGTGTATATTATATCTAAATATGACAACATGATAACATCTCGGTCTAGGTAATATTCTGTGTTCTGTAACAATGCAATCATTAAGGTCGTGAATATTAAGTAGTGAGAGTAAATGGTAGATTGCAGAAGCGTTTTCATCTATCAGCATTACTAGATATACCGTTATTAAATTGTAGACATGCCTCTCTAATGGAATATAGATTATGATTTTAATGAAATTATAAAATTTATATGTTTTATTTTATATCATAAAATATATAGAATGCAATCAAATAACAAAATATTGTAACTAAATAAAAAAGTGTATGTAAATGTTTTAATTGTCAACAAAAGATTATTAAATAATACTATTATTACTCACAACAGAATTATGAAACAATACCGTATAATAATGTTGATATAGATAATTATCTGATTTGTTACAACATAATTAAAGAATAGCTAATATAATAATCTCTCTATATTAAGTATACATGGTACATACTTGTTATCTCTATAAGTTTTCAAATTTAGCAATTAATAATGTAATAATAATCTCTAATCGTTTAATTATTAGTTATCTACCAATAATGTTTATATATAAGGTAATCTTCATAAATAGATATGCATAGGGTACATTTTATTATTTACACATATAAATACATACGTCATTAATAAAATACAAGATACTTCCAAGATAAATATTTACAGAAAATAATCAAAATAACAATTTTCGATTATATTTTTGTATTCACTTGTAAACATTATATAAATGTAAAAATATATATTTAGATTTAATCTGCTAATATTCAATCCTTATTTATAACTAAGTTATTTTAAAATATGATTTATTGCAGATTCAGCAAATATCAGAAGACGTCACATCATCTCCAGGTTGCTTTCTTTTTCCAGACTCTCTGTTTGGTAGTATAAAGCGTAAGGGAATATAACGAGGTTAACTAAAATGATAGTTATTACGTTAATTTACCATTATTATCTCAAAATTAAAAAACAATAGCTTTTTACTTTGAACAATAGTATATATTTTGCAATACAATGCGTTATATAATGTATTGCGATATATTAAAATTAACAGTTAAGTGTGTTACTTATTACGAATTATACTTAAGGAGATGGGTTAGTTGTTAACAGCGCAATTTAAACCTTCAATACTAACACACAATCAGATTCGCTACACCAACAAGCGCGTTGGAACTGGTTCTTATTCTTTATTCCTATTGGTAACGCACAGCAGAGCACGACCTACAATGCATATGACATTAGGTCCTCACATTCAATGATATGTCCTAAAATGTCCTTCAGCAAAGTTCAATTATTATTATGCGCGCGTCTATATAACAAAGCTATAGTTATATAAGGAATGTGTAAATTTATTAATTTCAAATGATTATCATATTGGGGATATTTTATAACCAACGATGTAAATATATTTTTTTTGTAATTTTCCTTTATAAAAATAACGTTTTCAATATTTTTCTATGTGATCAATATTATATATATTTATAAGGGTGTATATAATATATAAGAAATATAATTTACTGTATATTTATATAATATATAAGGGTGTATATAATATATAAGAAATGTAATTTCCTATATATTTATATATATATAATTTCATATATAAAAAATATATAGTGTTGATAATTATGGAGTATGTTCCTCATATTCTAGAATTATTTCTTTTGAAAGTAAATGTAATAGAAAAAATGTCTGAATAAATGTTTATTTATAAATTTAAGAAAATATTTTATTTCTAATTAAAATTATTAATTGTAAAACATTTTACAACATTATTCGCAGTAATTAAAAAGCAATTAACAATTTGTTATTAAATAATAATCATAATTATTTCATTATAAAATAAACATCGATCAAGACAGACGTATTTCTTTAACAATGAAATCTACTTGCAAGCGTAATAATTCTAGAAGTATGAAGCAGAAGAGGAATTGTAGTCGTAACATTAAGAAAACATGTTCAAGTAAAAGAATTATAAAAAAGAAATGTCCCGTTACAAGAATTACCAAGAAAAAATGCATAAATCGTAAAACAAATACAAGCTTATTATGTAAAAGAAAATTATCAGTATGTAGAAAGTCAACCAAAAAGTCAACATCGAGAAATCAAAGATGTACCAATATATGCAAAAGGAAAACCAGTAAACCAGTATCTCGTAATATAAATAAAAGATCGAAATCAAGATGCGTAGGTCGTACAATACAGAAAGTAACAAAAAGATCTCGTTGTAGAAAAAGGAGGAACAGGAAACAAAAGAAGGGCCCAAAGAGACCTAGAAATGCATATGTTATGTTCTTCACTGGATTATATAAGCAAGAATCTAAGAAAGCAAAGATACAATGTATAACAGATTTCGTAAAATGCGCAGGACAATTATGGAGAAATATGGATTGTAAACAAAAGAAACCATTCCTACTCTTGGCAAGCAAAGATCTTCAAAGATACAATAAGGCGACGAAGAAATGCTAGATATCTAAATTGGAAATTAAGTATAAAAGGAAGGAAGAAATTTCTTTATTATATGCTTAATAAATATTTAAACAATAATTAATTATACTATTTTTATATTTCATAATTTATTAAATATTTCGTTATATAAATATTTGTGAAAACAGGAACTTATACTGTGAATGTGGTATATTCCAGTGAAGAGTATAATGACCATACTATTTGTCATTGGAACATTATAGTTTACAGTATGGTGTTTCTCTCGATACTCTTCAGGGGTATATTATATATTTAATGACTTATATGATATTTTTCAAATGTATCATATTATGCTCATTCAATATATATGTATCACATATATAATAGTTATTATATATGTGATACAAATATATTAGTTCACACAGCAAATAATGACGTAATAATGTTGTACATTCTTTGATGTGGCTACAAAAATAAAAAAATAAATTATGCAATGCAAAAATGAATTTAACTAAATTGTTTACTGGTATATTTATACGATATATTTATTTATTATAAAAACCTATCAGATATATTACCTCTATGATAGAAAGTATCGTCCATTAATAATTTTTTCATTTATTATCCACATAAATAATGAATTAATATTAATAATGCAAATTTAATACCACCGGGCGGTGAATACCTTTTTAATATAACTTCCGACTTACCTCACAAAGTTTACATTGTTGATAATTCAGCTGTGATTCCTTGTCAAAAAATTAAGATCCTCCGAAGCCACGATAAGATGTGACTTATTTGTCACATGACCTTAATTCGTATCGAGTCCATAATAATCTCTATTTACGATAGTTAATAGAATAAAAAGTTACCCAAGAAAAGCCACGAATACCACCGATATCATCGCCAAACCTTTTCCCCGTTATAACAAAGAATTTAGAGTCCTAATAAATGATCCACTGTTTATGACTTTCAATCATGCTATATGTCTTTATTGTCTTTATAAAGTCGCAAATGTATTGACTAGAATAAGGAATACTATCCAACACCTGCAAACTAATATTGATGTTTCCTATTCACAACAATATGTATTGATGACATCTGTTCAGTTCCTTCGAAAGTGGTGAAATCGATTAAAATAGCGGAACAAACAAAAGATACAATTGAAATATTCGGGCTACTCTTTACATGGAGTAGTAACCTGAATATATGAAATTACCAATATAGACAAGGCATTATCTAAGCTAAGTTATTATCTTATCTTAGCTAAGTTATTATCTTATCTTAGCTAAGTTATTATCTTATCTTAGCTAAGTTATTATCTTATCTTAGCTAAGTTATTATCTTATCTTAGCTAAGTTATTATCTTATCTTAGCTAAGTTATTATCTTATCTTAGCTAAGTTATTATCTTATCTTAGCTAAGTTATTATCTTATCTTAGCTAAGTTATTATCTTATCTTAGCTAAGTTATTATCTTATCTTAGCTAAGTTATTATCTTATCTTAGCTAAGTTATTATCTTATCTTAGCTAAGTTATTATCTTATCTTAGCTAAGTTATTATCTTATCTTAGCTAAGTTATTATCTTATCTTAGCTAAGTTATTATCTTATCTTAGCTAAGTTATTATCTTATCTTAGCTAAGTTATTATCTTATCTTAGCTAAGTTATTATCTTATCTTAGGTAAGTTATTATCTTATCTTAGCTAAGTTATTATCTTATCTTAGCTAAGTTATTATCTTATCTTAGCTAAGTTATTATCTTATCTTAGCTAAGTTATTATCTTATCTTAGCTAAGTTATTATCTTATCTTAGCTAAGTTATTATCTTATCTTAGCTAAGTTATTATCTTATCTTAGCTAAGTTATTATCTTATCTTAGCTAAGTTATTATCTTATCTTAGCTAAGTTATTATCTTATCTTAGCTAAGTTATTATCTTATCTTAGCTAAGTTATTATCTTATCTTAGCTAAGTTATTATCTTATCTTAGCTAAGTTATTATCTTATCTTAGCTAAGTTATTATCTTATCTTAGCTAAGTTATTATCTTATCTTAGCTAAGTTATTATCTTATCTTAGCTAAGTTATTATCTTATCTTAGCTAAGTTATTATCTTATCTTAGCTAAGTTATTATCTTATCTTGGCTAAGTTATTATCTTATCTTAGCTAAGTTATTATCTTATCTTAGCTAAGTTATTATCTTATCTTAGCTAAGTTATTATCTTAGCGATCAACAATAGTTACTTGGAATAATATTGAAACTAAGTTATATTCTTACTAAAATATATTAATTATATTAAATATATTAAACACAATTGAAAAGTTATTAAAGTAAATGCATGATCTACAGATTCGCTTGTATTCAAATATTAGTGGTCATATTAAATCAGCATCCCAATAATAATAACAAAGATGTAAATACATATTACTAATAACCAAAGAAATTATCCAGGCACTTTTTGTTTTTTTGTTATTTAAATTTATTTTTGTTATTTAATAAAAGAGATAATTAATTTTATTTGTATTCGAATTATAATATAAATATTATTTTATTTAAAATAATTATATAATAATTTATAATATTTACGTCATCTGCAGATGATGTAAACCATGGTTACTTGGGAATGATTGGAGCATTTTAATTTCAATGCTATAGCATCACATTATAGCTGCATATATCTAATATTCAATAACTCCAGTCTTTGATAATACACACGCCATAGTAGATGCCACAATATACATGCCACAGTACACACGTCACTACATTGTATTACAGGCTATATAATTCAAACGGCAAAGTGCACATGAAATATTACTTACGCCACAGTGCATACGCCATGGTACATATGCCACGGTGCATACTCCATAGTGCATACGCAACAATGTACCACCACAATGTATAGTTCACACGCCACAGTTCAGATATTTAGTTTAATTATTTTTAGTTACCTGCCAACACCATGTATATAAAATATAAAAGTTAGACATTTATAATAATCTAAATAGTACGTAATTTCGTGATATAAACTAATTATATAACATTATAGTATTCGCATTCGATATAATAAATAAAATATGTAAATATATTTAAATATAATGAATAACACAACTTGTATACAAAATATATAATTAATAATTAATTTATGATACTAATTATATAATTGTACACATATATACTTTAAAATAAACAATAAATAATCACGTTATCTTACCTAGATGCATGTTCATTTACCGTATTATCTACATTTTAATTAATCCGCCGTCCTATACTCTAATAATTATATAAATTAATCCATTAACTCTCTATTCTATTAATTATATAAATTAATCAATTAACCCTCTATTCTATTAATTATATAAATTAATCCATTAACCCTCAAACTTTATTAATTATATAAATTAATTCATTACCTCTGTACCCTAATAATTATATAAATTAATCCATTGCCCCTATATTCTATTAATTATATAAATTAACCTTCTATTCTATTAATTATATAAATTAACCCTCTATTCTAATTATATAAATTAATCCAGTAAACCTTAACCATATTAATTGTATAAATTAATAATTCGAATACCGTTATTAAAATGATTTAGAGAAATCTGGTTCTAAATTGATCTGCAAAAGAACGGAACCTAATATTCTAAAGGTTTTTATTACATATGGGTTTTGGGTACTAGCGATGGGGCATTACAATATTATCGAGACCTCTCGAAGTGCGCTCATTAGCCAACAAATAAATGGCGTGAGACTAACATAATAACTATTTAACGATACAGTTATTAAATACAGTCGTTTTTTTATAAATACAACTTTTTTATACACTATTTTATCGTGTATACAACGTTTGTTTATAAAGTACTTCGACTTCATAATGTTATGCAATAGTTACATGGTTAAGTCATGGTTAAGACATGGTTAAGACATGTTTAAGACATGGTTAAGACACTGGATAGGGAATACTTTACGGATGTTTCCTGAAGTTTATGACGTGTAGAATTTCATTTAAAAGAATTTGAACCTGCGATATATTATTTAGTATGGGTAGAGGCATTGCATTCCGAGACCAGTAGTAGACAATACTGTAAACAGGGGCATTGTTTTATAGAACTGCACGACCTTGAAACGAGGAGATGCGATTTGGGCGAAGTACGGAAAGAAGTTCTGGCCAGCCATGGTCCTGGAGTCTGTTGACTGCAACCAAATGAACACCAACGATAACATGAAGTGGGTTTATTGGTTCGGAGATCGTAAAATATCTCAGGTTTTGAATTTAGTAATGATTTAGTATTCTAATGTATCATTTTATTATATACGATTATATAATATCAAATATATACGATAACTCTAATACACAATATATATTTATATATATAATATACGATTATATAATATTAAATATATACGATAACTATATAACACAATATATATTTATATATATAATTATTATTTAAATACCATATTGAAAAGTTATCGATGTTATGAAGTATGGATGTATTATATCGACACGCTTACTTAATGTACTACTACTTAAGGTACTAATAACATCATCCATACCCTAGCACGAGATGTAACCACTAGTGTCACTGTGGTGCACGTGGTTACCATGGTTACCATGCCACTGCATTGCAGCCTGTCGCTATCGTGTCGCGTGTCTTCTTTCAGTTGACAGGCCAGAGTAGTGGCATTACGAAATCAAATATGCCTCTTTTGAATTCACTTATTACGTAATACGGAGTAATAAACCATCAGAATGATTGCCCGCCTGCCATGTTGTAATAGCTTGTATAAGTGTGTAATTAATAATAACTTATTGATTTTCTGAATACACTGGAATGTAGTGAAATGAGTAGATTATATGCAAACAGTATATATATATATAAGTGTATGTATGTTTGTGTTGTACGTGTATGTACGTGTGTGTGCGGGTCTGTGTGCGTGTGTGTGTGCGGGTTTGTGTGTGATTTGTGTAATATTTGTATTTAAACACAGATTTCTAGTTATTTGCCCAATTAGACGTGTATAATATTAATAATACCAAATACTGCATAACATAAGGATAATAATTGAACAACGCAAGGGCAAGATTGTAAATAAGTAAGTTTAGATAAGTTAGTGTGGTGTTGGAATGGTAAATTGAGATTTGGGGATGAGTAGGTGATAGGTAATGTAGTGTGATGAGAGATTATAGTTTGTTAGCGAGGTGGACAATTAGATATTAGTGAAATATTAGCAGTATTCATTGTCAGTAGTAGTAGGTGTCATTTATATAACATGCACGTGAAAGTGAATTGTATGAATAGTTTATATGATATGTTATGTAATAGATAAGGAGTTATGAATTGGGTTAAGTAATGTTAGTAAAGTAGTATAAGTAATTTGTGAGTGGCTAGGAGAGAATAAAGTTTCGTTTTATAACTATGTATGTTTGGTTCTTGTTGTAGTTTGGGCAGAAAGCTATTCTATAAAGTGGGGCTGACTGAAGGAAGGCAGTTTCTGAGATGTCAGGGGTATTGAGTATAGTTTGTTTGTAGATCTCAGTATTCTGTTATTAGTATATTTGTTAATGTGAGTGGCGATATATATATTTGTATTTGTTTATAGACGGCAGTATGAGTATGAGTACTAGGTTGTACTTTCTTTATATATGGACCTTTCTTCAATGTGCAGCTATTTAATATGCTTAAGAAATTCTGAAGTGTGATTTTTTTGGGAGTTTGCAGATAATTCTGCAGATGTATAAATTATTTTATTTAGTCATTTCAGTTGTTTTGTTATTATTGTTGAATGCTATTTCAGTAATCTAGATTACTACCGTTGAAGTAATTGGTATTTTCAGAGATTGTCTGTCAAGTAAGTTCTGTATGAAATATTAAAGGAAAAGGAACAAATTTATTTAGAATCCAATATCAGTTATAATAATTTATAGTTGTATATCATATTTACTTTATTGTGTATTTAATATTAGGGGATAATTGGATTGTGTTGGAGAAGATTATTATACATTCAGTTATACAGTCAGAAGATTAAACATTCAGTTATACAGTCAGAAGATTATACATTCAGTTATACAGTCATAAGATTATACATTCAGTTATACAGTCATAAGATTATACATTCAGTTATACAGTCAGAAGATTACACATTCAGTGTTTTCGATAAAGTCGATAATTTAGTTTTAAGATATAGTAAAGCTGTATCAAGGTTAGCTTTCTTTAGTTAATTATTATAACATGAATCAGTAGTTGAGGAAAGTGGTTTTGGTCAATGTATTTATTTATTAAGTCGCAGTATATTGAAATGAAGTAGTTTATATTTTCTTTAAGAAATTCAGTTGTTTATCTACAATAAGTTTTTTATTTAGGCTAACTAGAAAGAGAGTTATGTTATTTATGATATATGATGTAGTATTACTGTAAATCAAGTTATTAAAGTATGTTAGTCTGTTGACATTAATACAGTCATTTTCAATTATTTTTGAAGATATTTTTAATTTCAAATATGAAAAAATACGAAAATTTAAATAGTTTGTTAAATTGTATATTTATTGTGATTTTGACAATCAAAAGTTTTATAAAGATTTGTCGTGTGTTTCTATTTTTTATTATATTTATTACATTTTCTTAGTTTCGGTATTTAGAGAGTTTTCTGTATACGTTTTTATGTTGTATAAATTAATTTCTATTAGGGATAGTTTTTTTTTCATTGTGTAGTTTCTATCTTCTTAAGTAGTCTGCGTTTGTAAGTTAGGGTGAAATTCCATCAAGGTCTTAATCGCCTAGTGCATATATCAAGAGTTTAGTTAGAGCGTATATGTAAATTATTTTTGTAGGGGGTTGCAATGAGTTTCAGTAATGTTACCTAATTTGTCATAATCAAGAATTATCATTTTCGTAGGTCATTTTACGAAAAATGTATTTGTTTAATTAATCTGTATATGATCTAGAGTATTGGACACCATAATGAGTCTGGTGTAGCTGCTGTGAAAATTGGCAGTGAGAAATTAGATAGCACTATCTCTAAGACACATGACATCTATATCATCATCAAGTATTATTGAATTAATAAGTTCAGGTTTATGATTGGTTATCGAGTAGTGATACATCCTTTATAAAATACATCTATTATTGATTGTCATTTAGTGTTTTGTTTACAGGCGTTTAGGTAATACGATGTATTGTATGTTGGTGGAGTTACATGGTATATTAGAAGTTCTTTTTTTATTTACTTATAAACAAGCAATAATCCAGCATATATAATATTATATAGTAATTATATTAATTACACTTTTTCAGGTATCCGACCAATTATGTGGACAATTTTGTCTAAATTATAACAAGATATATATCAAAAATAAATCGAATTATATGGGGAAAAAATATAGCTACGGAATAAAGGAAATTTTAAAGGTAATTCTATTTATTGTAAATTTATTATAAAAGTATATGTTTTGTATAAATAATGTACAAGATTTACTAGTAGTAATTACGATTAATTGGTTTTAAACGTAATTTCTTATGCGAGGTATGTGCAGAACGTGCAGGAATTGAACAAGACAACATCGAGGAATGGGCAGAAAAGGGTTTCAACATTCAAGGAAACAATGCCTGGATGCACAGGAGTTAGTGATGTATTGTATTTTAAATTATTAATTTTAAGTATAATTCAATTAACTTATAATTATTTTGGAATAACTAATTTTGTTTATATAAGTTATGATTATCTGAAAATAGATACTTTACATTTATAATATTGATTTATAGTTATTTACATTTCAAATGTTAATTCAATTATCTTCTTATATAAGCTTTACAATTTAAATAATAATTTATATTTCTATTATGCAATGCAAAAATGAGTACTGGATAGAAAACAATTACTCATTGTTTTTGAATAGAATTAAATACTATTCAATTAAAACATTAATATTACAATATAAATTATTCAAGTAATTTTTTATATTTTTAATATATATTTATTTCCACACAAGAGTATAATATTTCCATACAATAGTGAGATTATATATTATACCCACATGATAAGTCAAAGTCATCTCTTGACTTAGATTAACATATTTTGACTATAATTACAATTCATACTTCATTTAAACAATAGATACACCTAATGAAGATATTCCAGAATTTGTAAAAACTTCTTTGAAAATTGTTTGCTTTTTACCCAAAAATGTAGAATTCACACATAAAATTAAACAAATGAAGAGAAACGAAGAGAAGATGTGGTAATATATCTTTTTATTACAAAAATCTACGAATCATTTCTATTTATTTTAATTAATATTAATAAATTGCTAAATCCATTCACCATATATTTGCAATAAAATCTACTTTAAGAAGAGATCGAAATGTATAATTTACAGCTTTAGTGATAATGAAGAAAATGAAGATTTAATCCTGACATACAATATAAAAGATGAAACTGTTGATAACGACTTTGTGAAAGGTCAACCTATTAGAGTTCTTTCATTATTTGATGGATTATCCGCTGGTAAGATAATATCAATAGTGTATGCCGTTATATTCGTATTGTAACTGTATTAAAATAGATACACTCAAATATTACCAAATAGATGATTGAATCAAGAGAATGTATAATTATTATTGGTAATTTACTTTATTGATAGGGTATCGAGCTCTTAAAAAATTGGATTTAGAAGTGGAGCATTATTTTGCAAGCGAAATAGATGACGATGCAATTCTTGTATCATCGAATAACAACTACAAAAACATTACGTACCTCGGCGATATAAGAACAATTACTGCTTCCAAGGTTTTCTGCATTTATTAATAATATCGTTTCTATTTTCGCAATAGATTCAATACTAATCGCGATTTCCTAACAGCTTGAAGAAATTGGAAGAATTGATTTGGTTATTGGAGGATCTCCTTGTAACGAACTCTCTAGGGCAAATCCAAATAGGGGTGGACTATTTGGTTACATTATATTTAAATTATTAAACAAATAATAAGTCTGATAATTAACTTAAATTTTTATTGATTATTAAATTATTAATTTCAATAATTGTAATATTTAAAGTTGGAACAGGAAAACTTTTTTTTGAATTTCACCGAATTGTGAATATTTTGAAAAGGATGCAAAAGTCACATTTGTTTTGGCTCTTTGAAAATGTAGCTTCAATGAAAACAGAAGATAGAAATATCATCACTAGATTTCTTTCGGTAATTCTTAGATTGTTTATTATGAAGTAAAACATAGAATATGTTGTAAATACATTTTTGAATATTATCCCTAACTAATCAAATATTTTAGTTGTTCGAAAATTACATTTTTGATTCATTATATAAATTTCAATGTAAATATTGATGCATGAATTTGTAGAAAAATCCAACTATTTGGAATTCATCAAATTATTCTCCTCAAAATAGAAAGCGTTATTTTTGGGGAAATATTCCACATATGGAAAGGTATATTTCTATATTTAGACATATTTTCAATCTATTCTAGAAGTATAATGAAGCACCCATGATAATAACACTGATTTATAATGCAGAGATAATAGTGATAATGAAGAATTTGTACAAAATTTAGATGATATTTTAATGCCTGGAAGAAAAGCCATGGTTGAATTAATTGTATTTAAAATAAATATTTATTTTTAATTAAATACATAATTTAAAATAAACTATGAATCATAAATGTTATTTAATATACTGTGTAACTTATTTTATATTATAATAATTTCATAAATAAATTACACTTTGATTATACTTTAGTAAAAATTGATTTCAGATGGATAAAATAAGAACCATAACTACTCATAGCAACTCAATTGTTCGTAATAATGAATTTCCCGTTGACATGGGAGGTAAATTTGACCAACTATGGATACCAGAAGTGGAGAGGTTTCAATGACAATTTCTATTACTATTAATAGAACTTTATTTTACATAATGATGTGAATATTCATACTTTATATATCGTATTATTCTACAGGATATTTGGATATCCAGATCACTATACCGACGTTGGAAATCTATCCTACACTAAAAGACTAAAATTGCTGGGTAGGTCATGGTGCATCAATACCATTACTCACATACTGAAACCATTGTCTTTGTATTTTAAAAAATCAAGATCCTCTAGGAAAAGGATATAGTTTAAAAAATGTTTTATAAACTATAAGTTATATAATCGCGATAAGTTCGCCGATGACTTTATTTCACTATTATTGTGATCTTTATAAATCCTACAACTTTTTTAAAATAAATAATTTTTCTAATTATTTTATTATCTATTTATTTATTTACAAACCATATTCGTAATGTTGTTGATAAATAAAAAGTAGTCAATTTTGTATTTAAAAAAGTGCGAATAATCTCACATTCGCAATTCATACAGTATTCCATACTTCTCGATTTCGTTTAAATATTCAACACAAATAGATGTAAACGTATTACAAATTATTATTTTAATAATACAATTATATTAATATATATAATATATATAATTTATATTAATATATATAATATATATTCTCAGAAAACTGATAATGCCAACATTGAATTCAAGATTCAATTCTAGAGTGTATACAGCGTACGGTAGATACCAATAAAGTTATTTCTGGTATAAGCAGACTACAACGAATATTTGAAGAACGCGAGTAACGTAAATGTCAAGTACCTCAATAATCAAGTACATCAATAGTTATTTTATTATTTAATTATATAGGTAGCGAGTTCATCAAAAGATAGTCACTTTATATGTTGTAACTTATATTTATTCATAATCAAGATGTCCTTAGTTGATAAATATTGTAAAGTCGAATCATTAGGTGACACTATTTAAATTCTGACTTCTTGTAGATGTAATTGTATTGAACTTGATATATACGAAATTGGGAAGATTTCTTTGAAATTGATATTAATAAGGAAATAAATGTCATACTATTAATTAAATAACATGTATTAGATTTAGTGCAAGCACGTAAAAGTGAAATACATTATAAGATCTATATATACATATGTCATATACACCATACAGAGATATAATTCATAACTTAAAAAATCTTATTACCTATGCAAATGTTAATTGTACTAATCCTAAAATACTTAGATGCAAACATATATCCTGAATAGCTTTTAGGTGATCTTTATAATTAAACTATATTACAAATGGAGTAATGAATGAAATCTGTACATATTCAAATACATATTTATTAAATTTCTATAATTCGATTACATTTAAGTGTATTCACAATTCGGCAACAGTAAAATATTAAATAATCATAGCTGATGCAAGAACACCTGTTAGCCATTACAATTATATGTGTCAATTCAGATATTATACATTATATATATTCAATATGGTGTCCATTACTCAAAAGTGATTACCGTTGTTAACATATAATGTAATATATAAAAATATATAAATAGTTCAAACCAGAAACTATGAAAAATGTAACTATATGTCCGACAACATATTATTACTGATTATTGTAAAAAAATGTAATTATTTCTACATATAATATGAACACGTAAACGCTTTTTTAGTATATTTAGAGAGGGTATAAATTCACAAGTTAATCTATAGCGATAAATCTATTCCACCTGTTATTTTTTCGGGAGTAATTTAAATCTGGGTCAAGTTATACAAGAGTGTGTACACCCACTATGTATTATTTGTACTATCTATTATGTTTAGTAGCTATTGAATGAACCATGCAGGGTTCGTGAAGTATTACAAAATGTGAGTTTTGGTACAAACTAAATTATTTTACAATCCTAATGTTAATTTCTCAATATGTATATAACAACGTATAATTTCATTGCGCCAAATCTATATATAATATACTCACTATGCCTATATATTTACTGTATAGTATATACCTAAACTCTATATTATTGATAGGGTCAAATAGATTATTATAAACCTCCTTTTTGCAATAGTAAGTAGAATCTTGTTTTTAATAAATTAATATAAATATATATTTGTAAAAGGTAAGATACTAGTTGTATTCTAATATTATTACATCTTATATATATGTATATATTATAGCCATTATAGATTTTTATAATATTTATATGTACGATAATACTTATACTTACTTTCGACCTTCTACTATATATACATTTGATGGATATCTATTTAAGTATATATATACATAAATTAGAAAATAATGCGTACATAAATAACGGACAGCAATGTTCAGGCTGTAGCATGCTCATAGAGTCCAGAATACTTTGAACAGCGAACTGCGACGGATGAAGTCTACCAACTCAACGAAGCGAACGCAATAACCATTGAGTCAGCATTGCGTATACTTTATTGAATGTTTATGAGCAGTGCGATTAGCACAACTCGATAACTAGTGCGATAGACGGAGTGGAGTGGTCGGGCGGAGTGGCTATGCCGGAGTGGTCGGCCGGAGTGGTCGGCCGGAGTGGTCGGCCGGAGTGGCTAGGCCGGAGTGGTCGGCCGGAGTGGTCGGCCGGAGTGGCTAGGCCGGAGTGGTCGGCCGGAGTGGCTAGGCCGGAGTGGCTAGGCCGGAGTGGTCGGCCGGAGTGGTCAGCCGGAGTGGCTAGGCCGGAGTGGCTAGGCCGGAGTGGTCGGCCGGAGTGGTCGGCCGGAGTGGCTAGGCCGGAGTGGTCGGCCGGAGTGGCTAGGCCGGAGTGGCTAGGCCGGAGTGGCTAGGCCGGAGTGGTCGGCCGGAGTGGCTAGACGTTCTCGCGCGAGTTGACCGCGTCGACGATCATGCGGGCGGCGGAATGCATTTCGACTTCGGTGGAGAAACGACTGGTGCTCATCCTGACGGCCGAGTAAGCGAGGTCTTCTCCGACTCCTGAGGCAAGGAGCACCTTCGACAGGCTTCTGGGGTGCGTGGCGGCCGGAGGTTAGGCGTAGGACGTTAGGGTAGCGACGTTAGGGTAGCGAGGTAGGGTAGCGACGTTAGGGTAGCGACATTAAGGTAGCGAGGTAGGGTAGCGACGTAGGGTAGCGACGTTAGGGTAGCGACATTAAGGTAGCGACATTAAGGTAGCGACGTAGGGTAGCGACGTTAGGGTAGCGACGTTAGGGTAGCGAGGTAGGGTAGCGACGTAGGGTAGCGACGTTAGGGTAGCGAGGTAGGGTAGCGACGTAGGGTAGCGACGTTAGGGTAGCGAGGTAGGGTAGCGACGTAGGGTAGCGACGAAAATCGAAGAAAGTGCAAGTTTGCTTCTCAAATTTCGCGATTCGAATATAACGTTATGTTAATTACGCGCGATTGGAACCGTAGAATGTAGTAATCGCAGATTGGTCAAAATTCGACCTTTACCCATTGTTATATTATTATAATAACCGGCATCGAATTCTAGAACACACCCAAACAAGTTGTCGAACAATTGTACCGAAGTGTGTAAATACTCGAATATTAATACGCTACGAACTTCTGATATGTGTGGCATGCCGCTCCTACGCTAGCATTCAGTAAAGGACATAGGTTCAGGAGTTCACGTCCTAGGTATAACCGCAAATCAATGAATTCATATAATTGAGGCAATCAATCAGTAATGCCGGTAACATAGGTATAAGAGGTTTAGGTGTGGAATTATATATAGTTTATTAATTTAATATTTACTATTGTAATATTATTTGTATTTAACATTGATATACTTATAATTATTACAATAGAGAGTTTAATATTAGGATAACGTTGTTTATTGATTACATAAGCAGTATCGGAAATGTGAATTATTTCTAAAAATAGAACACAATATTACAGTGAAAAATAAAACAGATTTGACAAAATTTGTTTTACTAACCACTTAGAGGTGAATTTAAAATGGAAAAGTTACACGTGTTCGGCAGAGTAATTAATCCATTGTTGTTGATAACAAATCTTTCCTTAAATTCATTCTGGGATGTAATAGAACGAATTAAATATTCACAAACTACATATATAGAGGAAAAACTACATATTCTGATAAACAACTTATTTTTTTAGAAACGATTAAATAAATAACCAACTCGAAGTTCTGTGATAAATATATCACAACATCTCTTCATATTTTCTCTATATAAAGACAGATTTTCAGTTACTAGTTCACAAGCCTAGAGATTAATTTAACATAATTAGGGTTAATTATAATGAAATGATCATAAATTTAACTAATAAATGTCTTTTTGTAAATATTTCATGAAACTAATGGATTGGATGGAAAAAAAACCTTTCCGAGTCCAGCAATCATTGGAGTATTTTCGGTCCTGAAATATTATATTTAATAATGAAATGTTGATATAATAAATAATTGAATATCTCATTAAAGCACGACACTAGAGGTAAGGATATATTTGTCTAGTTATGTAAGAAAGGATCATTCTGGTATAGAGTGAGTAAAGATATGTATGTTAATAATGAAGTGAAGGACATACATGTTAATAATGAAGTTAAGGACATGCATGTTAATAATGAAGTGAAGGACATACATGTTAATAATGAAGTGAAGGACATACATGTTAATGATGAAGTAAAGGACATATATATTAATAATGAAGTGAAGGACATGCATGTTAATAATGAAGTGAAGGACATGTATGTTAATGATGAAGTAAAGGACATGTATATTAATAATGAAGTGAAGGACATGTATATTAATAATGAAGTGAAGGACATGCATGTTGATGATGAAGTGAAGGACATGTATATTAATAATGAAGTGAAGGACATACATGTTAATGATGAAGTGAAGGACATGTATATTAATAATGAAGTGAAGGACATGTATATTAATAATGAAGTGAAGGACATGCATGTTGATGATGAAGTGAAGGACATGTATATTAATAATGAAGTGAAGGACATACATGTTAATAATGAAGTGAAGGACATGTATGTTAATGATGAAGTAAAGGACATGCATATTAATAATGAAGTGAAGGACATGCATGTTAATAATGAAGTGAAGGACATGTATATTAATAATGAAGTGAAGGACATGCATGTTGATGATGAAGTGAAGGACATACCTATTAGTAATGAAGTGAAGGACATGTATATTAATAATGAAGTGAAGGACATGTATATTAATAATGAAGTGAAGGACATGTATATTAATAATGAAGTGAAGGACATGCATGTTGATGATGAAGTGAAGGACATACCTATTAGTAATGAAGTGAAGGACATGTATGTTAATAATGAAGTGAAGGACATACATGTTAATAATGAAGTGAATGACATACATGTTAATAATGAAGTGAATGACATACATGTTAATAATGAAGTGAATGACATACATGTTAATGATGAAGTGAAGGACATACATGTTAATAATGAAGTGAATGACATACATGTTAATGATGAAGTGAAGGACATGTATATTGATAATAAAGTGAAGGACATGTATGTTAATGATTAAGTGAAGGACATACATGTTAATAATGAAGTGAATGACATACATGTTGATGATGAAGTGAAGGACATGTATGTTAATAATGAAGTGAAGGACATGTATAATAATAATGAAATGAAGGACATGTATGATAATAATGAAGTGGAGGACGGGTATGTCCTATAATGAAGTGATGTCCTATCTATCCTACAATGCAAGTCTTATTTTGTTGCTACTACTGACCCCGGTCTGATGCCCATTTCTTGACCTCCGCCGAACATTATGGGTCTCAACACACAATCTTTCTTCGCGTACAGAACTCCGATCCTTGGTCCATTAAACTGAAATAAAATCGTCGTTTACTCGTCGCATATCATCGAAAACTATTTGAAAACAAATTGGAATTTACACGATTAGATTTTCATTCAACGGTATACAGAGCAAAATAAATGCTGTACATTAGAACAATGTACAGTGAAAACACTATACCGAATAAAAAACTGCGGTGCACACATTAACGGATAGAGATAATGTAGAGGGCGATAATGAATACGTTATCTCACCACAATCTCTTTGAGTAATTATTTACAGTGTAAACATTAATCGAAGGTACTGTAACATACGTAAATAGAATATAAAAAGTATGTAAATAGAACATAAAGGGAGTGTAAAGCGAGTTTAAATAGAATATAAAGAGAGTGTAGAAAGAGAGTAGAAGATGGAAAAGTGAGTGTAAAGAGAGTGTAAAAGATAGAAAAATCAGTTTAAAGAGAATGTAAATAGTGTAAATAAAGTTTAAAGAAAGTAAACAAAGAGTAAATAGAGTGTAAAGAGAGTGTAAAAAGAGTCTAAAGAGAGTCTAAAAAGAGTGTAAAGATAATGTAAATAGAGTGTAAAGAGAGTGTAGAGTATAAAGAGAGTCTAAAGAGAGTGTAAAGATAATGTAAAGAGAGTGTAAATAGAGTGTAAAGAGAGAGTAAAGAGAGTGTAAATAGAACATATAGAGAGTGTAAAGAGATTATAAAAAAGTACAAAAAGAGAGTAAATAGACTGTAAGGATATTGTAGAGATAGAGTAAACATAGTGTAAAAAGAGTGTAGAGAGTGTAAAGAGAGTGTAAAAAGAATGTAAAAAGAGTTTAAATGTAGTGTCTAAAGACTACATTACACAGATATGCAAATAACTGAGTAAATATTCTCAGAGGACATGATTGAGGACATGATTGAGGACATGATTGAGGACATGCTTGAGGACATGATTGAGGACATGCTTGAGGACATGATTGAGGACATGATGACCTTATGAGCTGACATACTCAGGTAGTCGCAGCAAAGGTCGTTGACATTGATTGCAATTTTGCCGACTGCTTGGCAGGCGTCCGTGTGAAATTTCAACGAATCATTAACAGTTCCCAAGACCTTCATGGTGTGTAATGTACGACCCAATTCCTCAATGGGCTGGATGTAGATTAAACGATAGAGGGTATATGGTAATGATTGGTGGAATGGGTAAACGTAGTGGGTTAGATAAGCAATTTGAGGGTATAAGTTGTGGTATGATCTATGAAGTCATGGAATATCTAAAAATACACAATTATGAATAAAATATTAAAAAGAGATACTGGAAGATATTTTTAAGATAATATTTAAGTATTCGTTATAAAATGAACAATGAATTTTAAATGGATATAACGTATTTGCATATCTTTTATGGAAAATCAATATCAACGTTAAAGTATATATTCAAGGAACCTATAACTTGAGAATACAGGGACTTTGACAATATTCAGTCTATATCAACAAATATGAACACACACTGCATTATTAGTGTTGTTTGAATAATTATTTCACATTATAAGTACTAATAATGATTCATTTAGGAATGGAGTTTAGGAATTCTTAAAACATTGAATAGTAATTCAAAAATTAGACAAATATCGCAGCATTAAATTAGAAGGCACTGAGAATCGACTGCTATTGTAGTAGCTATTTATGTTCGCGACCAACGTGAATTATGCCCGTTTCATTGTTGGCGAGCATCGCGATAACCAGCACCGTATTGTAGCGCAAGTTATTCACAAACGCTTCGACGAAATGGCGGCCTTCCTTTCTCGCGACGTTGATGAAAGTGACCTCTGCGCGGCGAAGGTACCTCGATGTAACGCGTACGCTCGGAGAGGGCGGTAACGAGGCCACCAACCTGCTTGGTTGGTGTCCTGCAACATAAGCAGGTAGTTCACGATCGACGGGTGTTCGATATCGGTTGAAATGATGTGCACCTTTTTACCCCGCAGCAAAACGGACTCCAGAATGATGTTGTTGCTCTCCGTGCCGCAGGAGGTGAATTTGATCTCTGGAAATCGATAGCGAAATTACATTGCATCTGTAATTCAGTAAAGTTGCATTGCTAGCGCTTAAGAAGGTACCTGTATACAAGTGCACAAGTTGTACAAGCGTATTTTTAAGTGTATATGTTCGGAGAGAATAGATAGTTTACTAAATTAAAATGAAATTTATTTAGGATGCAAGTGAAAATAGACAATATATGACTTAATAGAATTTTCAATAATATTCATGATTAGGATATCTTGTACTATTAGAGTTGAATTTATATAGAAATATTCTGAAAAATAATTAAAGAATTTCAAATGAATCAATTCGTTATTTATAAATGAACTTAGAAAATGAGTTATAAACATAATAAATATTCAAAAATAAAATTCTATATACAATTATATAATAGTCATAACTACAATAGAATCGTAATGCTTACTTTTAAATAAAAATTAAAATCATAATTTTATTCTTTAATAAAAACCTGATTCATTAGCGGAAATCATTGAAGCTACCCTCCTTCTAGAAAGTTGAATAACTTCTTTGCATTGAATGCCTTTAGAGTAAAATAGTTTCTAATAATAATCACATATTCATACTTCAACAAACTACTCTCACACCACCCCCCACACCACCCCCACACCACTCCCCACACCACACCTATACCCATAACATACTTCTACAATACACATCTAAAATCCTCCCTCGTAATACAAATATACTTCTCTCTCACACTCATCCCTAACACTCCCCCTGAGAGTCCTCCTTCATACCACAACCTACCTCACACCTTCCCACACCTCCTAAACCTCACACTCCTACCTCACACCTTCCCACACTCCCCTAAACCTCACACTCCTCCCTAACACCTTCCCACACCCTCTCTTATACCTCATACTCCTGTTTCTCTCACACATCACCCTCCCTCATTCCACATAACACCTTCCCTCACATTATACTCCTCCTACACACAACGCCCTCCCTCGCAATACATTCTTCCTTCAGACATTACCTTCCCTAACCCCAGACCACTCCATTCCCCGCATTCTTACAATAATACTGCCATCCTTCATAAATATCATATTAATTGTATCGAGTCAAACCTAGAAATTCTAAATATCCTAAATGACCTATCATAAATATTAGATAACAATCAATTGCAATAAATTCATAACGGCATATTAATAACCTCTTGCATAAGAACTGCTAGGATTTGCCCAATTTACTTTCAAAGAAGAAATAATTTCAGCAATAACGATTGGATCAATTTCAGTCGTTGCATTCGAATCCAAGTAAATACAATCTGACGGATCATCGTAAAGAATATTCAGAAATTCTAAGAATTAGTAAAGTTTAAAAATGTTAAAGCAACATCGCAACATTAATTTACTTTTTGCAATCACTTTTATTGTAAATTCAAAGTACAAAGATATTACGGAAAACATAAGTTGGTGAAGGTCACGTGTATTATTTAGTTACAAAGCGTTGAATGGGTTATGAAATCATAGGCAATTGTAAAATATTAGTTAATATTAATGATCACTTATTATATTATGCTATAGATATATAAGCATAGATATTTTTTAAATTTGAACCTTTGTTATTAGGAGTTTCCATTGCTAATAGAACCAATTTTATAGACCTGCAATAATAGAAATGAATAATCAGTAATATAATTAATCTCACGTTATATTTTATAAAAAAACACAGACACTCCAATCTCAATCTATAGATACACGAACTTCAGACTATAATGGACACTTACAAATGTCGAGAGGATGAACAGTGTATACATGTCTAAATGTTCAGTGATCTACTGATCTAAATCTTCATATCTGGTGTCTCAGATTATCTTTAATAATTATATTCGAATCGTGCAAACACACACACTAATATAGATAAACATATATGTGCAGTTATATTATTATAATCCTTTTATAAAATCCTTATATGGTATTACAAAAATTATTAAATACATTAAAATAATTACACAAGGGTAGCATTTAATTGTTAATTATATTTAGTTTGATTGTCATCTATGAGCTTATAAACAATGGAATACACCAAATATATCCAAATCAATATGCAAAACATAAAAACTTAAAATTATAAATATATGCATGTATTATATTTACTTTATATTTACTTTATATTTACTTTATATTTACTTTATATTTACTTTATATTTACTTTATATTTACTTTATATTTACTTTATATTTACTTTATATTTACTTTATATTTACTTTATATTTACTTTATATTTACTTTATATTTACTTTATATTTACTTTATATTTACTTTATATTTACTTTATATCTACTTTATATTTAATTTATATTTACTTTATATTAACTTTATATCTACTTTATATTTACTTTATATTTACTTTATATTTACTTTATATTTACTTTATATTTACTTTATATCTACTTTATATTTACTTTATATTTACTTTATATTTACTGTATATCTACTTTATATCTACTTTAGATCTACTTTAGATCAACTTTAGATCTACTTTATGTCTAGTTTATATTTACTTTATATCTACTCCATATTTGATTACATATTAATACATTTCTCACGTGGATATACAATATTGGCAATATTTCTAATTATAATAATTACATTGGTAGGCTTCCCTACCAATTCCCTGTTATCTATGGTAAGTCTCATGACTCATCATGACTAATCTCGATAAATATGCCTAGCCTATATCAAATACTATAGTAGAGGAAGTCATATTGAAATGTATTTGTATATAATCCATTCTACTCGATACTACTAGGTAGTATATAATATATCAAGGGAATAAGAGGCCATATATAAATAAAACCTAGTAAATTTATAGTTATCTTTATATAAATATATATATTATATATAAATATATATATATATATATTACAAGCAACTGAATTATAACTTATTATCTGATATGATAGAAATCATATTTAAAAAAACGTGATCTATTAATTCCCTTTGATGTAAACTTCCTATATATTATCTATAGATTTATTTACACTATATTGTAAAACTAAACTATATATTGTGTTAAAAAATAGTCTAATTTACTTAACTATTATTATTCTATATACATTGCGTACACTGTACACTGTACACTATACACTATATACTGTACACTGTATACTGTACAATATACACTGTATACACTATACATTGTACACTGTACACTGTACAGTGTACAGAGTACACTGTAGAGAGTACACTGTACACCATATATATACACTATACACTGTACACTGTATACACTGTACACTGTATACTGTATATTGTATAATATACACTGTACGCCGTATATATACACTGCATACACTGTATATTATATAATGTACACTGTACAATGTACACTGTACAATGTACACTGTACAATGTACACTATACACTGTATATTGTACAGTGTATAGTGTATGCAGTGTATACTGTACACTGTATATTGTACACTATACACTGTACAGTGTATAGTGTATACAGTGTATACTGTACACTGTACACAGTATACGGTACACTGTATATTGTACAATGTACACTGTATATATACACTATACACTGTATATTGTACAATGTACACTGTATATTGTACAGTGTATAGTGTATACAGTGTATATTGTACACTGTATATTGTACAATGTACACTGTATAATATACCGAGAACACCCTTGGTTTACCTGAACACTGTAATTTATATTCTAATTTGCTAGGTCTGTGTTCATATTCAAATATTTAAATTGTTATCAAGGTAGCCATCCCTGGAAGAGTTCTCTATTATAATTCCATGCTATAGTTCCTTGATATAAGTCCCTAGTTCCCTGATAGAGTTCTATTAGTTCATTAGTATGGTTCCCTGGTAGAGTTCTCTAGTATAGTTCCCTGCGTAGAAATACATCTAAGATTCAAATTATTTGTATTTGTGTTTCCATGGATACACGAACATTTCATTATAAGAACTCATTCATTGGATAAATATGTGATGACAATGCATTATACGATATAAAAAAACATTATTAATAGATTTATAAATTATACGATACAAAGATATGTGGATGAACAAAACATACAAAATGAACTTCAGAAATTACAACTGTATACGATATTTATTTAAATTAAATTGTAAAAAATAGAATCACTGGGTAAAATTAGTATCCAATAGAATGTGTTATAATTCTACACACATAGAGATCACATAGAGATTCAAATTGGTACTATCGACATCTCAACATTTCCAGCTATAGTCGGAAATGTTGCATTGAAATGGGTTTTTGATAAATGTTACATAATTATAAATAATTGATCCATAATTATGTAATTATTAAGTGTATTGTAATTCTTTTCACTATGCCTCGATGGAAAGACATTCATTTGGTTAGCAGGACTGTGAATTTAATTAGGATCCAAGATACAGGCGTAACCTGGTAAGACTAAATGTCATGTCGCATGTAATTCAATTATTTTTTTAAGTTGCAGAAATGCCAATAACTATATAACATATATTACGATGATCAATTATCCGATACCTTCGTGCAACCGTTTATTTCACTGAAGATGAAAGTAAAAGCAATTGTTGAATAGACATTGCATTGCCCAACACATTGAATAGACATTGCATTGCCCAACACATTGAATAGACATTACATTGCCCAACACATTGGCTAGTGTTGCATAGCCCAACACATTGAATAGACATTACATTGCCCAACACATTGAATAGACATTGCATTGCCCAACACATTGAATAGACATTGCATTGCCCAACACATTGAATAGACATTGCATTGCCCAACACATTGGCTAGTGTTACATTGCCCAACACATTGAATAGACATTGCATTGCCCAACACATTGAATAGACATTGCATTGCCCAACACATTGGCTAGTGTTGCATTGTCCAACACATTGAATAGACATTGCATTGCCCAACACATTGGCTAGACATTGCATTGCCCAACACATTGAATAGACATTGCATTGCCCAACACATTGAATAGACATTGCATTGCCCAACACATTGGCTAGTGTTGCATAGCCCAACACATTGAATAGACATTGCATTGCCCAACACATTGAATAGACATTGCATTGCCCAACACATTGAATAGACATTGCATTGCCCAACACATTGGCTAGTGTTGCATTGCCCAACACATTGGCTAGTGTTGCATTGCCCAACACATTGGCTAGTGTTGCATTGCCCAACACATTGAATAGACATTGCATTGCCCAATACATTGAATAGACATTGCATTGTCCAACACATTGAATAGACATTGCATTGCCCAACACATTGGCTAGACATTGCATTGCCCAACACATTGAATATACATTGCATTGCCCAACACATTGGCTAGTGTTGCATTGCCCAACACATTGAATAGACATTGCATTGCCCAACACATTGGCTAGTGTTGCATTGCCCAACACATTGAATAGACATTGCATTGCCCAACACATTGGCTAGTGTTGCATTGCCCAACACATTGAATAGACATTGCATTGCCCAACACATTGGCTAGTGTTACATTGCCCAATACATTGAATAGACATTGCATTGCCCAACACATTGAATAGACATTGCATTGCCCAACACATTGGCTAGACATTGCATTGCCCAACACATTGAATAGACATTGCATTGCCCAACACATTGAATAGACATTGCATTGCCCAACACATTGAATAGACATTGCATTGCCCAACACATTGGCTAGTGTTGCATTGCCCAACACATTGAATAGACATTGCATTGCCCAACACATTGAATAGACATTGCATTGCCCAACACATTGGCTAGTGTTGCATTGCCCAACACATTGAATAGACATTGCATTGCCCAACACATTGAATAGACATTGCTTTGCCCAACACATTGGCTAGTGTTACATTGCCCAATACATTGAATAGACATTGCATTGCCCAACACATTGGCTAGTGTTGCATTGCCCAACACATTGAATAGACATTGCATTGCCCAACACATTGGCTAGTGTTGCATTGCCCAACACATTGAATAGACATTACATTGCCCAACACATTGAATAGACATTGCATTGCCCAACACATTGAATAGACATTGCATTGCCCAACACATTGGCTAGTGTTGCATTGCCCAACACATTGAATAGACATTGCATTGCCCAACACATTGAATAGACATTGCATTGCCCAACACATTGAATAGACATTGCATTGCCCAACACATTGAATATACATTGCATTGCCCAACACATTGGCTAGTGTTGCATTGCCCAACACATTGAATAGACATTGCATTGCCCAACACATTGGCTAGTGTTACATTGCCCAATACATTGTATAGACATTGCATTGCCCAACACATTGAATAGACATTGTATTGCCCAACACATTGGTTAGTGTTGCATTGCCCAACACATTGAATAGACATTGCATTGCCCAACACATTGAATAGACATTGCATTGCCCAACACATTGAATAGACATTGCATTGCCCAACACATTGAATAGACATTGCATTGCCCAACACATTGGCTAGTGTTGCATTGCCCAACACATTGGTTAGTGTTGCATTGCCCAACACATTGAATAGACATTGCATTGCCCAACACATTGAATAGACATTGCATTGCCCAACACATTGAATAGACATTGCATTGCCCAACACATTGAATAGACATTGCATTGCCCAACACATTGGCTAGTGTTGCATTGCCCAACACATTGAATAGACATTACATTGCCTAACACATTAAATAGACATTGCATTGCCCAACATATTGAATAGACATTGCATTGCCCAACACATTGAATAGACATTACATTGCCCAACACATTGAATAGACATTGCATTGCCCAACACATTGAATATACATTACATTGCCTAACACATTGAATAGACATTGCATTGCCCAACACATTAAATAGACATTGCATTGCCTAACACATTAAATAGACATTGCATTGCCCAACATATTGAATAGACATTGCATTGCCCAACACATTGAATAGACATTGCATTGCCCAACACATTGAATAGACATTACATTGCCTAACACATTAAATAGACATTGCATTGCCCAACATATTGAATAGACATTGCATTGCCCAACACATTGAATAGACATTGCATTGCCCAACACATTGGCTAGACATTGCATTGCCCAACACATTGAATAGACATTGCATTGCCCAACACATTGAATAGACATTGCATTGCCCAACACATTGAATATACATTGCATTGCCCAACACATTGGCTAGTGTTGCATTGCCCAACACATTGAATAGACATTGCATTGCCCAACACATTGGCTAGTGTTACATTGCCCAATACATTGAATAGACATTGCATTGCCCAACACATTGGCTAGTGTTGCATTGCCCAACACATTGAATAGACATTGCATTGCCCAACACATTGGCTAGTGTTGCATTGCCCAACACATTGAATAGACATTACATTGCCTAACACATTAAATAGACATTGCATTGCCCAACATATTGAATAGACATTGCATTGCCCAACACATTGAATAGACATTACATTGCCCAACACATTGGATAGTGTTACATTGCCCAACACATTGAATAGACATTGCATTGCCCAACACATTGAATAGACATTACATTGCCTAACACATTAAATAGACATTGCATTGCCCAACATATTGAATAGACATTGCATTGCCCAACACATTGAATAGACATTACATTGCCCAACACATTGGATAGTGTTACATTGCCCAACACATTAAATAGACATTGCATTGCCCAACATATTGAATAGACATTGCATTGCCCAACACATTGAATAGACATTGCATTGCCCAACACATTGGCTAGTGTTGCATTGCCCAACACATTGAATAGACATTGCATTGCCCAACACATTGGCTAGTGTTGCATAGCCCAACACATTGAATAGACATTACATTGCCCAACACATTGAATAGACATTGCATTGCCCAACACATTAAATAGACATTGCATTGCCCAACACATTGGCTAGTGTTGTATTGCCCAACACATTGAATAGACATTGCTTTGCCTAACACATTGAATAGACATTGCATTGCCCAACACATTGAATAGACATTGCATTGCCCAACACATTGAATAGACATTACATTGCCCAACACATTGGATAGTGTTACATTGCCCAATACATTAAATAGACATTGCATTGCCCAACATATTGAATAGACATTGCATTGCCCAACACATTGAATAGACATTGCATTGCCCAACACATTGGCTAGTGTTGCATTGCCCAACACATTGAATAGACATTGCATTGCCCAACACATTGGCTAGTGTTGCATAGCCCAACACATTGAATAGACATTACATTGCCCAACACATTGAATAGACATTGCATTGCCCAACACATTAAATAGACATTGCATTGCCCAACACATTGGCTAGTGTTGTATTGCCCAACACATTGAATAGACATTGCTTTGCCCAACACATTGAATATACATTGCATTGCCCAACACATTGAATAGACATTGCATTGCCCAACACATTGAATAGACATTACATTGCCCAACACATTGGATAGTGTTACATTGCCCAACACATTAAATAGACATTGCATTGCCCAACATATTGAATAGACATTGCATTGCCCAACACATTGAATAGACATTGCATTGCCCAACACATTGAATAGACATTGCATTGCCCAACACATTGGCTAGTGTTGCATTGCCCAACACATTGAATAGACATTGCATTGCCCAACACATTGGCTAGTGTTGCATAGCCCAACACATTGAATAGACATTACATTGCCCAACACATTGAATAGACATTGCATTGCCCAACACATTAAATAGACATTGTATTGCCCAACACATTGGCTAGTGTTGCATAGCCCAACACATTGAATAGACATTACATTGCCCAACACATTGAATAGACATTGCATTGCCCAACACATTGAATAGACATTGCATTGCCCAACACATTGGCTAGTGTTGCATTGCCCAACACATTGAATAGACATTGCATTGCCTAACACATTGAATAGACATTACATTGCCCAACACATTGAATAGACATTGCATTGCCCAACACATTAAATAGACATTGCATTGCCCAACACATTGGCTAGTGTTGCATTGCCCAACACATTGAATAGACATTGCATTGCCCAACACATTGAATAGACATTACATTGCCCAACACATTGGATAGTGTTACATTGCCCAACACATTGAATAGACATTGCATTGCCCAACACTTGCCGTATGGAGTGTGAAAAACTGCTATTAAACATTACTTATCCTATTTAAAAATAGTATTGGAAAGATTTGTAGTTTTAATTACATGTAGGTCTTAACGAGTACTACTCAGGAAACTAAATGATGTGACTATTATGTAATCTTATATATATATATATAATTATTTGAATTACAAAATAAAGATATCATATTATATAAACTATATATATTATATAAAAATAAGATATTATTAAGTCAATATTAGTTGATAATGACACTCTTTTGCTATTTATAGCATCATTGTTGATAAGTAATACTAAGTGGGTAATGACCACTGGACACTGGACATGTTAGTTAAGTATGATTATTGAAAATAGTTTGGTATAACATATATATATATATTATATAACTATATTTTGAACAATTCACATTCATTATTTTCACCATAGTTAATCTTTGATCATTTTTAAGTTTTCGGGGGTTATAGAACAAATTGAGTAATCAATATTACTTTATATCACTTTAGAGATTGTGTCCATTGATTAATATACACGGAGCACTTTGGATATAAGATACTTCGATTCAGGCAAATGCAGGTTGAATATAAACAGTGGGGTTTTTACATTAGTTTATATTTCATATATCTTTATGAATAAGTTAAACAATTGTACAACTTATTTAATAACTTAAGTTATTTCATATTCAAAATTATCATATAACCTTTATTATAATACATATAATTAATTATAAACTCCATAATATTATTATTTATAATAATTTAAAATTGTATGTTAATTCTAATAATTGTAATAAAACTAAACATATATGCATACATATATATATATATATATATATATATATATATATATATATATATATAGCAATATATATAATATTATATAGAAATATTTTATATTTAATTTAATTAATAATAATTATCATTAAATGTATAGTTTTATATATATTATTAGTATGATCAATTTATTTAATAATTTATTAATTTAATATTATATTAGATTGTCATAATAGTCATGTATAAAATAACCATTATGTTATACAATGATTATATTATGTATTCGATTATAATATATACATATATATACATGTATATATGTATATATATTTATATATATATATTATATATATATATATATATATATATATATATATATAT
>OZ038312.1:39003354-39069835 GCA_964035775.1 Osedax frankpressi | reverse complement strand
ATACAAAATTAAAATAATATTATTTACATTTGAATTTTACATACATTTAAAATATTAAATCAAAATTATATGTCCAATCATTTTATTTTAAATTGACAATTTACAGCGACCTCTATTTTTATATTAATTGATATCCCAGAATTTAAATATATAATTTATTTTAAAAGTTCTTTTGGGTATATTAATTGTATGTAAACAGTTTTATTTTATTTATTCAATTATTTGTTTATAAATAATTTCTAAATAAGTTAAGTGTAAATATTAGTAAAATATTTATAATATATATTCTAATAAATGAATTATTGTATAATATAGAAAATACTCATAATAAAATACACGTTGTTTTATTGACAAACAAACTTAGTTACTATAGATGATTTGAACCAATCTGAATTGCGCATTCAAATCAGCTGACATATCTGTCACTCTAGTATTATTTTTCAATCAAGTAAATAATACTATTTCATCATCAAAATATATGGTTTAATGGTTGTTTCATATTGAAAAGTTGAATTCTTAATATAAAGGTATATTATAATTCATATATTTTATATTTATATTGAAATTTAAGGAGATACAGTATATACAAAGCATTGACATACGTGTCGAATTCAGATTTTAGTCATTGGTTCATGAATGTAAATAAATACTTTATCGTAAAGTTTATAATATTATACAATAAATATTCTATAATCTTAATATATTTAGAATATAATTATAATCCTGACATGCTTTACAATGTGTGTGCTATATTATAATTTTATTTGATTTAATTTTAATATATTTCTATGTCTAAATTGTTTTACTTTTTTTTTTTACCAAATATGATTTAATTTGACTTTATTAGATGAAAGATAAAATCTTTATTATAAAATGTACAATATTTTCAGATATATATTATATAAAATGTACAATGTTATCAGATATAGATTATATATTTTTTAAGTATAATATATACTTAGTATAATAATATATAATTAAAACATGCACTACTAAATTAGTCATTAACTATTTTAAATTTAATAATTAATGTATATTTAATTTACAATTATTGTAATAATGTAATTTTAAATTACTAATTTATAAATTAACATAATATATGTGTATATTTATAAAACAATATTGTATCAATTTTAATATATATATATATATATATATATATATACTATATATACTATATATTATATATATATATATACTATATATATACTATATATAATTATATATACTATATATTTAACATTGAATATAATTATATAACTCATAATTTCAGATTCCATGTATTATTATAAAGGGATAAATGCACTAAATTTCCCGAACAAAACGATTCTTTGTCTGTTAGATCAATATACTTTCAAATTTCTTAATAATAAAAAATATGTATTTATACTTATCATATATTTCAACTAAACTAATATATTTTATAATATAGTCTAAATGATTTAAATTGATTCCTGCACCAGGTGTCTTAATTACTGTGTTTTGCATCGTGAGAATGAATCTATGCAAATCCAATATACCATCCATTAACTGTTTGTATATTCTCAATTAACACTGATATTATTTCTATTGAATTCAATTGGTTTTATGGTCAAACTTATTGAATAGCTATAGGAAATGTGTTTGATATATTAAATTATATAGTTATATCATTAGACCTGCGAAAAAGTTGTATTTATATTTATATAAGTTGTATTTATGTTTTTAAGTTTGTAGTAGGTGCAATTAAAATTTCTATTTAGCAAAACACCGATATCCATTTCACTCTGCAAGTCTTCTGCCCACATTTTTTGTTTAGTTGATATCTCAGTTTAGTACCACAAGTACTCTGTGCTTGTTTAATTATGTATTTATAATGTATTTATAAAAGTAGTTTTTATATATTATAAATAACAACACTAACTGTTCACATTGAAAACATGTTGCAGCTATTCAATATTATCATGAAAATTCATTAAAATGTATCGCTAATTAACTCGAGATGATTTCATATACATAAAATGATTAAAACATCGACATATTTTTATAGTATAGCTAAATTGAAATTCTTAATTAATTTCTGCGATATATTCCAATTAATAGCGCAAATTTATAACAGATGATAATTGTTAATGATGTATCTTTCTTCTAGGTAACTTTTTCTTTATTATATATAATATAGTTTTGATATTGATGAAATATTTTCTCATATATTATATATATTTTATTTTGCAATAAATTACTCAAGAAACCTGGTATTATAAATTTTATTATAATAAAAAACAATTTTTTAAAAGATTATTAATAAAATATATATAAAATAAATAATTTTATTATTAATAATATTATTTAAGGCATTCTGTAATTATGAATACTACTTAATTCTTTGTTGTGTATTTATTGTAGTAATTTTAATATGGATGTTGCAATAGCAAAAAAAAAATGGAGTTATTAATCCTAAATAGTCTAATTATTTTATATATTGGATCAAGCTGAAATTGAATGAATTGGTTTACGGATACTGTAGTGTAAAAAAATAGATATAAAAAATTATCTTTTATAAAATTGAGTCATATCACTCTGACATCCAGTTTTTTTCGTGTTTTTTGGTATTTTTACATTGTTATTAAATCCTATACATCCTTAATTAAAAATGCTTTAAATAGGTAAATGAATTTCTTATAATTTAAAAATAGATTAATGTAAATTATTGTATCATATATTTTATCAATTTCTATGTTATTCTACGGCCATTAATATCGATATACCATTGGCTTAATGAATTCATTTTACAATTATATATGAATAAAATAGATATATAATAAGCATATAAACATTTAAAATCAATACATTTGATAACAATTAACTCTCAAAGTAAATAGAAATTTGAAATATTTTGAAAAGGAATGTAATAAAAATACATGTAAATATTAGGTGTGTTGAATTAAGTATTATAACATTTGTTAAGTTCAATATTATTCATATTTACATTCCACTGAACCAAATTGCATACATTAATATTTCACAACTATCCAAATAATAACATTTTTTCAGTAATAACATATGTTTCATATAAAATAATGTATTATTTATACCACTTTTTCTATGGATTGCTAAAAATAGAAATCATAATGCCCTAATATAGTTAATGTAAAATGTAAACCAATAATATATGTAACCAATAACAGTAATGATAGTTGAATATATATTTATATTCAATACAATCATATGTCCTTAATAAGTCTATGATATAGATTTCTTTAGAAATAATGCCTTCAATACAATTCACCAATCAATTGTAGCATACAGAAATATTATTTGCATGCACATATATACACACACACACATATATATATATATACATATATATATATATATATAGTGTTTGTATATGTTTTCGTGACCTCATGTATAATGTGTGACCTTATGTTTATGTGTGTGGCCATTCGTGGCCATTATATAATACATAACTAAATACTAGATACTGCAAATAAATGCTGTAGATATATATTGACTATATATAGATATAGTATTGATATGCACACATACATATCTACACACACATACGTACACATATACATACACGCAACAATATACTCACTAATACGCATACACACTTATATATATTACTATATATTGATTACGTTTACATTTATTTTCCGCTATATCTCATACATTATATAGTGCATACAAATGGAAGTCTGGATGATAAACAATACTTCTGTGATCTTTGTCAGTTAATTTTGACTAAACGCCCTGTACCGAACAAACGGAAAAAACTAGAATTTATATCGAAAATATTATCAATCTCAAATAATGGACACATGGTAAAATCGCCAAAATTATTGCTTTCAGATGAGGTTTTTACATCGACTAAAGCAAAATATGTGATTATGTAGTAGTAAAGCCGAATATATACTGTTATATACAATAAATACAATGTCGTTTAATATTATTTATAAATATTAAGTTACGTTCAGTTTTCTATAGAAATCAGAAAATATATATTGAGATTTATGAGTTACAATATTTATAAATACTATTAAAATTTCTCAGAAACATATTCAGATTTTTGAAACAATATTTCCATCAATAATCATCCGTCACTCCGCATCCATTGTTATCGTATAGTCCGCGACGATACGTATAAGTGTAATAAAACGTGCGAATATTCGAGCGTTTCCCGCGGTCGCCAGATGTAAACGCTTTACCCTTCGACCCCTTCGCCAGCACCACGACACGGACCTTAGACACCTACGCAAGCTGTTCGACAACAAAGTGGTGGTGAACATCGAGGTGTTACTGCGGCCGATTTGCGGACACCAAGACCAATACATCCTCATCGAGAGCTGGTCGATTTGCGTCTCCCCCAAGAGGTCTTCGCCGCCGAATCACTGTTTCGTTGTCTAGCTATGTTTGCCAACCGCCTGCGTGTTTATACGAAATGGTGGCGGCTCTTTTCCGCTGCCCGCGTCCTAATTACGCCATTTACGTCATTTACGCCATTTACGTCATTTACGTCATTTACGGCTGCGAATTAATACGCGCAATTCAAATAAACAGAACCGAGAAACACATCTGCCGCAAATCCCTCTACCAAGCCATTATATCGTTTTTACACTTTTCTCAGCTCAGTGCCTGGATATGCAAATATAAACACTTACAAATGCCCAGTCTAATCGATTTCAGGTACGCTCTCTAACGAACGCTTCGGCGAATCGCAGCCCGCTGACCTTCGACTCCGACCTTTGCAGGATTTCGCCGTCCGGCCAGTTCTGCACGAAGACGTTCTCCGAACAGAGCATCGGTCACGAGTTCCCCGAGACGCTGGCGACGCCGACCCCGTCTCCGGTGCAGAAGTCCTTCCGGATCAGCGTTCACTGCGTTGCTCGCAAGGAGGACATGCCCGTCGTGCGGTGCCTCGTCTGTTCCGCCGCCGACCGGACCTCAACTGCAACTGCAACTGCAACGACGGCCTCTCCTTTGTCTTTTGCCGGCAATTCTCTGCTGAAAGATTCGAGGCTGTCCTACGCTTCGAGGACTCCCGTGGCGTCGACGCCGAAATCATCGGCGGCTTCGGTTCAACTTCGCCTTTCCGCCGCGCCTTCTTCCAATCCAGACACGCCTTCTCCGCCTTTAGCCGCGCCCGCTTCCGCTTTAGACACGCCTTCGTGTTCGCGACCTATTTCAGCCTACGCGAAGGCCGACGACTCGTCGAAGCACCCGATTTTCTCGCTGGGCGTGGATTGCTGCGAATCGCCCGACTCCGAGACCTGCGAATCCCCCGCCTCCTCCTCCTCCTCCTCCTCTCCCAAGTGCCTCGTCGTACAGGAAAACCACGAAGCCCGTCGCCGTCTCTACTGCAACGGCGCTCCGCTGCACCCGACCAAGCGATCGCGACTCAATAACAACGCGAGCGACGGCAAGAGCGACGGCAAGAGCGACGACTCCTCGCATCTGCACGAACTCACTTCTAGGATGGAGATCACAGAGGATAGCGGTCAGTATTAGGATAACTACTTCCTAGTACCTACTCACACCTACTCACACCTACTCACACCTCCTAGTACCTACTCACACCTACTCACACCTACTCACACCTCCTAGTACCTACTCACACCTACTCACACCTACTCACACCTCCTAGTACCTACTCACACCTACTCACACCTACTCACACCTACTTACAACTACTCACACCTACTCACACCTCCTAGTACCTACTCACACCTACTCACACCTACTCACACCTACTCACACCTACTCACACCTACTCACACCTACTTACAACTACTTACACCTACTCACCCTACTCACACCTACTCACACCTACTCACACCTACTCACACCTACTCACACCTACTTACAACTACTTACACCTACTCACACCTACTCACACCTACTCACACCTACTTACAACTACTTACACCTACTCACCCTACTCGCACCTACTTACAACTACTTACACCTACTCACACCTACTCACACCTACTCACACCTACTCACACCTACTCACACCTACTCACACCTACTCACACCTCCTAGTACCTACTCACACCTACTTACAACTACTTACACCTACTCACCCTACTCACACCTACTCACACCTACTCACACCTACTCACACCTACTCACACCTACTTACAACTACTTACACCTACTCACCCTACTCACACCTACTCACACCTACTCACACCTACGCACACCTACTTACAACTACTTACACCTACTCACCCTACTCACACCTACTCACACCTACTCACACCTACTCACACCTACTCACACCTACTCACACCTACTTACAACTACTTACACCTACTCACACCTACTCACACCTACTCACACCTACTCACACCTACTCACACCTACTCACACCTACTTACAACTACTTACACCTACTCACACCTACTCACACCTACTCACACCTACTCACACCTACTCACACCTCCTAGTACCTACTCACACCTACTTACAACTACTTACACCTACTCACCCTACTCACACCTACTCACACCTACTCACACCTACTCACACCTACTCACACCTACTTACAACTACTTACACCTTCTCACCCTACTCACACCTACTCACACCTACTCACACCTACTTACAACTACTTACACCTACTCACCCTACTCACACCTACTCACACCTACTCACACCTACTCACACCTACTCACACCTACTCACACCTACTTACAACTACTTACACCTACTCACCCTACTCACATCTACTCACACCTACTCACACCTACTCACACCTACTCACACCTACTTACAACTACTTACACCTACTCACCCTACTCACACCTACTCACACCTACTCACACCTACTCACACCTACTTACAACTACTTACACCTACTCACACCTACTCACACCTACTCACACCTACTCACACCTACTCACACCTACTCACACCTCCTAGTACCTACTCACACCTACTCACACCTACTTACAACTACTCACACCTACTCACACCTACTCACACCTACTCACACCTACTCACACCTACTCACACCTACTTACAACTACTCACATCTACTCACATCTACTCCACCTACTCACACCTACTCACACCTACTTACATCTACTCACACCTCCTCACACCTACTCACACCTCCTAGTACCTACTCACACCTACTCACACCTACTCACACCTCCTAGTACCTACTCACACCTACTCACACCTCCTAGTACCTACTCACACCTACTTACAACTACTTACATCTACTCACACCTACTCACACCTACTCACATCTACTCACACCTACTCACACCTACTCACACCTACTCACACCTCCTAGTACCTACTCACACCTACTCACACCTCCTAGTACCTACTCACACCTACTCACACCTACTCACACCTCCTAGTACCTACTCACACCTACTCACACCTACTCACACCTACTCACACCTACTCACACCTACTCACACCTACTCACACCTACTCACACCTCCTAGTACCTACTCACACCTACTCACACCTACTCACACCTCCTAGTACCTACTCACACCTACTCACACCTCCTAGTACCTACTCACACCTACTCACACCTCCTAGTACCTACTCACACCTACTCACACCTACTCACACCTACTCACACCTACTCACACCTACTCACACCTACTCACACCTACTCACACCTACTCACACCTACTCACACCTACTCACACCTCCTAGTACCTACTCACACCTACTCACACCTACTCACACCTCCTAGTACCTACTCACACCTACTCACACCTACTCACACCTCCTAGTACCTACTCACACCTACTCACACCTACTCACACCTCCTAGTACCTACTCACACCTACTCACACCTACTCACACCTACTTACAACTACTCACACCTACTCACACCTCCTAGTACCTACTCACACCTACTCACACCTACTCACACCTACTCACACCTACTCACACCTACTCACACCTACTTACAACTACTTACACCTACTCACCCTACTCACACCTACTCACACCTACTCACACCTACTCACACCTACTCACACCTACTTACAACTACTTACACCTACTCACACCTACTCACACCTACTCACACCTCCTAGTACCTACTCACACCTACTTACAACTACTTACACCTACTTACACCTACTCACACCTACTCACACCTACTCACACCTACTCACACCTACTCACACCTACTCACACCTACTCACACCTCCTAGTACCTACTCACACCTACTTACAACTACTTACACCTACTCACCCTACTCACACCTACTCACACCTACTCACACCTACTCACACCTACTCACACCTACTTACAACTACTTACACCTACTCACCCTACTCACACCTACTCACACCTACTCACACCTACGCACACCTACTTACAACTACTTACACCTACTCACCCTACTCACACCTACTCACACCTACTCACACCTACTCACACCTACTCACACCTACTTACAACTACTTACACCTACTCACACCTACTCACACCTACTCACACCTACTCACACCTACTCACACCTACTCACACCTACTTACAACTACTTACACCTACTCACACCTACTCACACCTACTCACACCTACTCACACCTACTCACACCTCCTAGTACCTACTCACACCTACTTACAACTACTTACACCTACTCACCCTACTCACACCTACTCACACCTACTCACACCTACTCACACCTACTCACACCTACTTACAACTACTTACACCTTCTCACCCTACTCACACCTACTCACACCTACTCACACCTACTCACACCTACTCACACCTACTTACAACTACTTACACCTACTCACCCTACTCACACCTACTCACACCTACTCACACCTACTCACACCTACTCACACCTACTTACAACTACTTACACCTACTCACACCTACTCACACCTACTCACACCTACTCACACCTACTCACACCTCCTAGTACCTACTCACACCTACTCACACCTACTTACAACTACTCACACCTACTCACACCTACTCACACCTACTCACACCTACTCACACCTACTCACACCTACTTACAACTACTCACATCTACTCACATCTACTCCACCTACTCACACCTACTCACACCTACTTACATCTACTCACACCTCCTCACACCTACTCACACCTCCTAGTACCTACTCACACCTACTCACACCTACTCACACCTCCTAGTACCTACTCACACCTACTCACACCTCCTAGTACCTACTCACACCTACTTACAACTACTTACATCTACTCACACCTACTCACACCTACTCACATCTACTCACACCTACTCACACCTACTCACACCTACTCACACCTCCTAGTACCTACTCACACCTACTCACACCTCCTAGTACCTACTCACACCTACTCACACCTACTCACACCTCCTAGTACCTACTCACACCTACTCACACCTACTCACACCTACTCACACCTACTCACACCTACTCACACCTACTCACACCTACTCACACCTACTCACACCTACTCACACCTACTCACACCTACTCACACCTCCTAGTACCTACTCACACCTACTCACACCTACTCACACCTCCTAGTACCTACTCACACCTACTCACACCTCCTAGTACCTACTCACACCTACTCACACCTACTCACACCTCCTAGTACCTACTCACACCTACTCACACCTACTCACACCTACTCACACCTACTCACACCTACTCACACCTACTCACACCTACTCACACCTACTCACACCTACTCACACCTACTCACACCTACTCACACCTACTCACACCTCCTAGTACCTACTCACACCTACTCACACCTACTCACACCTCCTAGTACCTACTCACACCTACTCACACCTCCTAGTACCTACTCACACCTCCTAGTACCTACTCACACCTACTCACACCTACTTACATCTACTTACACCTTCTCACACCTACTCACACCTACTCACACCTACTCACACCTACTCACACCTACTCACACCTACTCACACCTACTCACACCTACTCACACCTACTCACACCTACTCACACCTACTCACACCTACTCACACCTACTCACACCTACTCACACCTACTCAAACCTACTCACACCTACTCACACCTACTCACACCTACTTACAACTACTTACACCTACTCACCCTACTCACACCTACTCACACCTACTCACACCTACTCACACCTACTCACACCTACTTACAACTACTTACACCTACTCACACCTACTCACACCTACTCACACCTACTCACACCTACTCACACCTACTCACACCTACTTACAACTACTTACACCTACTCACACCTACTCACACCTACTCACACCTACTCACACCTCCTAGTACCTACTCACACCTACTTACAACTACTTACACCTACTCACCCTACTCACACCTACTCACACCTACTCAAACCTACTCACACCTACTCACACCTACTCACACCTACTCACATCTACTCACACCTACTCACACCTCCTAGTACCTACTCACACCTACTCACACCTACTCACACCTACTCACACCTAATCACACCTACTCACACCTACTCACACCTACTCACACCTACTCACACCTACTCACATCTACTCCACCTACTCACACCTACTCACACCTACTCACACCTACTCACACCTCCTAGTACCTACTCACACCTACTCACACCTACTCACACCTACTCACACCTACTCACACCTAATCACACCTACTCACACCTACTCTACCTACTCACACCTACTCACACCTACTCACACCTACTCACACCTACTCACACCTACTCACACCTACTCACACCTACTCCACCCACTCACACCTACTCACACCTACTTAAACCTACTCTACCTACTCACACCTACTCACACCTACTCCACCTACTCACACCTACTCACACCTACTCACACCTACTCACACCTACTCAAACCTACTCACACCTACTCACACCTACTCACACCTACTCACACCTACTCAAACCTACTCAAACCTACTCAAACCTACTCACACCTACTCACACCTACTCACACCTACTCACACCTACTCACAACTACTCACACCTACTCACACCTACTCACACCTACTCAAACCTACTCACACCACCTCCCCTAACACCCTATCACCTCATACGCACTGCCTCATATCTACTCACAACCCATCACCCCAATTGACCTTCTCACATCCTATGACCTTCTCTGACCTATCCTAAAATTATTTTATATCCTTATCTATTCTCAAATCTCACTTTCCCTCACCTCCTTTAACTCCTTTCAACAACTACCCTCCTCACTCACCCCCCCCCCCCCCCCACTCAACACCCTCACACCCCCTCACCTCCCACTCACACTCCCCTCACCCCCACTCAAACCACCCTCAACCCCACTCACCCCCACTCACATTCCCCTCACCCCCACACTCCCCTCACCCCCCACTCACACTACCCTCACACCTCCCTCATCTCCCACTCACACTCCCCTCACCCCCCACTCACACCACCCTCACACCTCAATCACACCACCCTCACACTACCCTCACACCTCCCTCACCTCCCACTCACACTCCCCTCACCCCCCACTCACACCACCCTCACACCTCAATCACACTACCCTCACACCTCCCTCACCTCCCACTCACACCCCCCACACCCCCCACTCACCCCCCACTCACCCCCCACTCACACCCACTCACACCACCCTCACCCCTCAATCACCCCACCCTCACACTACCCTCACACCTCCCTCACCTCCCACTCACACCCCCCACACCCCCCACTCACACCCACTCACACCACCCTCACCCCTCAATCACACCACCCTCACACTACACTCACACTCCCCTTACCCCCACTCACCCCCCACTCACACTACCCTCACACCTCAATCACCTCCCACTCACACTCCCCTCACCCCCCACTCACACCACCCTCACACCTCAATCACACCACCCTCACACTACCCTCACACTCCCCTTACCCCCACTCACACCCACCACACCCCACACCCCCCCTCACCCCCAAACCCCTCAATCACACACCCTCCCCTGTTATAAAACAGAGGATGATGATGAAGAAGAAAAGCAATTTATGGCAAAATCAAAATGTATTCGTAATATTTTTAACATAAAAAAACCCACGGTTAATTCACTTTATATTTCACTTTATAATTCACTTTATAATTCACTTTATAATTCAATTTATATTTCACTTTATAATTCACTTTATAATTCAATTTATATTTCACTTTATAATTCACTTTATAATTCACTTTATATTTCACTTTATATTTCACTTTATAATTCACTTTATAATTCACTTTATTATTCACTTTATAATTCACTTTATATTTCACTTTATATTATAATTCATTCTTTCTATACATGTCTAGTTTTATCATTTCATCATTATTTATCATTATTCAATGTTTTCACTCACACACCCACAAAATATATATATATATATAATAATATGTCACTTAGAAATCCAGTGCAATCGCTATCAAGTCTTGTGTGAAGTCAGTTCTAGCTTTACAATCTAGTCCCGTTAGTAGATCATATTATTTATGTATATCTTCTTTTATTCGTTTGATTCAATCTCATTGTTTTATTGACGTATACATACACGAGTAAGTTTCCTCATTAACAGGCTCCTATGAAACGCTCATCTTCCCATTGTTTTGACTACGACTCAACACTAAACAGCAGTAGGGCAATTAAAAAGTAAGTCGTTGTCTATTCAAACTTTAATCAAAGTTCAAATTTAATTTATATTCCTTTTACTTTATTCACTTTTTATCATTAAATATGTCGTTTGTTTTTACTATCTGTATCAATCCCCACTTGCCCCCACTTGTCCCCCACTTGTCTCCCTCCTGTCCCCCACTTGTCCCCCACTTGTCCCCCACTTGTCCCCCTCTTGTCCCCCACTTGCCCCCCACTTGCCCCCCACTTGCCCCCCACTTGCCCCCCACTTGCCCCCCACTTGCCCCCCACTTGCCCCCCACTTGCCCCCCACTTGCCCCCCACTTGCCCCCCACTTGCCCCCCACTTGCCCCCCACTTGCCCCCCACTTGCCCCCCACTTGCCCCCCACTTGCCCCCCACTTGCCCCCCACTTGCCCCCCCACTTGCCCCCCACTTGCCCCCCACTTGCCCCCCACTTGCCCCCCACTTGCCCCTCCACTTGCCCCCCACTTGCCCCCCACTTGCCCCCCACTTGTCCCCCACTTGTCCCCCACTTGCCCCCCACTTGCCCCCCACTTGCCCCCCACTTGCCCCCCACTTGCCCCCCACTTGCCCCTCACTTGCCCCCCACTTGCCCCCCACTTGCCCCCCACTTGCCCCCCACTTGCCCCCCACTTGCCCCCCACTTGCCCCCCACTTGCCCCCCACTTGCCCCCCACTTGTCCCCCACTTGTCCCCCACTTGTCCCCCACTTGTCCCCCACTTGTCCCCCACTTGTCCCCCACTTGTCCCCCACTTGCCCCCCACTTGCCCCCCACTTGTCCCCCACTTGTCCCCCACTTATCCCCTACCTCTCTCTTACCCCCTATTACCAACTCACACCTTTCCTCTTCATTAAGCCATTTGGTACTTTACATGAAAAGTTAATTATTATAATAACATTCAATTTAATATATTTTATTGCTTATTTCAATAACTTATATATATTTCATCTTACTCTCATATTTGCAGTTCAATTTCATGTGCAAATCTTGGGAACCATAATAAAGACAGTTCACAATTACAATTTACAGGAAGTTCCAGCACTCCTTCTTTATCTTCAAGACTTCTAGGCAATTTTGAGGTTAAATTATAATTCATTTAGATTTTAAATACATGATATTTAGATACATGTAATTTAGATACATGTAATTTAGATACATGTAATTTAGATACATGATATTTAGATACATGTAATTTAGATACATGTAATTTAGATACATGTAATTTAGATACATGTAATTTAGATACATGTAATTTAGATACATGTAATTTAGATACATGTAATTTAGATACATGTAATTTAGATACATGATATTTAGATACATGTAATTTAGATACATGTAATTTAGATACATGTAATTTAGATACATGTAATTTAGATACATGTAATTTAGATACATATAATTTAGATACAGGTAATTTAGATATTTGTAATTTAGATACTTGTAATTTAGATACATGTAATTTAGATACATGTAATTTAGATCTACTTTTATTTAAAAAAATTGATTTATTTGATATCTTAATATCTCATTAGATTATTGATATTCAATTAGAATAAAGTCATATATTTATCTCTTTACTGTAATTAATTATTTTAATTTATTATTGTAATTCAATTATAACGTATTATTTAATAATGTACATAATATAAATCATTACTTTTACAACCGTGCAACAGGAGAGCCTATTAAATGGATGTATTGAACCAACCAGTATTATTTACGATTTCAAAGCTGACTTGAGCGCTAGCGGCAACTTTAAACATATGCAGCTAAATGTCAATGCTTTATTTTACACGCTAAACGACAACGATACTCCTTCACCCTACTTGGTTTGCATACTGTCCTCGTCTGCTCTTCTTTTAACTCTATAGTCGTATGCTCTTCATATATATTTGATAATTGATGTATGCTATTGTATTATTTTGTAGCAAAATGCTATTAGTATTTATTTATGACGTTCATTTGATAGAAAAAATAACAAATTGTAAATTAATTATATTGATAATGTGTTTGTTGAATTAATTTAAATTTAAATATATAAAATATTTCCTATTCAAGTTTGCAATATATTTATTATACACGTATTTATTATTTTTGTTTTATGTAGATTTAGATTAACTTGTACATTATTCCAATATGTATAAAGGATTTAGTTGGTACCTTGTCTATGATAATCTTGAATTCTTTATGTACTGGTAACTAGTTATAAACAGAATAGAACACTCTCAGTTACAATCTTTTATTGATTTGCAATATTTTGTACACATTTTCTTTCTCCGTTCGACAGTGTCATATCCCGCTTAGCCCTTTAGGAAAGAAAGGATATCAAATTCCTCCGTCAGGAACTATTCAATTGGCTAGTTTTTCTCCTAATACGCCCTCATTATTTTCTTTCTCTCCCTCCCTCGATGTTCATTTTTGCGTCAAATTGCTCTCAGACGCTGTTCAATCCCAACGAGAGCGTCGTCAAGATGTTTGTAATTGTTTATGACCTGAAGCAGATGCCCGCACTGTCCACAACGTTTATGAGACAGCGAACCCTTTATACTCCGGTCAGCGACCGTCTGGCCCCCAGTTACCTACGCTACCTGATTCACCTTCGGTAAGTAAACAGTTTATATATTGCATTCGACCTCACTTCCTTATCCCTCACTTCCTTATACCTCACTTCCTATCCTTCACTTCCTTATCCCTCACTTCCTATCCTTCATTTCCTATCCTTCACTTCCTTATCCTTCACTTCCTTATCCCTCACTTCCTTATCCTTCACTTCCTATCCTTCACTTCCTTATCCCTTACTTCCTATCCTTCACTTCCTATCCTTCACTTCCTTATCCTTCACTTCCTTATCCCTCACTTCCTTATCCTTCACTTCCTTATCCCTCACTTCCTTATCCTTCACTTCCTTATCCTTCACTTCCTTATCCCTCACTTCCTTATCCTTCACTTCCTATCCTTCACTTCCTTATCCTTCACTTCCTATCCCTCACTTCCTTATCCTTCACTTCCTTATCCTTCACTTCATATCCTTCACTTCCTTATCCTTCACTTCCTATCCCTCACTTCCTTATCCCTCACTTCCTTATCCTTCACTTCACAGGATAGGAAATCCTTCACTTCCTTAACCCTCACTTCCTTATCCCTCACTTCCTTATCCCTCACTTCCTTATCCCTCACTTCATTATCCTTCACTTCATTATCCCTCACTTCCTTATCCTTCACTTCCTATCCTTCACTTCCTTATCCTTCACTTCCTTATCCTTCACTTCCTTATCCTTCACTTCCTATCCTTCACTTCCTTATCCCTCATTTCCTTATCCTTCACTTCCTTATCCTTCACTTCCTATCCTTCACTTCCTTATCCTTCACTTCCTTATCCTTCACTTCCTATCCTTCACTTCCTTATCCCTCACTTCCTTATCCTTCACTTCCTTATCCCTCACTTCCTTATCCCTCACTTCCTTAACCCTCACTTCCTTATCCCTCACTTCCTTATCCTTCACTTCCTATCCTTCACTTCCTTATACTTCACTTCCTTATCCCTCACTTCCTATCCTTCACTTCCTTATCCCTCACTTCCTTATACCTCACTTCCTTAACCCTCACTTCCTTAACCCTCACTTCCTTAACCCTCACTTCCTTATCCCTCACTTCCTTAACCCTCACTTCCTATCCCTCACTTCCTTAACCCTCACTTCCTTATCCCTCACTTCCTTAACCCTCACTTCCTATCCCTCACTTCCTTAACCCTCACTTCCTATCCTTCACTTCATTATCCCTCACTTCCTATCCTTCACTTCCTTATCCCTCACTTCCTTAACCCTCACTTCATTAACTCTCACTTCCTTAACCCTCACTTCCTTAACCATCACTTCCTTAACCCTCACTTCCTTATCCCTCATTTCCTTAACCCTCACTTCCTATCCCTCACTTCCTTATCCCTCACTTCCTTAACCCTCACTTCCTTAACCCTCACTTACTTAACCCTCACTTCCTTAACCCTCACTTCCTTCACTTCCTATCCCTCACTTCCTTAACCCTCACTTCCTTAACCCTCACTTCCTTAACCCTCACTTCCTTAACCCTCACTTCCTTAACCCTCACTTCCTTAACCCTCACTTCCTATCCCTCACTTCCTTAACCCTCACTTCCTTAACCCTCACTTCATTAACCCTCACTTCCTTAACCCTCACTTCCTTAACCCTCACTTCATTAACCCTCACTTCCTTATCCCTCACTTCCTTAACCCTCACTTCCTATCCCTCACTTCCTTAACCCTCACTTACTTAACCCTCACTTACTTAACCCTCACTTCCTTAACCCTCACTTCCTTAACCCTCACTTCCCTCACTTCCTTAACCCTCACTTCCCTCACTTCCTTAACCCTCACTTCCTTAACCCTCACTTCCTTAACCCTCACTTCATTAACCCTCACTTCCCTCACTTCCTTAACCCTCACTTCCTATCCCTCACTTCCTTAACCCTCACTTCCTATCCCTCACTTCCTTAACCCTCACTTACTTAACCCTCACTTACTTAACCCTCACTTCCTTAACCCTCACTTCCCTCACTTCCTTAACCCTCACTTCCTTATCCTTCACTTCATTAACCCTCACTTCCTTAACCCTCACTTCCTTATCCCTCACTTCCTTAACCCTCACTTCCTTGACCCTCACTTCCTTAACCCTCACTTCCTTAGCACTCACTTCCTATCCCTCACTTCCTTATCCTTCACTTCCTTAACCCTCACTTCCTTATCCCTCACTTCCTTATCCCTCACTTCCTTAACCCTCACTTCCTTGACCCTCACTTCCTTAACCCTCACTTCCTTAGCACTCACTTCCTATCCCTCACTTCCTTATCCTTCACTTCATTAACCCTCACTTCCTTAACCCTCACTTCCTTATCCCTCACTTCCTTAACCCTCACTTCCTTGACCCTCACTTCCTTAACCCTCACTTCCTTAGCACTCACTTCCTATCCCTCACTTCCTTATCCTTCACTTCCTTAACCCTCACTTCCTTATCCCTCACTTCCTTAACCCTCACTTCCTTAACCCTCACTTCCTTAACCCTCACTTCCTTAACCCTCACTTCCTTAACCCCCATCAGGTGCACAAGTTCAAAGTCCCGCCGCATTTACCTTCACTCCGACATTCGCATCATCGTCGGACAAGATAAATTTGAGTTCCACTCGCAGATGGCGAGTTACGAGTTGCGTTCGTTTACCGAGTACCCAAGTTCACCCCAATTCTCTCTGCGCACGTGACCTCGGCTGTTCCGCGAGCTGTCTATTAACAAACTGTGATTTACAATTCAATCGAGTATGCATTATTATTCTTTTCAAAACAACTCCATACGGTTACACAATCTGGTTTATTAATAGATTTAGCGTGCATTAGATACCTAATAAACTGAAAGTGGATTTTTACCATTTCCTCGGAGTGGTAAACTCGAGTCATGTGATCTCTTATTTGTAAATGCTGTTATATAATATTTCATTGTTCATTGTTATAATAAATTCATAATAAATTATGTATCTTTATTTATCCAAAAACCAGCGATATATATGAATTCTTTACCTATGTTTACAATAATATTCGTAATTGCCTTTCGTATAAGAATCGGTTACAATGCGAAATAGTAATCGAGAGTAAAAGAGTTTAGGAATTCTCTAGCTATATTCTATAAGCTAATATTTATTAATTCTCCAAATCAATTTCTTTGTTATTGCTGATTGTCATTTTCTCGTCGTTGCAATCTTTACTTGTGAAAAACTCCTCCGTTTCTACCTCCAATTCTTTAATTGTTTCCTCTGTCGCCGGACGTGCTCCCGTGTAGACTCTAACTAGAGAGAACTGGGTCACAGTGCATAGGATGAAACTGCCCGCTATCCAATAGGACAAGTTGTATGAACCTCTTTTGTCTTTGATGTATCCTGCGAAAGAGGGTATTTGTGAAGTGAGTGACTTGAAAGACATATCGACGTACAACCTGCAAGCGAAGGTCCGAAGAATATTCCGACGGCTCTGAAAACTCGGGAGATGCCAACTCCTCCGGCAACTTTCTTTACTCCGGTGATATCCGCCATTACCACGGGTTCCTGTTACAATGTCAAGGGGTACACAAACCAACATATAGGTCCGAGCTCTCAGTATGGACATAACAATAATTCTCTAGTGGTAGTGGAGATATTATTTACAGAGCGGTGTGTCCTCTATGTCCAACAGCTTGCTTATAGTAAAACCATATTCATATAGTCATAATAAAGTTATATTGTTAAATATCGATTGCCGTTATTTTCTGGATTTTACATTTACTGTATCTATATCCTGTATTGTATTGTGAATATATTAGTGAATTTGTACTCGACAGTATATCCATGTATCTATATATACATATAAGTGTTTGTTTGTAAGTATGTGTGGATGTGTGTGTGATTAAGTATAAAATGTACTGCTAAAAATAACCTGCACTCCGATTATAGAAGACACGAATGAATATACTATGTTGACTGTTATGAAACTGGAAACGCTGCTCGTGAAAGGCATTGCGGACACGATGATTGCGGTCAGCACGGTAGCCGCCGAGAAAATCGTGATTCTGTGCCGTCTGACCAGTTGCCTGTCGCACAGAATACCCGTGCATATCCGTACGGGTATTCCGATAGCCCCGGCGATACTAATCATAGTGGCTATCTGTTTGGCGTGTGTCCCGTAGCAGTTAAACACCGCTTAGTCGCCGTTAACGTTACGCAACTTCTATCCGCATACCAACTTGGGTATGGGTTAAGCCTCTCTCTTCCGCGAAACCCGCTAGTATCACGATGTGGGAACTCGCCGAATACGAAAACGACATCATCATTATGCAATAGAATACAAATATCCTATTCGAGAGCAGACTGATGTCGAAATATTCGAACAGCTTTTCTTTTGTAGTTAGTGAGTTCGAGATCTGCGAGCAGAATTGTTTTACTAACGAGTGGGAAATCAATACATACGATCGATGATATAGTATCGGGACGTTATGATTATTATATTATAATAAAATACAACAGCCTCGATAACGAGAGATTTTATAACGCAAATATCGTAGATATTGATACGCGAAGCAATTGGTACAAGTGTAACCCATGTAACCCTGCCTCGATATTAACGTGTTGATTCGCTGTATACGAAGATGATGAACTGGATGTATTACGATATATTCAACCACTCGATAACTACGTCAATATATCTATTTTCAAAGATTTTACGATCGTACGCAGAACATACGTTGGGGGTAAACACTCTTCCCGTTCTAGTGTTACATTTATACATTTTAGTTAAGGCCTTGGAAAACGTGTTTAATGTTCACATGTGTAGTGATTCATATTCACAAGAATATGTAAAATCCAGCTTGCTTATATATCATGCGTAATATCTCATGAACTCTTGTAAATTTATAACGCGAGAGAAAATAAATATACATTTAGGAATTATAGTAATATCTAATATATATATATATATATATATATCCATTCTTATAACATAATAGTTACACAATTTCATAGTTTCGTTTAATCACTTTCGCAAACCTGGCTGTCGAATTGGTGTGTAGGTCTGAATAATGAACCAGAGATGCACATATGACTAGCCACGCCCCCAAGAAGTAACATAGTACCGGAGTAACCATAGTAGTCGTAGCTGAAACTCAATGCCGGAACCAAGACAATCGCACCGAAACTAGATAATAAAGTATTTATATTAAGTACACGAATATAGAAATTAAATCATAGTTTTGAAAAGTTCTTATTTAGATATTAAAGTGTTCGTCTTTTATACCAACGTTAACCTATTTTAATGAATTGACTCACCTGCTCTCCGACCTTAACAAAGCGTCCTCCTCCTCCCCTCTAATAACCATTGCATTCAATAACGATTTTAATAATACTACCAACCAACATGTTTCTATTTCTAATACGATAGCATCCCCGTGACTCTCCCGACATTTCAATTTCCCAACCAATGAAAATGGTAAAACAATAGATCTTGTATTATCTTCTATTTTTCATCAAATTTGTGATCCTTTTGATCCGAATGCTATATATTAGTTCTACTAAATGATCAACACCTCATAGAATTCTCAAATATAATGAGTGTAACCCAAACAACTACCAAAACTAACAAATATAGACTAATTAATTTAAGAAAATAAATGATATTGATTTTATGCAAGTCCTGAATTATACATAACTTCTACATTTAAACCATCAGATAAACTGAATTAAACACTAAACAACCTGCTTAGTATTTATATTACTTTATTAATTATATCATTTACAAAGTGTAAACTTCTCAATCGAACATATTTAAGAATATTATGTTTTATATATTTCCTTATTTGAGTATATTTGTCAATCCAACGACCCTTGGAATATTTTAGAACTTGGATCCGCTAAGAATTATCTCTGGAAAAGTGAAAGAACATTTAATACGAATCCTTCTCTCTAAAGAAATTAGTTGTGAATTGTAAATTTAGAAATCTAAGATCATAAGGAAGATAGTCTTAAACTGTATTCAGAAGCTAGACACCTACCCAATACTTACAAATACTTCTAGTAAACTGTTGCTGATAAAATATAAACTATTTATAATGTTAAAAATCTTTTAGCTCTATTTTCTATAGTTAAAATTATCCGACTAATTAATAATTATCCTTGTTCTTTATATAGGTGTCATCACTAATAATGAATTAATTCTAGGTCCATATATATATAGATACTTTACAACTATCTATCTACTAACGTTTCGACAGCTATATATGCCCGGCGGCAATAGCATATCGTTGTATCAGATGCCCTCGCAGAGTACCGTCTACTTTCCTAGATGAAACCTAAACTCAATACTTAACTATTTACTAACTATCTCGCAACTGCCCATGCATATTGATAGACCTATGACAAGTAAATAAGTGTACTACTTTTCTAACAACTAATATACTTCCACATTAACCCCGCTATAGCATAACACCGTAATATTATATCCACCGTCTAGCGAATTACGATCTAAAACGATTCGACCATATAAGGCGTGTGCCGATAAAAACTACCAACTCTCATATGGCTGGTTAGAGATAGCAATCCATTGGGGACATGTTGTCAATTACACGTACACCCACCTCTTCAAAATGTCCAGTATATTTGTTAAATCCCTTATCGTCAGACATTCCCTATCTCCCTGACGATAGAGCTCAGCCTCGTAGCTGTTATCTAGCCCAACATTCAAATATTAACTGAATGCACGTGCCCTACGTTACAGAACGTTTATGATCAAAGCTACCTGCTGTACAGAGTATAGTGTACAATGTACAATGTGCAGTGTACAATGTACAGTGTACAATATCATCTATTCTTGTTATTTGCAATATATTCATTGACATTTTATTAACTTCTGACAGGATTTATTGTCTATTGTTGTTAATAAATAAGTATACATAATTATATATCAGTTGTTAAATAGATAAACAGTGTATTTTCAATATATTACCGATACAGTAATTTATCCATTGTTAATATTATTTAGAAACTAGTAATATTTCAACTGTTCACTATTAGTTGTCCACTATAATATCCGGTATTCTATAATTAGTTGTATGTGAAATATATTATAAATACGCTGTTACATAATAACCTATTCAATACGTATGCTATAGCAATTGCTATTGATTTCCTTTTGTCGAAGTAAAGGTTAATCATTATCAGGGAACTAACAGTTGTCATCCCCATGCCTATACCTGTATTATCATGGGCATACTAATTAGTCAAAAGAGCAAGAGAGAGTGAGAGTGAGAGTGAGAGTGAGAGTGAGAGTGAGAGTGAGAGAGAGAGTGAGAGAGAGAGTGAGAGTGAGAGAGAGAGAGAAAGAGAGATATGGAGGGAGGGAGGGAGGGAGGGAGGGAGGGAGGTATGGAGGGAGGGAGGGAGGTATGGAGGGAGGTATGGAGGGAGAGGGAGAGGGAGGGTGGGAGTCCCTCCCTGGTAGGGGGTGGGATGGATAGCATTAGAGATATTAATGTACTATATACCTGATATTAGTCCGTAGGTGAAATAGGCCTGGAAAACATGAGTGGTAGCCGATGTCAGACACGCCCCGATACAGTACAGCAGGCCTCCGAATATCGTGACTTGTCTGTAGGAGTACTTCTTACCGAGAGCTCCGGTTAGCGGTGCTACCAGCATTCCGGACATGGAGTGTATGGTGTAGATCCAACTGGTTGTACTTCGACTCGACCCGAATCTGGTGAGGAATTGCTGGCGAGGCATTACAGCCACAATGTGGTACTAGTTGTTAATGCTTAGTGATTGTAATCCATACTGACTATATATATATATATATATATATATATATATATATATATATATGTAGTCTCTATAGTCGTCCCTACGCAGAATAGTATGTCATTCGCGATAGTATTTATTCGATTGTCCAGATTTACGAATGTAACATTGTAACGTTATGGTCAACGCTTTCATAATTGCAATTAGTATTTTAATACTTAAAGATTACTCATTGATTCGTTGCTGGTAGCTTAATTCATACACATTACTCTATATTGTTATAAACGGTATATTATCAATCTCTACAATCTATCTCTTACAAATTACGTAATTAGCAACTCGTTAGTCGTATAGCTAACCTGGAATGTAAGAGTGAATCCCGATATAATACCTCTTTGTATGAATAAAATTAAACCTGCTGCCATCACTATTATCCAGGCCCATCCTTTGTCTTTTACAATGATTCCTGTATAAACATAACGTAAATATATATATATATATATATATATATATATATATATATATTTATATATATTTATATATATATTTATATATATATTTATATATATATATATGAAGTGTATATACATTTATATTTTAGATACAATGATTAATAATAAAAAGCTATTCTAAATATAGATTGAGAATATGTATCATGAAAAAAATAATTGAGTTGTAAAGCCGATTTAAAAGCTCTTAGGATAATAATTAATAGAATAAGTAATTATGGTCATCGGGATAAAAGAATATTTTGCTTAAAAGAATATAAGCCGACTATATAACTGTATATAACTTACTTTTTGGGTTATTGTTTTATTAGTAAAACGCTTACAGTTTTCTTATGGATGCTAGAAATATGTTATTACGTAGATATTCATATTAGTTTGTATTTTATTTGATAAGTTATAGGCTTGCGACTTATTCGCTTACTTAGTACGTAATATTATACTACTCTTTCGGTAATACTAGTTGAGTAGTATTCCGTTTTAGTCTTATGTACACTACTATAATTGCATTGATAACCTTTAGATTTCATTTCTGTTTCGATGCGACGCGAAGATCTTTTGACAGGAAACAGTGAATATTGGGCTACGTAGACTTAACTAACGGGACTTAACTAACAGGACTTGACTAACTGATATGTATAGGTAACTAGCGACTGAACGTAGACTTGACTAACGTAGACTTGACCAACGGATACGTATAGGTAACTAGCGACTGAACGTAGACTTGACTAACGTAGACTTGACCAACGGATACGTATAGGTAACTAGCGACTGAACGTAGACTTGACCAACGGATACGTATAGGTAACTAGCGACTGAACGTAGACTTGACTAACGGGTACTTACTCTGCATGTGGTCAAGAAGAGAGCGGACAAGTAGCAACACCCAGCTAGCCACTACCCGCTGCCCACAAGCCACTACCTACTACCCACTGCCTAATACCCACTGCCCACTACCCACCACCCACTGCCTAATACCCACTGCCCACTGCCCACTACCCACTACACATTGACCACTACCCATTGACCACTACACATTGACTACTGCACATTGACCACTGACCACTGCCCGCATACTGTCTACCTGCAGCTGGTAACAATACTCTAATCTGAAATCACAACTCAACGAATATGTGAAGAAAGGAGAAATAGTAAACTGTATACAATGTATATTATATAAAGTATATATTATATACAGTGTATAGCGTATACAGTGTATATTATATACAGTGTATATTATATACAGTGTATATTATATACAGTGTATATTATATACAGTGTATATTATATACAGTGTATATTATATACAGTGTATATTATATACAGTGTATATTATATACAGTGTATATTATATACAGTGTAGGTTGTATACAGTGTATAGTGTATACAGTGTATATTATATACAGTGTATATTATATACAGTGTATATTATATACAGTGTATATTATATACAGTGTATATTATATACAGTGTATATTATATACAGTGTATATTATATACAGTGTATATTATATACAGTGTATATTGTATACAGTGTAGGTTGTATACAGTGTATAGTGTATACAACAGCAGCAGCAGCAGCAGCAGCAGCAGCAGCAGCAGCAGCAGCAGCAGCAGCAGCAGCAGCAGCAGCAGCAGCAGCAGCAGCAGCAGCAGCAGTAGTAGTAGTAGTAGTAGTAGTAGTAGTAGTAGTAGTAGTAATAGTAGTAGTAGTAGTAGTAGTAGTAGTAGTAGTAGTAGTAGTAGTAGTAGTAGTAGTAGTAGTAGTAGTAGTAGTAGTAGTAGTAGTAGTAGTAGTAGTAGTAGTAGTAGTAGTAGTAGTAGTAGTAGTAGTAGTAGTAGTAGTAGTAGTAGTAGTAGTAGTAGTAGTTGTAGTAGTAGTAGTAGTAGTAGTAGTAGTAGTAGTAATAGCAGTAGTAGTAGTAGTAGGGCATTTAAGCTGCAGTATAATTGAATATAATCTGCATAGGCTTGGAAGTTTAGGTTTTGGTAGTTTTTGAAAATATCTTGAAAGGGGGATAAGTAGATATTTAAAGAATAGAAGCGAGGACCTAATAATCTCACCGTAAATACCTCTAATACTATATATATTGTATCGAGTATAATGAATTTATAAACAATTTTGATTTAAAACAATATACATAATATAAATAATAATATATTCACTGTTTATGTTTAGTACTACTCATATATTTTTCTAATATCATATTATAAAGATATGGATGAATGAAATCACTCTTGAATGAATTCACACTAAAACAAATTTTATTTAATATTTTGAAATTATATTTAAATCTAAATCTATAATTAATATTAAATCTTACTCATTTTAATTACAAAAGAAATAAGTACCATTAATCACGTGATTCGAATATATTTAATATTCTATATCTGTTTATTTATTATCGAACTTAGGTTTTTATATTTATTATATTTTTTATCAAAAATAGTGGTTACCATTATTTATTCCTATTTGGAAATATTTTATTAATATTTCATCGATATCACTAGATCACGTTTGTTTACTGTAATTTGAAAATATAATAGAATACATTTAAAATAATATAATTTTATATAAACTGATATCATATTCAATACATAAACTACTATTTTTTATGTATCATAGTATATTTATATTTAATATATATATATATATAATTAGTGAATAAAAATATAGCAACTCTATGATTTAATTTCAAAAACATTATTTTCACTAAAAATAATTTAGGATTTAAATAATAATTAATTATTTTTCGCGCCTTTTATAATTTCTTAAAATTAACTCATTGTAACATAGAATAGTTGACTTATTGAATAGTATATAAGTTTTTAAAATTATTAGTTCATAATATATTACTTAAAAAAATGCCTAAACATTAAATTACAAAATAATAAACATCCTTTCTATCCATATATATTAAACAATTTTTGTGATTTATACTTATGATAGTATCAATATTGCCAAACACTCATATCGATTCACATATATAAACTGACCCTGTAAAAATCGTATACATTAGCCACCAACATAAATCAAAAAGATTTATGTTGGTTTATAAAAAATGTGTAATTTTAATATGAATGACTAGGTTACTACTATCAGTTAACCTTTGACATAAGTGAAATACATGGAATCTCCAGATGTATATTAACTGACTAGGTAGAATATCTGGTGATATCATTTATGATACCAATACATCTTATTTATCATATATAATATTTAATATGATAATAATAGTTTTAATATGATTTTACATGTGACTTCACCAGAATTATGAAAGATAACTTAATGTGAAGATATGAATCACATATAATTCAATATACCGTTTGTAAATATATTTGACTAAATCAAATTCCATAATGGTGAGAAATTCACATGTAAAATCATCTTAAAACTATTATTATTTATTCAATATTGTATAAATATGATTTATAAATGATATCACCAGATATTCTACCTAGTCAGTTAATATGGAGATTCCATGTATTTCATATACTCTAAATGTGCTTTTACACCAAGTGAAATCCGATCGCATATCAAATATTAATTTCATAAATCACGGAATCGAAAAAATACACAAATTTAATAACGAAATTTAAATCATACATGTTTTTTATCGGATTAACTCAAAAACCTAATAGAAGTTTTATACATTATCAAAGATTTTCAATGCAAATATATATATAAAGAAATAATAATACATAAGTGGATGATCCTTTTCTAACTATTATAATAATTTTTATAAAGCCCGCCTATTGTGGTATCCTAAAAATATGTATTACCAAAAAAGATAAAAAAGAATAATCTCATTAACACATATATATTTTTTTGTTTGCATGTTTCAAAGGGATATTGCTGTAATACAATACATTTTAAATTATCTTACTTTAAAATTTGAATAGTCTTGAGTAATTTTCTATACTCCAATTAAGTCATTTCGAAATTTAAAAGCATATATAATTGTAAAATTATAACATGAAATATGTAATCCATGAAAATGTATTCATTATTGTTTGGTGTTAAAGTTGATTTTATAAATAAAATATATTGTTTATAAGTTTCTATTAAATATTAGGTGCATGTCATAATATTACAAAGATTATATTGTATTTATCACAATAATGAAATTGATTACCACTGATAAATATATTATTTTTATTCTAAACCTTCATTGATTTTTATAAAACTGGTAATTTTTCTTTATTTAATAGTAGTTATTATATCACACAAGTAATATTATTATGTACACTTTATTATTTCCATTATTAAGTGATAGTTTTATTTAGCGATAGTTTTTTATTAGTTTCACATAAAATAACTACCAATGATAAATTTAAAAATAATGCCAATATTTTCATAAATATTATTTACTAGCTAAAATGAGGTATAATCATATCCAAACTAATTTAGTTGTTTAAGTATTTCCACCATATATAAAATTGACCATACCTACTTTACAATTCTATATAATATACATAGAGCTTAAATTAATACAATGTATTCAATTAATATAGTATTTAATTTTAGATGTGTAGGTATACGTTGATTTAATAGAAAATACTTTATAACACTTCTTTGAAGAATACTACATTTAATCCATGTTATAGAAATTATGCCAACTCGAGGTGTAAAAAGAACTCGTGTTTTGTCGTCTGAAAGGTTCGTATTCTTGCAGAAACGTTTTTTGATGAAATATTTTTAAACTTCAACTATAAAATTTAAAGTTACCCCCACGCTAAACATTTCTCTCATTTCAAGTATTTCTCATACCTTATATTATTGATCATTATTACGAATTTTCCCTATATTTTTATCTTAATTTTTAAATTTTGTATTCCTATATCTATAATATAGATAAGTATCGAGTACTATATTATTCCAGGAATATGTTTATGGTTGCGTTATTGTTGTGAAAAAATTAATTATTTCAATAATTAACTTGAGCTGATTTAAAATATATTAAAAGAATTATATATTAAAATGAATACAAAGTTTAAAAACTATTTATTGTATTACCCTATAGAATTTGTTAATTGTTTCCAGTATTTAACACTACCTGGATATTGATAGGCATCACATTAACTTGATATATCTTTACTTCAGACAATCTCTATCATAGGTTGCCTACTGGGTATATTAATAATTGTTCATCATATTAATTTATATTAAATAAATTTGTCGATTATTCGAATAATATAAATTCTATTTGTATCTTTTGATAAATATCATGCCATAAATTGATAAATATAATTCAAATTGTGATTTTGCTCTAAAATTTAATTATATATTTTCATATGAATTACTTAAATTTTAATTATAAATATAGTATTATTTTAGAATGTTTATAATTCAATATAATGATTTCAGTGATGATAGAAATAGCAAGAAACAAAATAATCTTGATGGCTGGCTAACTCCACCTAATAAAGCAAATCATTCTGCTAAAAAACAACAACAACAAAATGGTTACTTTGTTTTAATATTCTACAATTACTAATTAATCTATATATGTATTTCATGTCAATTGATAATAATGAACATAATATTGATAATGTTGACAACGAGATTGTTGTTTGGAAGTAGCTTGATGTACACTGTACATCAAGCTGTACACTGTACACTGTACACTGTACATTGTACAGTGTGGTATTCTAAAATAATTATTGCTTCTAATATATATATATATATATATAATTATACCTTTATATAATATAATTATAAATAATGCAATATTATAAATATATACATTAATTATGCACTTACTAATTAATCTTGATATATAATCTAGCATTCTAAATACGCAAATTGAACATTACATTATAATGCTTGCCATATACGTATTGAGTTTCTATAAGTGTTTCCGTTCATATTCTATGAATATTAATATTTCTTTTTGGTTTATAAAGCGAAACGTTTCACAGTTAAATCTTAATCTCCATACATCGGAATTGCAATTGAAACTATAATTCGTAGATGTTTAAAATTGAAATCACTTAAATTAATGCGTATAAAATTTCTTTTAAAGGTTGCGATTACTCTAAGGAAACAATTGACGACATCAAAAACGACGGAAAAGATTCCCCCCAGAATATAACTCCAATCGACATTGGTATAAACGGTCTGAATTTGAAAGCTCAAAATCCAACCGACATATCCGACAGCGAAGACTATATCGTAGCTAGCGGAAATACAGAGAAACATGCAACTGTAGTTACACCAGACGACAATGATAACTCTATTGAAATTGACAATGGGTCCGCTAACGATGAAATTGAGAAAGGGTCCGCTAATGATGAAATTGAGAAAGGCTCCACTAATGATGAAATTGAGAAAGTGTCCACTAATGATGAAATTGAGAAAGTGTCCACTAATGATGAAATTGAGAAAGGCTCCACTAATGATGAAATTGAGAAAGGCTCCACTAATGATGAAATTGAGAAACTCTCCACTAATGATGAAATTGAGAAACTCTCCGTAGAACATTGCGAGGAGGATACTAAATCTCATTATATGAGCTCGGGCGATGAAAGCTACAATGTAAGCAACGATGATTCTCCAATGAAGCTTTCTACATATAGAAAAAAAACCCAACCAATTTTTACGGACGACGACGATGACGATGATGATTCCATTAACCAGATTACTAGAAAAAGTGATAAGAAAGTTATTGGAGAAGAAAGTACATCAAAACCCCACTCCAAACCACTAAAAGGTTAATTGTAATATGTAAAAAAGATACTTTTATTTCTATTTTTTTATAATAATATCAAGATAATTGATTAAATATTCATTTATCTAAATTTAGATTTTTAGATATAGAAATATTTTATTTGATATTTGATCATTGGTATTTTTTATATACTTAGACAGTGAATTTTTATATTTATTAATTTGGTTAATATTTATAAATTTTATAAATATAAGAATAATACACAATTTCTTGTTTAATATTAAAATATTAGCTGTGAATGTTAATTCTACGGTTACAAGTGATTCACGAGTAAAAATGTATATATTTTTATAGAAATCGGTTCTACATTAAACCACTCGACTTTTTAGTTTTTAATGTTTCACGATAACTTCTAACAAATAATAAAATGCATAGTTTCGCGTAAATCTCTTCTAAATTTTGATATATAAATGAACTATTCGATAGAATGATTATTTTAGTAATTTAAGTAAAATTAAGTTATTTTTAATTTTGAAGAAATAAAATATTAATTAAAATAATAATAGAATAATAATTTAATAAATAGTCAAAATCAGATGCAAGTAATAATACTTATTCATTACCAAAAATCATATTTAGATAACTGTTTAGGCATAGTAGATGAAATAACATGTGTAATAATTATATTTATTAGTTGTTTTATTTATATATAAATTAATTATAAAGAAATTATTGTATAGGTTATTAAATTTATAATTAACATTAATTCAAAATTTAAATATTATTTCAAATTTTTATAAGAATAATTGATTTGTTACAAATTAATTCAAAGGTCTTTAGAATATTCACGAATATTTTTAAAAATTCTAATATTTATCATAAATTAAATATATTGATAGTCTATGATAAAAGCAACGCCCCTTCTTATATCAAGGGTATTTCTGAAATGTATATTATAAATAACAGATATCGATAATTTTCTAAAATCAATTAAGATATCCATTATATTTACAACTGATCTTATTAAAAATTATCTTTTTAAAAATGTTATCTCTATCAATGTATTGGTCATATCTTGGAGATATCTCATGTAAAACTTCTTATATTTTAGAATGGACGTTTTTCCAAATACTAAATATTTTATTATTATTTAGTGAGAATTCAACAAATTAATTATTTCTCAGTAATATATCATGGCATTATGATCATATGTTTTATTGTCTTTTTAGTATTTGATAATCTGTAAGATAATCTCTATTTGTTCTTATATTTTTCTTATAATTTCTTATATTTCCAAGTAAATCATTTTCACCAACTGATTAATAGTATAATAGATAACAGTATAATATTGATAGATTATGAAAATAAAATAAAAATATTATTAAGATTTAATAATAAACATTAAACTTTATATATTCTTTTAAATTTATAGTATTGACTAAATGATTGTGGTTTATGCGTTCAATTATTATTTAATAAAATATATAAATTATTTTATAATCTTTTTAAATATCTCCCCTTACATAATGTATTCATTATATTGACATAATAGATATCTCAAAATTAAAGACAAAGAAAAAGTATTTTGAGATATGTCTTTCATTTAGTGAAAAGGTAAAATCAGCGTAGATATTAATTCAAGATCAATCATTTTTATTTCCTCTCAAAATGGCATTTACTGTTTTCAGATTTATCTAACAAAAAAGATTTGTTTCTCTTCAGTTAAGTTCCTGATGATAGCTTTTCCAAGTATCAGTATATCGGTTAATGATCTAATGCATGCATATATTGTCTACGTTGAAAAATAGAACATATATAATCAGTTTATTCTATCGGTAGGTTATTTTGTCGAGTTTAATGTTAACTTCGTTCAACCTTCGCGAATCGTTTAAAAATATCGATGACTTTCAAAATAAAATGAACATAAGATCTGTTGAAAATGGTTTTTCTATTTTCGTTATAAAATCGCCGCTAGCCGTGAGTCTCCTCGACTAGATTCGGGTAGCACTCCGCGTTCGGCGACCCGCGACCCTCGTACCCCATTGCCGCCTTCACAACGCTCCCTCACAAATTGTAGCCGAAAAACACGGCAACGATTACAACGACGAAGACGATAACGATAACTACGACTCCGACGACATGAGTTTGTTCGATAGCGACGACGAAGATATACTCAACGACTCCAAATTGGAGGTTAAACCTAATCGCGAGATTTTGTACGCGATGGCTACGTTGCGTATTGCTGACGACCGTGAGAGTTTTACGATTATCCACATAACGCAGAAACAATTAATCGTTCTGAATTACTTCAATACATCGTCTGAACGGGAGCTTAGTGTCATCGTTGGCGTGAGCACAAAGAAGGCAAAGTCTATCATCGAATGTATTCCTATAGCGGACTTTAATAAATTGGTTACATTTATTTTAAATTCTACTCGAATAATGTTTGAATAAATATCCAATAAATACATTCTATTATAATCATTAAATAATGTGTATTATTTTTTAAATTTAAATATTCTAATTTCCTGTTATTTTTTTTTTTAGAAATTAATTTTAAATAATTTGAAAATTTCTTTTCATGCTTTAACTGATACGCTTACTATAATAAAGTAAGTTCATACTCTACGAGGACCCATATAATATGTATTCGCCTTAATTTAGAGTATTTTCACATAATAAGAATTCAAATATCTTCCTATATATATAATATCAATATGTTCGTTAAGAAGTCGCAAGGAAGTGTCGCTGATGATAAAACATTGTGAAAAGATTTCGAAAACTATGCACGGCACATTTGAGAAAATCATGAAGATTGCAATTGGTTTAATTCGATTCGATTTCAATTTTAGAATGCGTATTAACATTACATTAGATACATATTGATGTTTTCAATGTTACAGGAGATAATCTTAAGAACAGTCAGGAATATCTTCATTCGCAACCATCAATTCTAAATGTAAAGTATGTATTACTTATCGATATATCTTTATACTAATTGATAGTATTACAATTTGCTTTCACTATTTAAATCCTTTATTTAATATTATTGATCAAATTTTCATATTAATTTATTGTTCATCTTTAATTGTATTGTAATATATATTGAGTATTAACTGTTTGGTAATATTGTGCTAACTATAAACTTATATTTATACAATATAAACTTTACCTATATTTATACAATATAAACTTTACTTATATTTATATAACATAAACTTTACTTATATTTATACAATAAAATATAATAAAATACATAAACATTATTTCAATTAGTTATCAGTTAAAAGAATACCAACTAATTGGAGTGAATTGGTTGAACCAGATGCATATGAACGGAATTAATGGTATCTTAGCAGACGAAATGGTATTACAATTATCTCACGATATCTATTGTATTATATTATATAATCGGATGCAGTTATGATGCAATTAATGAACTCGATCACATTTGCAGGGTCTCGGAAAGACAATACAAACAATTGCGTTTATTGCGCACCTCATAGAGTTTGATCTACCCGGACCCTATCTGATTGTAGTTCCTTCGTCAACTATAGGCTAGATTTATGCTCGGTTACAAGTTTTTTGTATAATGTCTTTATAATTTAATGTTAAAAAAATCTGAAATACAATCTGAATAATTAATTTTATAAGTATCATTAGTTGAACAAAATCATTATTATTGATTATTGAGAAATAGTTTAGAGAAAATAAATTATTTGAAATATAAATTTATACTGTTAGATATAAATTAAATTATGATTTGATTTTTGTTCTACTATAGAATACATATATATGCATATTTATGCATATGCATATATATATATACACATATATATGCATATATATATATATATATGCATATATATGCATATGCATATATATACATATATATATATATATATACACATGTATATATATATTGAAGTAAATATTGAATTTATAAATAAAGTGAATTCTAGATAAGTTTGCTTATTAATAATCTGAACATTGCATTGAAATAATAACTTGTCTAATTATACTTCAGATAACTGGGTGCGAGAATTTAAGAATTGGGTGCCTGACTTAATCGTGGTGAAATATTGCGGATCTCAGGAACACAGGGAAGAAATTAGAAATAGAATTTACAGCGACGAAGGGATGGAGTTTAACATTATGATCAGCAGGTCTAAACACCGTAGTAATCTAAACATTATAGTACCTCGTATATCGTGATACACCAAATGTGTCTTCAGTCTAGTTCATTATTTATGTTATCGGAACACTTTCAAATCTACATTTTTATGTTTTCATTAAAATTCTAAACCAAATCATTTGGATTTGGTTTAATTTGACTAAGAGCATAATCATGAAAATTCTAAATTTATTAATTTTGTTTTAAAGCATACTAAGAAAATAAGTCAATTATAAAGGTTTCCAGAAACAATGCATAAAATTTATAAATCAGTAACGGTAATTATTTCAATAATTAAATTTTTAATTATAATTAAATATACTATAATTCAAAATATTTACAAGGAATTTCACTAAAAATACAATTCACTCGCAATAGTTATGTAACCTGTGTAAATACGGCGAGTGATAGAAGTTTTTTCAAGAAAATCAATTTCGAATACGCAGTCTACGATGAAGGTCACATGTTGAAGAATATGAACACTAATCGTTACAAATCACTCATGAATGTTAAGGTATGAATTTGGATTCGTCCTCAAAAAACAACAAACTAATAAAACTACATTAATTTTAGTTCGATTAATTGTGTACTTTAAAATGAATTTTTATAAATACAATAACCTTTGTTTAGTCAATACCTCTGATATGTGATAGTTTTATAACTATATTAATACTATTACAAAATATAAACTTTATAAATAACTATCTAGTATTTCATTTTATATTCAATTATTAAATAGTATATATGTTATTTAGATGTTTATCCATATACAAAAGAATATTTAAATAAACTAAGTACAATAATTTCATTCTGTAAAATAAAATCTGAACATATTGTGTGTATATTTATATAAATATAAACGCGTAAAGAAAGTGTTATTTTATTAAAAATAATTGAAATATATCAAAATTATTAAAAGATTATTTTTCACATTCTAAATGTTTAATATTATCTATAATTATCTATATATGTTCCCAAATAAAATATTTAACATAGTTATGTTGACGAGAATATATTTTGTTCCAAGGCCCCATAAATAAAGTCAGATTTTTAAAATTTCTCACCTCGTAATTCTATTATTCATATTATTTTATGATTGAATTAAAATTATAATAGCAAACTATCTTTCGACTTATTCTCATTGTATTAAAATTGATATTTCGGCTATCGTTAATAACTTATTAAATAGCTCAACATAAATATGAAGAAATAATAGCAGAAATGATATCATTGAAATTTTAGTACAATATTGAAAAAAGAAATAGGCAATAAACAATTATATTCCGTATACATGACTTTTGATCTATTTAGACTATTGATCTATTTAGACTATCCTCTATTTCTAGCTCCTGCCAGCTTTCTACCTGTACTAAAAATATATTTTCGAAATTATATGAATATTGAAATTTTAGCATTATGTTATGAGGATGTTTTAAAAATGGATCTAGATTTGAATTTACACAGTAAAAAAGTAAGACTATTTTTATTGAGTGTTTGAGACTTGATATTATCTCATAAGGTGTTCGTAGATTAGGAACCTCTAATTTAATCAATTTAGACCCTATTACTGTCACGTAAACATAAACTTAGTAATATAGCAATAAGTAAATTTCTTATTATATTTTATTTTTATCTATTATTTAACCCAGATAAATTGTTTCTAGATATTAGGTTTATTGTATTTCTACATTAAATAAATAATATTATGTATTGTTTTATTTGAAATAAATTGAAATTAATCCAAAACTAATAATATTTCTAATGTAACCGCATATAAATATAATCACTTTTTCTGTATTTATTTAAAATGATTTAATTATCTGAAACTTTTATGAGATTTACTTTATTTCTATATTTAATTAAATAGCAATACATAAATACTTTATTATTATAATAAAATCATTATATATTTTATATTTATACGTATGTTAAGTTTATCATTATAAATAGATTTGTATAAATTCGGTTAAAATAGTTATTCGTGAAAAGAGTTCAATTAGTGATTCAATTGCGTAAACGTCGGATATAAATCATCCGCTGTGCCGCAGTAGCTCGCTGATAACCTCTGACCTATTCGCCTTCGACAGTCGATACGTCGACTTCTTCTCACCGGCACGCCGCTTCAGAACAGCCTCATCGAACTGATGTCGCTGCTCATATTCCTCATGCCGGAGTTCTTTCGCGCGAAGACCGACATCATGAAGAGCGTTTTCATTGCGTCCGTTAGTGGTGCGCTGCGCTTCCCCCCGGGCAACTACGCACGCTAAAAACTCCGCACGCTAAAACACCGCTTCCCGTCCTCAGGAGAAGAGTGAAATACGTTCCCAGTACTCAAATTCTATGATAGAAAGAGCCAAGAATATTTTGACTCCTTTTTTCCTCAGGAGACTGAAATCCGATGTTAGATTATCCGTGTTTGAGGTGATCGCGTTGATTTATTATAGATAAACTATTAACGTTACGTCTTTGAATCAAAGGTACTGAAAAATCTTCCAGAAAAAACCGAATATAATATTTATGTGGATTTGGGAGAAAAACAAAGAATGATTTATTCACAAGTAAGCTTTTGAGAACATTTGTTTATAAATAAGTGCCTATTGTTTTCCTAGTATTTTTCATAAACGATCATAATGAATCAATATTTAATTTCTAGATTTTGGATGATTTTAAATCCAACTATAATCAGAAAAATGCTGAAAAAACCGGGAATAAAATTTCTACAATGACTTTGCTCATGAAATTTAGAAATGTTGGATATTAGTCATTTTATTGTATTCGATGCGTTTTTAACTAATTTTGATATTCTAAAATAAAACTCGATTTTTAGGCAGCCAATCATCCATTATTGGAAAGAGTTTTGTATAATGATGTAAAACTAAGGGAAATGGCAAATATTCTAAAGACTGTCAGTTATTCGGAAATTGAATAATAGGATATTTAATATTTGATATTCTAATTTATGATACATTGTAAACAATATTTAGGTTATTCATAATGGTAGCTCACAACTGATTTTTGAAGACATGGAAATTATGTCGGATTTCGAATTGCATATGCTATGTAAGAAATATACTTATGTTAGTTATTTTTAAGATCTAGATATAGTATGCAGTAGTTTTCCTCGTAGAAATAATAATTAAAGTATGAACTATGTAGATTTTGAAGGACTACATACTCACTAATGATGATATTTGTTCGTCAGCCAAGTTCGTTAAAGTCATTGAGATTATTAATGAAAATATACAAAAAGTTTGGTTCTTGTCACTAAAAAATTCATAAAAATATTATTTTAATTAATAATAAATGTCTTTTTTAATAATTATCCTTTATTCTATATTCTATATATCCTTTATTCTATATTCTATATATCCTATATTCTATATATCCTATATTCTATATATCCTATATTCTATATATCCTATATTCTATATATCCTATATTCTATATATCCTATATTCTATATATCCTATATTCTATATATATATTCTATATATCCTATATTCTATATATCCTATATTCTATATATCCTATATTCTATATATTCTATATATCCTTTATTCTATATTCTATATATCCTATATTCTATATATCCTATATTCTATATATCCTTTATCCTATATATCCTTTATCCTATATTATATATATCCTATATTCTATATATCCTATATTCTATATATCCTATATTCTATATATCCTTTATCCTATATATCCTTTATCCTATATTCTATATATTCTATATATCCTTTATTCTATATTCTATATATTCTATATATCCTATATTCTATATATCCTTTATTCTATATTCTATATATCCTATATTCTATATATCCTATATTCTATATATCCTATATTCTATATATCCTATATTCTATATATCCTATTTTCTATATATCCTATATTCTATATATTCTATATATCCTATATTCTATATATCCTATATTCTATATATTCTATATATCCTTTATTCTATATATCCTATATTCTATATATCCTTTATTCTATATTCTATATATCCTTTATTCTATATATCCTATATTCTATATTTCCTTTATTCTATATATCCTTTATTCTATATATCCTATATTCTATATATCCTATATTCTATATATCCTATATTCTATATATCCTTTATTCTATATATCCTATATTCTATATATCCTATATTCTATATTTACTTTATTCTATATATCCTATATTCTATATATCCTTTATTCTATATATCCTATATTCTATATATCCTATATTCTATATTTCCTTTATTCTATATTCTAAAATAATTGATTACCTAAAGTCATTGTCGTTAGGTACGCATATATAATTGATTACATTTTTTAAATATCAGGGAAATAAGTTATTACTGTTTAGTCAATTCGTACTTGTCCTCGACATCGTTGAAGAACTGTTTGCCATTAAGAAGATTCGATTCTGTAGACTCGATGGCACAATATCTACATTGAACAGGTTTTGGAAAATCAAATAATTCCACTACGCCTAAATAAATAATAATTTCAATTTACAGACAAGCAATTTTAGATCGATTTAATCAAGATGATAGTATCCCTGTATTTATTATTTCAACTAAAGCAGGAGGATTAGGTTTGTGATTTCTTATACTTATTTTTAAGTATAATTAATATCTATATAATTATAGATATTTGTAAAACTAAAATCTTTATTAAGAGTTAGCAATATTTTTTGAATTATTTATTATCTCGAAAAAGTATCGACAGAATTATATTATATTGCATAATTTGCTTCACAATATTTAGACCATTTTGATTATTAATTTATTATTTTTCTTATTAATTGTTATTAGTAAATTGAACTTTTCGAAATTCTAGGAATCAACTTGACGTCCGCAAATATTGTGATCTTGCACGATATCGACAACAATCCTTACAATGATAAACAAGCTATGGATAGGGTTCATCGAATGGGTCAAACTAAGCCCGTCTCGGTGTATAGACTATTGAGTAAGAACACTATAGACGAGCACATCTATTCCAATGCAAAGTACAAACTTCAGCTCGAGCAGGATGTTACGGAAAAGCCCAAAGGTGCGCTTTTGCTTGCGTTTCATATAAACCACAGCTGTCCGTGTGTAATTATTTAATAACGCATTCTCTTCATTTACAGAAGATGATGAATCGAATGACAATAACAAGTTATTGAAGCTACTTTCTATGACAACGAACACAAAATAATTTGCGTTTTTAATTGGTACATATTTTTAATAAATAAATTTTATCTATTTTACTTAATTGTAATATAGTAGTAAATATATTCTTCTTTATATAACTTAAAGTAACGGAGAGCCTGCTCTAGTACATACGTTAACTTCTATATGCTATCTAGTTTCTAGTTAAGTAGGTGTATTTTGAAGTATTTCTATAGAAAATATCAATGCAAAAATATATGGAAAAAGATTGTGAAACATATTTTTTTTTTATTTTCTTTAAGTTGACAGAACATATATCGCTGGTATATTCATTAGCTGTTCTAGAACTCCTTCCCCCCTATTCATATCCTCTACTTACAATATCGAGGGTATCCACAATTTTATATATACCATTTTTTATAAATCCATTTATATATATTTTTTTTGTACAGTGATAGATTATTATATGAAATGTCATTTTTGAATATACTAAGTTTAATTATCTTTTTCTAGTACTCTTTTATTCTAGTTAATAATATTTATTTATACAATCTTAACCACCTTTTCTCTTTTGAAACAGATTTACAGTGTATTTATTTGATAATAATTTTAACAAATTTAGATATAGCCTACCGTTATACACCGTTAGTAATTATCATTCCCAATGCTTTTCATATAACTAATTATTAATGAAATGATAAATAATATTAATCATCATTAATAATAACTATTTTTCACATTAACAAATATAAATTATTAGTAATCACCATGTTAAAGGGTTAATATGTATTATTGTATATATATATATTTGTTTGTATGCCTTCCAGTTTAGATATATTAAGATGTATATACAATTAATTGATTAAGTGTACAATAATAAACTATAATGCAATTAATAAATAAATTTTAAAGAAATTAATTAAATATTTGAAATCTAAATTTGTGGTTATTAATATTTAATTAATAAATTTATCTAAACAAAATCAAACAAATCGGTAAGTTTTATTTTAACACTCAATATTTTATATAGTTTATATATTTGTGTACGTGAATGCATGTATTCTTGCGTATGTGTATTTTTTTGATACATAATGAGTCTTGCTTTGCTAAGAGATAGTATAGGTATAAACTTAAGTGGTTAGGTTGGAAGTATAGTTACTATTCAATGATATGATTGGTAGCTGGTGGTCAGAATATAAAGTATGTACATTGTACAGTTTAGCGGGATGGGTTACAATTTAAATATGTAGTTATGTGATCTATTTTTAAAAGGTCGATGTCGTCTCACGTAGCCTTAAGGAGTTTATTACAAAAAGTTGAGTAGGTAACTATCGTGTATGTATGCATGTGTATATGAATTTGTGTGTGTTTTTTTACTTATGTACATGTATATGCATGTTTGTGTGTGTTTCTATATCTATTCGTATGTAAATTTATTTGTGAATATTGTGTTTTTGTTTGTGAATATCTATGGATAACGTATGATTAAACAACTGTACAATGAGGAGTTATAATATGGGGTGTAATGATACAGCGATAATGATATTATGGATTATTATTTATACGAATATATTTACTATAGAAATGGGACGGCCAGACTACAAGAAAAGCGTAAACATGGTTAAAGCATCAGCAAATAAGGATACAACGAAACAAACAAAAACTACTACTATTGTACTGAAGTCGTCTGCACTGGGTGTACACTGTACACCCATTGCGAACGCTGTAGAGAAACCGTCGGAGATACCCAGACATGAACACCAATATTCCAAAGCGATTTTAAATGTCCCAAAAAAACTCAGCAGTTGTTTTGCTGTAAGAGACGAGGTAGGCAAATTGTTGAGTAAGAATAAAAAATCGAAATCGGTGAACTTTAATTTGGACAAGAACACGTATCAAATTATCCCAGCGAGAAAAACGCGCGATAAAATAATAAGAAAGAGGAGGAAGAACAAATATTTAAAGTAATACAATAAAATATTACATTACAAAAGTATATTAATTATGCATGGCTTATGTAAGTAAACTTGCATTATCCGAGTACTTTTATTTACATTATATAAGTACATATATAGGTAAATCACATGGAGTACTCAGGTTCCTGGCTAGATCAATAATATTTATATACCGTTAAGGCGACTTACGTTTACAAGTATATCCCCAAGTATTCGCATACAGAATGTTGCTTATACGATTTAATGACCAACAATAATAATATAGTGATTTTTGGTAGGAGAAAATATCAAAGATAAGTAAGTTATGAAAATAGTGTTTCAAAAATATGTATAGCGCAAGTTTTTATTAGTATGCGTATAATACATTATTAATAATAAAAACGTATACATCCTACATTTATATTATCTATTAAACAAACTATATCTAACAGATACAGGTTAAACAATACATTATATTTAATGAAGATTCATATCTCGTAAACTGTCTTTATTTTTAGATTGATTGAATCAGATTTCTAAAAAACCTACCAGACTCAATTTATAGAAACTTTTGATATAAGAAATTTCTTCAGATACATTTCAAATATTTTTTTGCGCAATCAAAAAAACATTATATACATATGAAACATTGTTAATTTGTATACGTTTCTAATATTGTAAGGTAAAATTATATATACTATCAATATTAATAATTTAACATCTCTTCTACATTTATCTCTATGCAGCAGGTTTTTGATCTAGAAAACTAAATTACATTTATTTGAAAATTGTTATAAAAAACAATCATTTATTCATATAACAATATTTTGTATCTAAGAAATTTCGAATATGGCAGGATCTCATATCTAAGAAGACCAACATGATTATACTAGTACATATAGGTATATAATACAGGTGTACACTGTACATTGTACAAGGTATATAATACCATGAACGTAATATTATAACACAACTATATTAATAGTAATTGTTGCTATCGATATTTGCCGAAAAACGACCATCGTGTTACGTAACCTTTGTGTTGGTTGAGTGGGCGGGGCTAAGGGCGACTGGAATCTCCTTTAATCACAATATCTTATATAAACAGTAAATAACAAATAATATCAACATTTATTAATATCAAGTTCTAGAAAATGTTTATAGTTTATTCCCAATAACCATTTTACTATAGTATATCACCTTCATGTGGGGTTGATATTTGATGTGAAAGAAATTATTATAAGTATTGTTATATATCATGGTTGTAAAAATAATATTCAAAGTGGTAATTGATGTACAAATTGAAATAGTAAAATGTATATTTTCTAGAACTATAAATGTGTATAAATGTTTATATATTATATTAAATAGATTAAATAATATTGTATCTCATATTAACGGTAGGATTTGGTAAATACTATTTCAATGATACTCTACTCAACAAGTAGTACTCACCAATCTACTCTACTCAACAAGTAGTACTCACCAATCTACTCTACTCAACAAGTAGTATTCACCAATCTACTCTACTCACCAATCTACTCTACTCAACAAGTAGTACTCACCAATCTACTCTACTGCTCTACTCATTGGTGCACACCACTCACAAACTCCATGGAGCTTTTTTACTTTACTACCACTCGATTCGTGTTTGCAAATAGATTGGGGAAGAAGAGTAGTATAGTAGAGTAGAGAGAGATGGGTAATGTAACCTTGATCTGATACACTTATTATTATCAAATTTACATATCTATATTTTATAAGTAAAAAATACAAGAAAAATTATGAATTAGATTTGAGGTCAAATTAGTTTTTTGTAATAAATTCACAACTTTATGTTTTCTATCTGCATTCGTACGGTTCCAGCTGACAAAACACTGCGGAATGCGATTAATATAAATAGTATTTTTTAAACATATTCTATAGAATACATGTAATGGAAAATAGTGTAAACAAGGAATTATAATAGTTTATAGAAAATGTGACAAATATAAATAACAAAAAATATGTGAGTAAATTAAAATATGACTTTGTTTTATAAATAAACCTTTTTTCAATTGATTCAGCCCTATATTAATTTAGAATATGATTACTCATTAATTTAATTACTCGTATTTATATTAGAATAAAAAAGATAAAAATAATAAATGTCTAGTTTTTTTATATAATTAACATCAATTAATTAACAAATTAAAATCATCAAACACAATATATTCTGAATTTATAATATTTATATAATATATACTGTATGCACAATTTCTATTTAATTCAATGGCTGATCAAATGTCTAATTAATATCAATCTTGGTTACTAACTGGAATTGCATATGTGAAATCAGTAATGCCACTTTCTTTAGAGTCTGAAAGAAAATAGCAATTATTGAATGCTTTACATAGTTTATTTACGAATTGTATACAATAAACATATTCAATTAATATAAATTAAAATTAATACTATTTGATTAACAAAAAAATATTGTAAATTTAGAAATTTGATAAATATATAATGTAAAAAATAAAAAGTGTGAAATTTAGTGTTTCCATTGATTTTTGATTTGGAATATTAATAAACATTATACAACAAATAACAAATATAATTTGTTTTTTATATAAATGTATCTAAGTATATTTATATATATATATATATATATCCAACAATATAAAAATGAATATCCAAATTAATATTATGATAAAATTTAAGTTTTAAATATAATACTAATTAACCTATTTTAATTTTAGATATTTATTTTTACGATATTATATAAATTTTTAATATGTGAATTGTAAAAAAGAATAGGTATTAAATAAATACTATCAATTAGGGACTATCAACATACTTTATAGTATAGATTTGATATAGATAAAATATATATTAAATACTTCATAAATGAAATACTAGACATTATCAATCATTTACAAATTTATTATTAACAAAAATAATATTTAAATTTAAAATTTTGTAAATTTAGTGAAATTATTAAATAAAGTTTTTCTAGTGGAAATACAACATACAAAATTGTTCCGCGAAAAGTGTATTCGCAACAAAGACTTGATATTCAATAAAGAATCAATAAAATACAAACGGTTGAAGAATTCTCTATCGTGGAATCTAAAGCTGCATATCCTTTGATATTCTTTTGCAGTTGATCATTAATTTTTGAACTGCGTATCACCTGTGAACGATAACGGAAGTAGAATAACAATCTCTGACCTAATACTGAAACCGACCTAACACTGAAACCGACCTAACACTGAAACCGACCTAACACTGAAACCGACCTAACATTTAAACCGACCTAACACTGAAACCGACCTAACACTGAAACCGACCTAACACTGAAACCGACCTAACACTGAAACCGACCTAACACTGAAACCGACCTAACACTGAAACCGACCTAACACTGAAACCGACCTAAAACTGAAACCGACCTAACACTGAAACCGACCTAACACTGAAACCGACCTAACACTGAAACCGACCTAACACTGAAACCGACCTAACACTGAAACCGACCTAACACTGAAACCGACCTAACACTGAAACCGACCTAACACTGAAACCGACCTAACACTGAAACCGACCTAACACTGAAACCGACCTAACACTGAAACCGACCTAACACTGAAACCGACCTAACACTGAAACCGACCTAACACTGAAACCGACCTAACACTGAAACCGACCTAACACTGAAACCGACCTAACACTGAAACCGACCTAACACTGAAACCCACCTAACACTGAAACAGACCTAACACTGAAACCGACCTGTCTACTCAGAGATCCCAAATCATGAATCACGGTTGTGAGTTTGGCCGATAGCTTCACTTTGGTTTCCTTATTCCATTCCGGGACATCTTTAGACATTGTCACCTCGATAAGATAATAGAGATATTAATTTGGAGAGATAAATTCTTTCAACGTAAACGTTTCATATAAATTATATATTATGGAGATTAATATATTTATCTATACTAATTTATTTTAAATATAGTTATAATATAGATATAGTTATAATATAAAAATAGTTATATAATGTAAGAAAATACAACTTTAATCACTTTAAATATTAATCCTAGAATTAAGATCAAAAATCTCTTGCTCTGATAAAATTTCATTAATGCCTATCGCACTAGCACCCTCGTACATACCCTTATACCCTTATACACTCCAGCATTTACATCCTTATACACACCCTTACACACATCCTTATACACACCCTTATACGGACCCTTATACACACCCGTATACACACCAGCATTTACACCCTTATACACACCCTTGTACACACCATTGTACACACCCTTGTACGCACTCTATTATACACCCTTATACATACCCTTATACACATCAGCATACACTCTAGCATACACACCCTTATACACACCAGCATACACACCAGCATACACACTATAGTGATTAAGTGACATATGTCATTAAGTTATTAAACTAAATAATGGTGTTGATCTCTTGAAAAAAATATGTATAAAATCCTTAATTCACCTTTTTGCTTTACGATATCCTAAAATTCTGTGTTATCCGTAACGAAGAACTCGAAACATTCTTCTCTAAAAAAATAATGAATGTACTCCCGATAACTTAACTTATTTAAATAACACACACAACTACCCTTAGAAACTATACTGTAATATAAACTTGAAAGATTTATGTTACCTACCCACTTTTATTTACTAATTATCCTATTCAAAATTTTCAATAAAATCACGTCACAAATTATAAACTTACTTCGCATAAAAGCGATAGAATTCTAAGAATCTATTATTGTACCAACATTACAATCTATCACAATGGGTGCTATGTATTAATAAGCTTCATTTGAAGGTTGGGCTAATTTCAAAATACTCGTTTGAGTGATCGATTGCATATTTCCTTTTACCACCATCGGAAGTTTAACCCAAACCCTATAATAGTTGCTTATAAGTAAGCGTATAGGCGGCCGAAGGTAACGCTGATGATGACGTCCTACAAAACACCGACGGAGTATAAGAATAACAACAATGAGTGCCATCGTCCAATTGTTTCACTGTGTATAACTTCGCGTTCCTAATATTTAGATAATAATGGCCAGGTGTTTACAATAACCGCTTTGCAAAGAAAAGATTTGATACTATTAACCAAATACCTGTTCTTACAGTTATTGTACGATGAGAGATTAATGAGGAAAAAAATGTCTTCTCTCTTTAGCCTTGGAAATTATTGAAAGGTTGCATAAAAACCTAATTGTCTTTACAACATTAGGTTTACTTACAACCTGGAAAAATTGCAGATATCTTAGTTATAATTGTTTTAGGAAGTTACATGATATTACTAGTGGTAGAGAGGATTAATATCATTAATATCGTTAATATCATTAATTATTTTGTATTACCATTTATATTAACTGTAAATGATATCGTAAGTAAGAATAAAGTATTAATAAAAAATATACAAATTTTCATTGCATTTTGACATAATTTTTAATTAATGATGCTTTTACATTATTAGTATATAGTTAGTTGTTATTCTAAGTTAATGGGGTGCTATGTAGTGCAGATTGCATATGTTCAATATCTCCTATAAATAGCTATCAAATAACTTATTAAATGTTATCTGACCTAGATAACTGTTAACTATGTCTGGATTATTTCCATATGCATTTTTCTATAGTACATTAACAATATATATATATTACCAATGTATTAATCTCATGTGGATCTATATATTTAAATATAAAAGTTATTATTAATTATTTATTATGGCATGATAATATATATATATAATAAATATATTATAGAAAATACTTAAATTGATTTTTTATAAATATGTGTGTATATATATTTAACTAAATAAATATTCAACTTTGAATAATTAAAGTTGATAAATATTTACAAATGATGATAAAATAAATATTTATTTAATTAATAATGTAATTATACTATAACAATCATAATTGTTTATTGTGTATTCTATCATCTATTTCATGGCTACTAGAAATATAGTAATTACTATTAATTAGCCTCACCATGTAAAATGTTATTTAATGTATACATATTAAGATTATTGGAATTTTTACTATTTAGTTGACATGGTAGCCTTCTAGATTATTGTCTGATAATTTCCATATCCTGTAATTCTTAACAATTGTAATATTGTTTAATTTCATAACTGTTTATTTTTATTTAATAGAATATTATTATATCTGTTTATATATATACCTAATATGTATTACATATATGTATACATATATATATATATATATATATATATATATATATATATATATATATTAAACTATCATCAATATATGAATATTGATCTTGTCAAGGATAAATATCATGCATACTATATATATGAATAACTATACAGAATTTATATATAAATATATTGATCCACGCATGGGTATTATATAAATATTAAATATACTATAGAAAAATGTTTATTGGAAATATTCCAGACACAGTTAAAGATGATCTAGATCAGATGTTTGGTATAGTATTGTTATTTAACTGTTTTTACTGATTGCGAATATAGTCAACCAAAGTGTTAAATAGCGGCTATGCCTCGGACCAAAATCACTTGACCGCTGCTCGGTGATCTACCGAAAAAACGCTACGCGTACTAGGATTATTCTTATGCTACTATAAGCATCTACTATATTTCAATGGTATAATTGAATTTGCATAAAATTCAAATATATGATATTTCCACTTTAAACTGTATTCGAATAAATAAGGAAATTACCTTATTTAATAATGTAATATCATAAACATGTAGTGCGGGTAATGTATTAATTTAATGAATATTTAAATACAATAAATAATACAATTTTTTAAATGAATTTGATTATTACGATTGCCACCTACCGAATATATATTTGTTCTTATTGAAATTGTAATATTTAATATCTATTGATAGAGTTCATATAGATATTAGCAAATATTATGTTATATATTCTAAAGCATATTTAAGGATACCAGCATGGAATAGTAATTCAAATATATAGATGCAAATGTCTATTATTGATATATACAATTTTCTAATAGACTACTAATATGACCATAACATTAAAACAAACACCACCAGTATATTGTAATAATAGAATTCCTCTTACTTCTATTATATATATTTAGATATGTTATATAAGTAATATATTATATGTATCGTAGACAAGGATTTGTTTTTATGACATTTTATTTACAAACTTTAAAATGTATTTAAGGATAAGTAAATTGGTTTTTAATTAATAAATGCGTATATACAATGCATTTATAAGAGGATCACATCAAATCATTTATTCTTATCCATGTACCATACATGTATTATTAATTATAATAAGTATTTTATAATTAAATCCAAGATTAGGTAATATTGGATTATATATGATATATCTTGTATGTACAGTGTACATTGTCAATGTACAGTTATAACTATAATAAAATAAATACTTAACCTATACTAAATATATTTTAATACTCTCTTTTAATTTGTATTACTGACTTACAAAGTACAACTCATGCATATTGAACTATTATAACGTACAATTTTAAGATTACTATATGACGTATCTAGGATAATTGTATGATAAAATTTTTATCAAATATATAGAAGATATATAGATGAGAACTAAGGGGTTACGATCGTCGATCGACGAGCGGCAAAATATTAAAGAATATATCTATCCATGTGTATTAGCTAAATTATCTTCTTAATATCATTGTTATTTTCTTGCACAACAAGAATAAACAAATAATTATTATTATAATAATTTATATATTTTTAATCCTCCTATTGACTTTTAATTATGTCTATCCGATCGCAGAATAGATATTTACCTATGGAAATATTTTGGACCGATGAAGGTTTTGCTATTTGTCAATTGTATATATTATAATGACACATTTAGTATTTGTAATTATATTAATATTTTTTATTTCGGATAAAATAATATTTATAATAAATAATAATTATTATAATTTATAATAACTTATATGCAATGGCATTAAGATAGGATAAAGTCAATTCTACGGCGAGTTAAAATTTTGCCTGAGTTATGTGTGCACATTAAATTCTAAATGTACGTGTCAAAATTAATAATGATTGACAAGTTGGTAGCTATCGTTAGAACTTCAATGATTGATAGTTAAATCAGTGAATTATAGAGAATTAAATATAGAGGCTACATATATCAATATATTATTATATATCGATATACAGTTATACACTTTGTTATGTTTAATACATTATATCATAGTATTGTTTAATGATGTTATGTAATATTGTGAAACATGAATGTGATATGGCAATGTTCAGTAACCTATAAGGGAATATATATTTATAAAATAATTGAAATATTATGCACTACATAGGTAACATATACTAAAGTATAATGATAGTGAAGTCATGTAAAATCATTTTCATATAGCATTAAATATTGTTATATAATTATCAAAATATATTTTATATATATATATATATATATGTATCTATATATACTACAAGAGAATATTTAAATTTCTATATGAAATTCTAAATAGATATTATTTAAATACCATAAAGTTTCACACGGCTACTATATTTATAAAATATGCATGGTCTATTTCAATGAACTAGATTTCAGATTATTTTGGAAATATACTGTATAATTTGTACTTGCCGTACCATTGACTTGTTCTTTAAATGATTATATATTTTATTTAATTCAAATTCAAATAAATATTGATATCAATTTTTTATAATTATCTCGTGTGGTATTCAAAATATATTTAGCAAACCATTCATAATATACAACACACTTTGTCTTATATAGATCAACCCAGTGCCAAAAGGAGAGCAAATTACATACCTGATATATCAAATATGTTATCTCTGTATTGTATTGTATTATATAGTTTACTAGAAGCTATAAACCCGGCTATGCCAGGTATTCTTTAGAATATTTGATGTGATTTTAATACATAGGTATTCAACTTTATATATCGTATTATGCAAATACAAAAATTCAGCTCATTTAATTTGCCTGGTAATCAATGTGATTTTAGAGTTACTTTTAATATATTTCTCTATAGTGTAAACCCAAAACAAAATCCAAAATCAAACCCAAAATATATATTACACATTAACTTCTAGTAGGTCCTAATATGTGTTGTTCTAAATAAATGCTAGAAATGCTATTATAGTTATATAATACAGAATATAGTATTACATGATTTTTTCGTCAAATGTAATTTGTCTTGGAATGATCTATTGTTTAGTTCATCTAAAGAAGTTGTTATCATTTTCACCATCAGAAACATCTTCGATGTTATGATGCTCATCTATCTTACAATTCCTCGAAGTAATAATTACACTAAATGTGAAATTGATTCTTACTATTATCACACCGACTTTTATTCATAAAGATCAACTTGAGCTGATTCATAGATGTTTATATTTTAATATTATTGATTACGATGTTCTAATCTCGATTAAAGTACCGCCGTGATTTAATTTTCAGCATAGTTGTAAAATACACTATTTAGCTTAATCTAATTGTTGACGTTTGCTAGTTATTTAATATTTTAGGCATTTTCTAGTTCAAAGTTCAAAGTTCTTTTTCAAAGTTTTTGATCATATAATTAGTTATGTGTTGGTACAACTGAATGTGTGATATAGGGGGAATATAAGGATTTTGAGTTTAGCTTTGAAAAAAACGACGGATTCTAATAATCGTTGGAAAGTTTAATCTAAATTTTTTAGGTTATTGGATCAATTTTGGGTTATCTTATACTCAGTATTTGTATACTTGGTTTTAAATTTAAATTTGTATACTGATCTTTGATTATATATTGCGGTGTTAGTTGGAGTAGGTTAGAAAGATATTCGGATGTTTTGTGGTGTAGGATTTAGTTGTTTTTATATTATATAATATTCACTGTTTGATCGGTTGCCTGTTTTATACGTAGAGGGGTACATTTGCTATATTTGGTTAGATTAGAGTTGAATCTTATAATTTCATTTTAGAAATGATAAGGCTGTGACAGTTTAATTTGGGTAATTGCAGTAGTCGAAACAAGAGAGTATTTAATAAGTGGCAAGTAGATGCTGTAATTTATCTATTGTCTGATTGGACATAGTGGAGGACATTGTTATGAAATGAACGTAGTTTTAGATTATAAAACGTATTTCTTTATCAAGGATAACGACAAAGCACCTGCCTTTGCCGGAATATTGTTTAGGTATGTTGTTCAATCTTGAATCGTGGTGGTAGGAAGTTGCTTGGGAATGCATACGTATATATTAATTCAGTGTTGTGATAGTGTATCGAGAGGGAATTGAGGCTATTGGATGACGGTCAGTATTATAATTCAGTCTTTGATCAGTGCGATGTCCAGGGTCAGTTCATTTGTAGGTTATCCGCTTATGAATTATAGTCTGGTTTTTGATAATTATTGAATAGCGATTAAGGCAAGTCATTATACATTGAACAGGAGTGTGGGCGGATGGACCTTGTGGTGCTTAGAGTAGCAATACGAGGGGTGTGAAGAGAGTCAAGTTCGTATTTATATGGTAGTATATCGAGCAAGTACGTAGAAAACCAGTTGTGGGCAATGCCGGAGTTATAAGTGTCAGTCTAGCGGCGAGGATATTATCGTCACGTGAGTCGAAAGATGCAGAAAGATCAAAAAGAGTGATTTGTGATTATTAAAAGAATACAATATACGTGGGCTGATATTGAGAATTTAGGTGAGGGTTTGTGTCAGTACTTTTGTATTTGGTGCAGGTGTTTTGAATAAGAATTTAGTGTGCAATCGTCGGGCGGTATTGAGCTAGAGGATGATGTTTGTGAGACTTGGATAGAGTGGATAGGTTGTCGATTGGGCGGAAGGTGAAATGCTGGATTTGTTTAGATTGAGTGTTTTAATTGTGGGTGTGACTTGAACTATTTTAGGGACAGTGCCTGGTGTAACTAATAAATACTGCGCTATTTAATAAATTGTAATGTTGGGAGGATATTCATTTGCGCCAATGACTTTCGGAAAGTACTAGCCTGCGTTCAGCAAGACTTAACCGAGAGTTGAATGATTTGCACTAGGTTTGTAGTGTAACTAATTTGAGTTTGATGGAGTCTAGAAAGTATAGTGTTAAGAAGTGGTGGTTTAGAAATTGTATATTTAGATGGAAGAATTAGTAATGCTTAATAATCTAGTGAAGGCGAAATGGAAATCTGCGGGATCGATATTGTGCAATTTTCTTTATTTAATAAAATGGTAAATTAGATTTCTGATAATTAGCAATTGGTGAGGTTGGAATTGGAAATAACTTGTAAACGACTATTACTGGAATTATGGACATGGAGTATATGATGAGTCATACATGATTCTGTTACCAGATGAGGTGCATAGAGGGATTCAAATTCTACATGAAATTTTCATAGATTATTGAAATTGGTGATATATGAAAATGATTGCAAATGAATATGAGTGGAGTGAGTGCGGTGAGTGGAGTGAGTTGAGTGAAAGGGTGAGTAGGAGGAGTGGAGTGAGTGAGGTGAGAGAATGAGTGTGGTGAGTGGGAGGAGTGGGATGGGAGGGTGAGAGGCTGAGTGGGGTTTGTGGAGTGAGTGAGGTGAGTGGGGTTTGTGGATAAGTGGGGTGAGTTGGGTTATGGGATGAGTGGGGTTATGGGGTGATTTGGGTTATGGGATGAGTTGGGTGAGTTAGTTGAGTGGGGTATGTGGATGAGTGGGGTTAGATGGGTATGGGGTGAGTTGGGTATGGGGTGAGTTGGGTATGGGATTAGTGGGGTGAGTGGTGTTATGGGATGAGTAGGGTGAGATGGGTATGGGATGAGTTGGGTATGGGATTAGTGGGGTGAGTAGGGTGAGTTGGGTATGTGGTGTGTGGGGTGAGTGGGATGATTGGAGTGAGTTGGGTGTGGAGTTTGTGGGGTTATGTGATGATTTGGGTGAGTTGGGTATGGGATTAGTGGGGTGAGTAGGGTGAATGGGGTGTGTGGGGTGAGTGGGGTTATGTGATGAGTTGGGGAAGTAGGATGAGTGGGGTGAGTTGGGTGTGGGGTGAGTTGGGTATGGGTGAGTTGGGTATGGGGTGTGTGGTGTGAGTGGGGTTATGTGATGAGTTGGGTGAGTTGGGTATGGGGTGAGTGGGGTGAGTTGGGTATGGTGTGAGTATGGGGTGAGTGGGGTTATGTGATGAGTTGGGTAAGTAGGATGAGTGGGGTGAGTGGGTTTATTTGAATGGCTCCAGAATGTTTTGAATCTATTTCTGGAGGAAGATGCTTTAATGTTGGATGCTTTTGGTTTCGTTTTGCGATAATTGAAAATGGTGGTGAATTTGGCATGTAGATTTTGTCTTGAGTTATTTATTAGGTAGGTATGGTCCATTGGGGAGATATAGTGGGAGGAACAGTATGAGTTTCCTATATAGGAGAATTTGGAGGAAGTGATATTAATGGGCATATTGAACACATTAATTATAATTAGTTGTTGATATTATGTGTATTTTAATGTCATCTAGTGTGTTCAGTGCATTACAACATTCTTTTGTGTTTATAATTATTATCGTCTAGTCTCGAATTAGGAATTGCCATGATTTAATATTGGAATTAGAATTTTCTGAAATATAACTAGTAATAATATAATAATAATATATATATATATATATAATATAGTATAATTAGAATAAAGCTGCAAATATAATATAAATTTATGTCTTAGTTTAAAATATTTTCTGGAAGATTTTTATTGAGATTCTATTGTTAAATATAAAGTTTGATACATTTAATACCAAGATAAATTAAAAATTATTAATCTAAATAAAGTTTTTTTTATGAATATACATATTTAAATATTATTGGTCAAATAGAATGTCAACTAAATATAGATTTTATTTTCAAGACTTAGATGTTATATTTTTCATTGCTTTTGTTACATAATATTCATGTAATAAATTCTTCGAAAAATCTAGAAATATTTGTTAATAATACATTACAATATTTGCTATTGGAAATAATATAATATAAATATTTATTGTTTATAAAATGGTATAATATTTTTAGATCAAATATAATACCATTTTAATATATGTTTTTATTAAATTATATATAAATTGTATTTTTTTTTAAATTATAATATGATGAATGTGTGAAAATTGAGATAATAATATTTTAGCAATTACAATTGACTATATTGAACCACACTTGAACCAAAAGAAAATTGCATACATATTGCTTGCTCAACCATAACTAACAATGATGATCATAGGTCTATAGCTATAAAAAATAGCCTAATATCAATTTGGAGACAATGATGTAATTCTGTACTTCCATATATTATTTATATATTATATTATAACACAATCTTTTGATTGAAATATATTTATTCCAAATATATGTCCATTTAAATTTGTTTTTTAATTACACTAATTTTTACAATAATAGATGTGAAAACAAATTCACATAAATCTGAAAATGAAAAAGAATTACAAAACTTTGAAAAGGATAAAAAGAGAATTTTAACTAAATCGGTTTTTATTTTTAAATTATAAAGAAAAATAATACATTGTTGTACATTAAAATAGACTCTATATTATCTTACATTAAAAGATAATAATTATATATATATTTATTAGATAATTTGTAAATTACTTGTCATAGGATAAGAATATAAACCCGAAAGAAAAGAAAATTAATAAAATAAAGGAATCTAAAAAAATTGGTATTCATTATTTTTATTTATGAATTTATTATATTTTGCTAAATGATCCAAAATGTATATATAATATATAATACACTAGTAAAAGTGCATATGTATAGATAACACACATATTCTAAAGTATTATTTAGTTTCAAGTAATATTTCACAATATTATATACAAATTCTAGACCTCGTACAATAATTTATCAGGCATCTTTTATTAATATTTAGATAAGAATCTATTTAGATAATATTTGATCTAGTTAATATTTAAGATCTTCAATATCCAATCATGCAAACAGTTTCCAAGCCAAAAGCTGAACCCAGAGATGAGGAATCCCCACGTAATTCCGATGATTCTTGTACTAGAAATGATATTGTTTCTTTAAAGGATTTATGTTCTAAAGATAAAAAAAGAATTGCCGATCTTATAAGGGAATTGGCAAAGTTAGATTTATATAAAATCTCATATTTAATGTAATAATTTTAAATTAAACTTTAATGTTATCTTAAATTCAATATTGATTACACTTAGGTTAGGAAATGAAAAAGATGAATTTCAGAAGAGATTGAAAGGCGAAAGATCAAAATACAAATACCAAATAAATAAAGCAATTGGAAAACAAGATACACTGCTTAGAGACAGAGAAGGTGAGTTTTGTAATTGAGCTGTTTTCAATTAGTGTTGTTAAAATTGTATTTAATTTCAAATGAATCATTTTAATTAAACTCTATTTATATAAATTAGAAATGATTAATATTTTGTAGTTCCTAGAAGTGAATTAATTTTAAAAATTACAATTCAAAAATTGCATAAAATCTGCTGTAATCTCTAATTTATACTATTTCCGATACCTTTTTTATTGACTTCAGGAATACAAGCGCAACTCTTTGCTTGCCAATCTTTATTAACTTCATATGAGAAACTTTTAAAGGAAAAACCGGTTTCTATAAAATTTATATTGAAGATATATTATTATACAATATACTATTATATGATAATACTATTAATATATTGTAACTATTATCTTTTTTATTTTCAATTAACGTTAATTTAAGTTATATTAATTATATTAATATAATTTGTACCAAAATTTAAACTATATTTAACTATATTAACTATATATCCTAATAGAGAGAATTTGAAAAAGAAAAAGAATCATTGATTATTGATAATAATCTGTTAGATATATCTTTGGGAGATAAAGTATCTAATCCATCTGTTTCATCTTTTGAAACTGTTTCATCAACTGCAATTTTAACTAATTCTACATTATCTCAACATCCTTCACCTAAGACTACCTCATCTCACCCTACCTCATCTCACATTACCTCATCTCACCCTACCTCATCTCGTTCTACCTCATCACACCCTACCTCATCTCACATTACCTCATCTCGCTCTACCTCATCTCACCCTACCTCATCTCACCCTACCTCATCTCACCCTACCTCATCTCACCCTACCTCATCTCACATTACCTCATCTCACCCTACCTCATCTCACCCTACCTCATCTCACCCTACCTCATCTCACCCTACCTCATCTCATCCAACTTCATCTCACGCTACGTCATCTCACCCTACCTCATCTCACCCTACCTCATCTCACCCTACCTCATCTCACCCTACCTCATCTCATCCAACTTCATCTCGCTCTACCTCATCTCACCCTACCTCATCTCGCTCTACGTCATCTCGCTCTACGTCATCTCATCCTACCTCATTTCATACTATTTCGTCTAAAACAAATTTATATCAAACTCCTCGAGACAATATTAATGTTGCCGTCTCTTCGCCGATAACTTACAATAGTCTTGAAGCAACACGTGACAACAAGGCTACGACAATGTGTGAACAGTGCAGCAATCGACTCACTGTTAGTACGTATTAATTGTTACATCTTATGTTTCCGCAAAATACCAACTGCAGTTGTAGTACCAACCTAAATGTTAACCAATGAATGGGGGGGGGTTTAGCTTGCGGTACTACTTAGTACTTAAATACTACTTAATACTTAAATAATAAATTAAACATGTTTAGAATTACTCCGTTGTATTCGTAAATTCATCGGAGAAATATAATTGTATCCTTAAATTCTTAAACAGAATGAAAAACCAATTTATAAATATCAACCCCCTGAACATATTCTGCCAAGCAAACAATTTAAAGCAAGTCAATTTTGGTAATACATATGTTTCTCAATTTTTAATTATGTAGTAAGTCTAATATGGATATTAGTATTTGTAATTATTGATGTTTTATTATTATTAACTTTGTAATTTCTATAAATCGTAATTATACAGCGAACAAAAACAACAATTTTTTATTGAGAAAAAACCTCAAACTTTTACTGAAAAAATTGACGACGCCATAGCTTTTGAAAATGAGCGCAGAAAAGTAAATGAGAAAATTGATGAATGTGATAAAGGTATTAAATATTAAATATTATCTCACGTTTACTCACAGATTGAATTCAATACTAGAAGTTTAACCAGAATATTATGAATAATATGTTTTAATAATCCCTATATTTGTAATATCTGTAATTTGAGTTGTAATTTAGCATTGCCATTACTTATTTATTGGTTACTAGATTCTTAGTTGCCCTAGTATTCATTTTCAAAGATGTTTAAAATTAAATATAAAAATTAATTTTCTTTTAAATTAAAAATATATTATTTAATTGAAAAACTTCATATACACGACGATGCAAATAAACCAGATAAAGCAGGACCTACTTTTGTTGAATTCTACGATGACTTGTCCGCGTCTGAGAGAAGAACAGAACTTCAGTTGCAACAGAAAAGTCTCATGGATCAACAAACTGAACTCAGAAATGTTTCTGAAAATAATTGAATAATCTTTTTTAAGAATTTTAAATTTACATAAATTATCTTGTCTAAAAGCCTGAATTATTGGTTAACGTTATATGTATAATGTGGATATGCTCAACTTTATTAGGTGATTATTGAACAAGAAAAGGCACTAAAAGATCAACAACTTTATTTTAGTGACCAACAGCGTATGTCACAGCATAGGTTGCTATATTTCGAAGAGAATGGAAAATTTCCCGTTTATCAGGTATTCATGAATATTGTAGTTTCTGTAAGTCTCATTTTTACTCTGTTTAAATATTTATATTATACCTTATGAGGTTTTCTTTGTAGAATCTTCATCATGGAATACATAATTACTTTGAAATATATGATTTCATTAAAGTTAACTTATTTACTCCATATTTTTCAACGATTCTAAAACAAATTCTACTAATTTCTTATCATTAATTTCAATAAACAGTTTCTGAGCATTACGCATTTTTATATAACCATACATTTCAGTCTTTAGAGGCTGGAGTTGATATGCACGAGGATGAAGGTATAATGGAATCCACTTCCCAGCCATGCAATAGATTCAAAAAGCTGCTTTCCTACAAGCTCATCAAACATCCTGGTATCTAGCAGAAATAGTATTTAGTATTTACTGAATGTTTATATTCAATACAATTACGTGATCTCTACAATGTATTAAATAATAATTTTATATTATCTTATAAAATTGTAATTTTGAGATTTTTGCAGACGAGACAGAAGTTGTGTCGAGGTGCGCTGTATCTCCAAACCAATCGCTTGAAATTGACCATGATGTACCGCAACCATTAGAGCTCAATGAGGAAACTAGTCCAGAGTGTCTGCAGTTGAATCTATCTCAGTATCAGAATAAATCGCACTTCATAACGAATCAGAGGTTATTTAAATCAATTCTACCTTTAATCAGCTACCTGCTTACTTTATTATTGTTTTATACTCTACGCTTGAATTAACTATCCGCACGTAAAACCATCTCAATAATGATCATTTCAATTCGAATCACTTCTATTCTTTCTATTCACACATTCGCTATTAGTTACGTGAAATGCTTCGCACATCTTTTTCATTGTAACACCCGAAGATGTCGTATCTATCGAGCATTATAGTGATTCTTCTATATATTTCTGAGTGCACACTATTTAAATCATCAATAATCATTGATGTCGTCAATCCTCCGTATTCATTATCAGAAATATGCGTTGCTAAATATTCTAGAAAATCACAGAATTATAGAAATGTGACTAATTTATAGATATTTAAATTAGTTTTTCATTTTAAAAAAAAATACAAATTTAAGACTGGGATCTATACAAATCTATACAAATTTTAAATAATCTTATATTAATATTTGTTTAAAAATATATTATAATTATAATTATATTAATTAATTGTTAAAATTGGAAATATAAATAATAGATAGTATACTATTTCTAGCAAATTGTTACTTTATGTATCAGATATAATGGGATGTATAACTGTGTATATAACTGTGTATATAACTGTGTACATTGTGTTTGCTGCATGTCTACTTCACATCAATGTCAAACGAATCAAGATTGGATTGCATTAGGCAAATTGTTGTAAATATTTGTGTAATGAAAATAATACTTTAAATTGAAATTAATTTTCCTGTCAAATTAAAATCCCTGGCAAAATAAATGAAATATTTAAATTATTATAATACATTTTAATACATATTGATATTTAATTCTTGAAAAAATTATACTTAAATTATAATTTCGATCATATAACAACCAGTTAAATTAATGAATATAAATTCGTAAAATCATTAAATTAGTAAATTATATATTTTCAACTATTCTAATATAATTATATTTCATTTTTAATAAAATCTTTTAAATGTATTTATAAGTATAATAAAGTTTAAACATTACATTTGGATTTCATTAAAAAAACCTGTATTTTCTGAAAATATGTAATCATAAATCATTTGAAACATATTTCAAGTATTTCTCAAATTTACTATTTTGAAAGCGGAAAATTTTAATTCACCAACTAAGTCTAAATTGAATACAATTTTAACGCTATGTTTAAAATATTGGATTTTTATGATTAAATATATCTTATGTTACAAATTTGTTGTCTACATTTTTTTGAACTATATTTGTAAAAATAATTTTATATTCCAACCACAAACTGTATTTAGTAATATATTGTTTACGGAATTAAAATATATCAGTTAGTTTTTAAATAATTGATTGTAGTAGCAAAAATATTCCTATTGTTTTTCCTGTAATTTTAAAATGATCTATCCTCTATACTAATATAATTTATAATATTGTAGATTACTTACTTACTTAATAATTGAAATATTTTGACGAAATTTGTTCTATGTAATTTATCAATTTCGAAATCATCTGATAGTTATTATAGTATTTAGAATTTTGTATAACGATACTTATAAATATATAACTATTGTGTGGAATTAATTCAGTTTGATAAATAAATCATAAATATTATATAAATTAAATTAATTTAACTGATTTCATTTATATCAATATTTTTATCATTGGTAAATTAAGGATAAATTAAAAAGTGTTTAAATGAAATTACTAAAAAATTAAATAATCTTTTGTTAAAACAACTTATAAAACTTGTGATTTTTCTATAAATATAATGAAAATATTTTTGTAAAATTTATTTTAATTTTTTATTATGGCAGACTTAATATATTAAACCTATACGTTATTTGTTTATACTCTTAAATTACTACAAATTTCCAATTTATTAAATAAATATTTTAGCTTCTATGTTATAATTTATCCCGTAACTATTCTGTTACAGTTTGATCGAAGACTCGTGTTCCATCATTGATTTAATCACTGAAATAGAAGATTTTCCACGGTTTATTTATATTTAAATTTCAGATAAATCCTATCTATTATAATAGTTACATATCATATTGTACATTTATTTTTCACATATCAAATGCTATATTTATTTACATAATCTTAAAGTTTAAATAGAAAATCACTTGATATATCTATACAATAATAATCTTTATATTTATTATAATACTACGTAAAGATTTCACTTTCTCTACACGTTTTAAATTACAATTGAAACCTATCACCTTATCTTATATATCAAAGAGCATTTCTTTGACACGTATCATATTCTACCGTTTGAAGATCTGTCAGAGACCATAGCAATAATAATAGCAAGGAGAATTTGAATACAATTTCTGAAGAGCAACTCCTATATTCCGATGGCATGGATTGCGAAGAGATTCTGAATCAGCGTAAGCCTCCTGCTGAAATAGGTAACGGCTATACCGCTGGGTTCAATAGGTACAACTCTTCTTCTAACGGTAGACATACAGCGACCTCCAGTGTAAATATGTCTTATACCGAACAATGCTTATTGAATGATGTATTTTTTAATATAAAATAATCATTATTTTAAAAAAAATTCATTTATTTAATTCATAAATTCTTAATCTGAATTCATTTTGTGTTTGTACCAATATTTTTTATTATTTTAATGATAAACGGAACAATATATATAAATGTATGTATACAAATATTATATTTGATTATAAAATATATATTATATGGTTCTATTTTTAATAAAATGTTGATAAACTATTTATTGTGTATATTTTATTATAATAATATTCTAATGATGCCCATGGTCATATTAGTCTTCGATAATCTAAATTGATTAGATTTAGTATCAGATACAAAATTGATTTTTCTAACAATTTATAATTCTATATTAGTAAGTTATCGGTTTTTGAAGTATGTTGCTGTATATTATTGGACACAATTAAAAAGAAATTTAAAACTATTTTAGTTTATTCAATCCGATATTCAATATTTTAGTAGTATACATTTTAAATATAATAAATGAATGTATATATTATTTAGTAATTGTGAAGCTATTTACTTTGACTAATAGAAAATACCTAGATATACACTTAATAAATTGATTACATACCATGAATAAACGGCTCACGTTAAATGGTAGTCTCAATGAGGTATATTCATTATAATGTAATGTTTTTATCTTGTAAAACTTATAAATTAGCTAAATGAGAAATTATGAATATATTACTGAATGTCAGTAATTCTGTGTAGTATAATATATTTATATCCTAAATTGATCCAATATTATATTTAAATGATATCAGTTATAATTTATATATATGGTTGATGATACATAATTTAGCTTCAAACAATACTAAAGGATTAGTTGTACAAATAAAAATTGAATATTTTTGAAAATTATTCATCCTTGTTATATAATTTATTATTTAAAAAGGATTAATTTAATTTTTCCTAAATTATCTTATTCTTATTCTAAGTAGTTTAAAAGTTAATAAACCATGAACCATAAACCATGTAAATATTAGGTATAATAATATATCTTTAGATAATAAATCAATATATTTATAAAATTAAATATACAGTAGTTATTTATTTCATGATAGATTAAAAGTGAAAAAAATGATTTTGAATATAAATATTTATTTTTGCCAGTTTTTGTTGTAAATTTCATTAATAAGGTTTTCTACTTGTATCAATGCTTCAATCACCTCGACTTTCATTGAACTCATTACTTCGCCATCACGGGTATCACCGCAGTAGCTCTTTGTAAACCACTCCGTAATGCCAGAGAAAAGATTGTCTATATGCTTCATCTTGTTCAACGCGCGATTCTTCAGAGAAACAGGTGGTTTAGATATGATTATGGCCTTCATCAATGTTCCCTCCATCTTGGATACAACGTCATTCATTATCTGCTCACCGTATGAAGTATTCATCTTGTTAAGCCACTGTGTGAATATAATTAATTATAGATTATAGTATATTATGGTATAATAATTTTATTTGAAAACAATTTACTTTCAATATTTTCAGATGTTATTTTAAACAATATTGTTCAAAAATAATATTGTATACAATATATTCATTTATAGATATTATTTAACAATATAATTATATACAGTAGGTATATAAAACGATTATGTAATATCATAGTTGATTAATTATAATAATAATAATGATATATTATTAAAAAAATGCGATAGAATATAATAATAATTTAATAATTAATGATAATAGGGGAAATAATTAAATATTCTACTTATTGCATTATAATTGCTATTATAGTATAGTAAAAATAATTATAATTATTCGCAAATAGCAATAGTAGTCTAACAATTCGATGTATTCACTTATATCATATATTTTAATTGTAATTCAGTATTACTAACATCAAATTTGAATTATAATAGAGATAGTAAAAAACGACGTAAACATAAATGTAGGCACATATAAAGCAAAGACTTTGGCGCGAAGAATATAAATAAACGTCTTTGTTAAGTTTTTGGAATAAACTAAATTCCACAACTTATCATAGATTTATAATAGAATATATTTTACTGAAAATATTTTCATATAATTAGAAAGTATCTTAAAATTTACTTTGATTATTTTGATGTTTAAAATAGATAAGTATAAGATATAGAAAATTTAAAATTTATTTTATTATCTTTGATAACTGCGTGTATTAGCAACGAGTATTTAATTCAAATGGAAGTATTATTTGTAAAATCAGATATTATAAATCTATAATTAATAGATATTGAGGATATTTTCGTATATAAAATTATGCAGATTTTTTAAATATCTAATTTAGACATAGAAAATGCCCGGTAAAAATAATCACATTTTAAGATAAAAAAACATTTATTTTAAATAAATAAATTTTTATATGATAAATCTTATTCCATGAACAAACTTATGTAAAGTTAATATGTAATTAAATGTAGTATTATTGATTTATTATGATATTACACTTAATAAGTTAGCACATACAATAAATTAGTTTATGAGATATTTACATAATATAATTTTTAGTAATGTACATAGACATTTTAAGAAAATATAGTTATATAGCTAATACTTTTACATAAGTTATTACTTATTATTAATATTAAAATAATATATTAATATAATATTATTTTATTATCTTATAATCATAAATCAATACATATTTTATATATGATTCAAATTACTTTCTTATTTATGTGTTTATTTGTATGTCACCAATGAATCAAAAATAATTGAACATAAGTTGAAATTTGATGTCCAAAAAAACATTGCTACTAATTATTCCAGAATTATATTTTCAGATTGTAATGAATTATTCAGCTATTACATCAGAATATGGAAACAAAAGTACGAGGTAATTTGTACACAATTATTATGTAATGTTACAACAATTTTTTTGGTTTATAGTAATTATGGTTTATTTATCCACTTATTAGGAAAATATTAATTAAAGTGTTCCTAATATTAATACATGTGGATCTTCATGTTATATATAAACATAGTTCCCAAATTCATGTATGTTAAATAGAAAGTACATACTTCTTTTTTATCTATTGATAGGTAATTTTCTAGTTTGTGCTATTTAAAAATATCGCTATCCTGTTGTCCATACGAGATGAATCATTTTTTAAACACCAGGCTATGTCTAAAACGATGATTTGAAAAAGGGATTGGCAATTTCTATAGATTAGGATTAGAACCAATCCAAATGTCTGAATATTTCTATGGTAATTTGGATTATTTTACGTGATCAACTTTATTGGAGAAGTCTTATAAATAATATTATTTGAATTTAACTTTTTTAATCCTAGATCAACTTGGAAATATTATTTAAATATAGGCATACACAAATATATAATTACATTTTAAAATAAGAATTAAGTATGTATCATATTAGTTTTGTTAGTAATTTTAACAAGATATATTCTATTCTAAACATTTCTTGAATTATGTATTTATAAATTATTCGATTCAGTTTCAATCTTACAAAATGAGATTAGTTTTGCAAACTCAAGCAATTAATATAACTGTTTCCCTGAAATTGTATTAATTATTTGTTTATAAATATATATTCAGTGTGTAGTGTCTACTGGATACTGACTATTCAATGATATTAGAAGTGATCATTAAATTAATATTTCAATATTATTATATAGATCCATCATTAAATATCAATTTGATATGAGTATGTAATATAGTATAAGCAATATTTATATGTAGCATTCAAAATAAGTTAAAAATTGAATTTAGACATTACATTTAAAAATAATTCTAAATAAGTAACATTCCGATAATGTTCACGAGAGGGCCTAAAAACAACATTTATGTTTTTATTATTAAATATTGATTTTATAAACACAATTTATAAATCGAAATATTCATATATATTTTTAATACAAAACTAATTATACAATGAATTAAATTATAATATATATTTATCAAACATTAATTGTTATGCTATTCGCAAATAACAAACTTTGCTTGCTGTTAACCATAACCCACCATAACATTGTAAATGTATAGTGATATTAGATGTTTATCTCAAAATCAATAGAATAGGACCAGTTAATCCAAATATATGTTATAATCACAGACGATATTCACGAACACTGCATGAATACAATTGTTTTATATTTTAATAACACAATTTAAAATTACTTTACATATTTTATAAAAAGATAATATGATCAAATAATATTGAGGGGGGTCCCCACCGGAAGCGGCTACATCGGATGCAGAAGCGCCGCCATTTTGTTGTTGTTTCAACAGATTTCGGCGGTATTTCGCGCGGGCATTTTGAAACCATACCTGCAAATATTTCGTAGTGTAAAATAGATCGTGGTATGAGAAAAATAGGGGTATGGGCGTGGCGGAGTTGGCATGACCGGTGTACACTTGACACTCCTGTTATAAGAATGATTGTCGAGTGCTACGCTAGTATTTACCGTAATTATGATGAAATGGTAATGACGCAATGGGACTAACACTATTCCAACCAGAAGTTCTGGTAACCGTTCTGACGGCGATGGCAGTTATTGGCGATTAGTGCTATTAATAAGTGGACGATAATATGCTGTGTTTACAGTGAACGAACGGTAGTCGCGGTTTATTGTAAACACTCGACGCGATTAATCAAACGAGAAGGCGAAAGCGGCGTTGACAAATGAGATACCACCATGTAACGAGCGATATATTGTCGGGGAATAAAGCGTAAGCGAAAGTAATTTTGCAGGAATATAGATTAGGAGGTCGTCATGGGGATGTAAGAAGAGATGCTAGAATTTCGGAGTGCACTAAATGGGGTAATATGGAATAATGGTATATATATAATATATATAATATATTTACCAAAACATATAGTTAAAAATGCGTATGAAAAAAATAATTATACAATTAATGAGTAATATTGAAGTTAGTTATAGAATATGAAAACAATTATACATAAGAAAACAAATTGAAGTATGGCAATAAAAAATATGTATTTTTAAAATATAAGGCATTAGAAGTGATATAGTAGATAGTGATTGGACGTATACACCTTATAAAATGGAGAGTGGTAAATCAACTTTGACCTTTATTCGGTCCTATCTCTACTGAACGCTGAAAATACTTGATTGCCCCCGACGTATTGCTCTAGGGTAAATAAACA